>CM053790.1:212719953-212869953 GCA_028749045.1 Cupressus sempervirens
CTCCATTTCTCCCTCCCTCTCTCTCTCTCCCCAATCCCCTCCTCTCTCACTCTCTCTATCCCACCCTCTCCCATCCCCTACTCTCTCTCTCTCTCTCTCTCTCTCTCTCTCTCTTCTCCTCTCTCATCTCCTCTCTCTCTCTCTCTCCCTCTCTCTCTCTCTCTCTCTCTCTCTCACACACACACACACACACACACACTCTCCCACCATATATCTCTATATATATCCCACCCTTTCCCATCCCCTACTCTCTCTATCTCTCTATCCTTCCCTCCTCTCTCTCACTCTCTCCCTCTCCCTATCCCACCCTCTCCTCTCCCCCCCCACCCCTACTCACTCACCCCCTATCCAACCCTCTCTCCCTTCCATAGTCTCTCTCTCTCTCCCTCTCTCTCCTATTTCTCCCTTCATCTCCCTCTCCTCCCCCATCCCCTAGTATCTCTATCTCTATCTATCCATTTCTCCATCCATCTCTCTCTCTCCCCCCCCCCCTCTCTCTCCCTCCCTCTCTCTCCTATCCCACCCTCTCTCACTCTCCCTCTATTCCCTACTCTCTCTATGTATATAACCAACCCTCTTCCATCCCCTACTCTCTCTTTCTTCAACTCTCTTTCTCTCTATCCCACCCTCTCTGATCCCCTAGTCTCTCTCTCCATTTCTCTCTCTCTCTCTCTCTCTCTCTCTCTCTCTCTCTCTCTCCCCCTATCCCATCTACTCTCACTCATCCTCTCCCCATCCCCTACTCTCTCACCCTCTCCCATCCCCTACTCTCTCACCCTCCCTCTCTCCTACTCTCTCTGTCTTTATATATATATCCCACCCTCTCTGATCCCCTAATCTCTCTCTTCCATTTATCCCTCTCTCTCTCTCCCCATCCCATCCTCTCTCACTCTCTCTCTATCCCACCCTCTTGCATTTCATACTCTCTCTCCCTTTGTCTCTCTCTCCCATAATATATCTCTATATATTTTCCCACCGTTTCCCATCCCCTTCCTCTCTCTCTCTCTCTCCTCTCTCTCTCTCTCTCTCTCTCTCTCTCTCTCTCTCTCTCTCTCTCTCTCACCCCCTACTCTCTCTCTCCCTATCCATCCCTCTCCCATCCCCTAGCCTCTCTCTCTCTCCCTCTCTCTTTGTATCTCTCTATTTCTCCCTCCATCTCTCTCTCCCCCTTTCCCATCCCTTACTCTCTCTCTCCCATCCCTAGTATCTCTCTCTCTCTCTCTCTCTCTCTCTCTCTCTCTCTCTCTCTCTCTCTCTCTCTCTCTCTCTCTCCATTTATCAATCCATCTCTCCCTCTCCCTCATCTCTCTCTCTCTCTCTACCTCCCTCCCTCCCTCTCTCCCTATCCCACCCTCTCTCACTCTCTCTCTCCTCTATCCCACCCTCTTCCATCCCCTACTCTATCTCTCTCCCTCCTACCCTCTCTTGATGTATATATCCCACCCTCTCCCATCCAATAGTCTCTCTCTCCCTTTCTCTCCCTATCCCACCCTCTCTCACTCTCTCTATCCCACCCTCTCCCAATCCCAACTCTCTCTCTCCCTTTGTGTCTCTCTCTCTCCCACCATATATCTCTATATATTTCCCACCCTTTCCCATCCCCTACTCTCTCTATCTATCTCTCACTCTCATTCTCTTCCTATCCCACCCTCTCTCTCTCTCTCCCCCCTCTCCCCCCCCCTACTCTCTCTCCCTAGTATCTATCCCTCTCTCATCCCCTAGTCCTCTCTCTCTCTCCCTCTCTCTTTGTCTCTCTTTATTTCTCCCGCCATCTCTCTCTCCCCTTTCTCATCCCCTACTCTCTCTCTCTCATCCCCTAGTATCTCTCTCTCTTCTCTCTCTCTCTCTCTCTCTCTCTCTCTTTCTCTCTCTCCCTATCCCCACCCTTTCTCACTCTCTCTCTCTCTCTATCCCACACTCTTCCATCCCTATCTCTCTTCCTCCTACCCACTCTCGATATATATATCATACCCTCTCCCATCCCCTAATCTCTCTCTCCCTTTCTCTCCCTATCCCACCCTCTCTAACTCTCTCTCTATCCCACCCTCTCCCATCCCCTACCTCTCTCTCTCTCTCTCTCTCTCTCTCTCTCTCTCTTCTCTCTCCCTCTCTCCCCATACGCTATACTCTCTCTCTCCACCTATCCTACCCTATCTCACTCTCTCTCCCACCCCCTACTCTCTCTCACCCCTACTCTCTCTCTATGTACCACCCTCTCCCATCCCCTACTCTCTCTGTCTCTTCATTTCTCCCTCCATCTCTCTCTCACCCTCTCTCTCCCTCTCTCCATCCCCTATGTTCTCTATCTATTTATCTATCTCTCCCCTATCCCACCCTCTCTCTCTATTTATCCCTCCATCTCTCTCTCCCCTCTCTCTCCCTCTTTCCTATCCCCTACTCTCTCTCCTTCCCACTATATATCTCCAATATATATCTCTCTCTATCTCTCTCTCTCCCTCCCTCTCTCCCTCCCTCCCTCTCTTACTCTTTCTCTCCCTATCCCACCCTCTCTTTCTATCTCTCTCTATCTCTCACCCTATCCCTCTATCTATCCCACCTTATCTCTCTATATATATCCCACCCTCTCCCATTCCCTACTCTCCCTCTCTATCCTACCCTCTATATATATCCCACCCACTCCCATCCCTAGTCTCTCTCCAAATCTCCCTCCATATCTCTCTCTCTGTCTCTATCTATCTCTCTCTTCCTCTTTCTCCCTATCCAACCCCCTCTCACTCTCCATCTCTATCCCACCCTCTCCCATCCCCTACTCTCTTCCTCCCCCTCCCCCTCTCTCCCTCTCACTCTCTCTCTCTCTCCAATCCTCTCTCTCCCCCTATCCAACCCTCTCCCATCCTCTTATCCCCCTCTCTCTCTCTCTCCATTTCTCCCTCTGTCTCTCTCTCTCCCTCTCTCCCATCCCTTTCTATCTCTGTGTGTACCACCCTCTCCCATCCCCTACTCTCTCTCTCTCTCTCTCTCTCTCTCTCTCTCTCTCTCTCTCTATATATATATATATATATATATATATATATATATATATATATATATATATATATATATATATATATATATATATATATATATATATATATATAACAACTTGTCAAATTTATAACCATTTCCAACTAAAAATTCATTAAAACATACAAATTTCAATCAATTCACTATATATTAAACAACTTTACAAATTATAATGAAATTTGTCTCTATAGTAACAAAGAATATTTAAAAGGATTGCACTAACCTTTTGTATAGAAAGAATGTCCAAACAACCTTCAATAGTGTATCCAATGATTCAATTCAGTGTTTGCTAACTTCTAACAACATGAAACTATGTTTTCTATCTGAAAAAAAAAATAGACAATAGACAAAAAAATAGAATATGGGTTAGTAGGGACCCAAAATTTCATTATAACTATTTTTTTGTGTTTTCATATAGTGTGTATGCACTAAGAAGCATGCATGCACTATAGTTCATATACACAATGTGAAAAATCTATCTCTCTCATCCCTTACTCCTCTCTCTCTTCTATCCTACCCTCTCTCATCCCCTAGTCTCTCTCCCCCTCTCCCATCCCTACTCTCTCTCTCCCTATCCCACCCTCTCTCACTCTCTCTCTATCCTCCTCCCTCTTCCATTGCCTACTCTCTCTCACTCTCTCTCTCCCTATCTAACCCTCTCTCTCTAACCCACCCTCTCCCATCCCCTCCTCTCTCTCTATCTCTCTATATATATCACCCATGTCCTAGTCTCCCTCTCTCTCCCTATCTCTCTCTCCTACTCTCTATGTATCCCACCCTCTCTCTTTATATATCCTACCCTCTCCCATCTCTCTCTCTCCTCTTTCTCTCTCTCTCCCCCCCCCTTTATCCCACCCTCTCCCCCCTATCCTACTCTCTCCCATCCCCTACTCTCTCTCTCTCTCTCTCTCTCTCTCTCTCTCTCTCTCTCTCTCTCTCTCTCTATTTATCCCTCCATCTCTCTAATCTCTTTATATATTAAATAACTTGTCAAATTACAATTAATTTCAATAAATACACAATATATATTAAACAATTTGTCAAAATTCTAACCATTCCAAATAAAAATTCATTAAAACATAAAAATTTCAGTGAATTCACTATATATTAAACAACTTGTCAAATTATAATGACATGTGTCTCTATAGGAACAAAGAATGTTTAGAAAGGACTGCACTAACCTCTTTTATAGAAAGAATGTTCAAAAAACCTTAAATAGTGTGTCCAATAATTCAATTTGGTGTTTCCTAGCTTCCAATAGCGTGAAATAATATTCAAAAAACCTTCAAATAGTGTATCTAATGATTGGATTTTATTTTCGCTAACTTCTAACAGCAGGAAACCTATATTTTTTGTCAAAATAGATGACAAACAAAAAATAGAATATGGGTCAATAGGGACCCAAAATTTCATTATAACTATTTTTGGGTGTTTCCATATAGTGTGTATGCATTATAGCATGTATGCAATATGAAGCAAAAATGTACTATAGTGTGTATGCGCTATGTGAAAAATCTATCTCTCCCTAGCCCACCCTCTCACATCCCCTACTCTATCTCTTGCCTATCCTACCCTCTCCCATCTCCTACTCTCTCTCTCCCCCTCTCCCACCCCCCTCTCTCTCTCTCCCTATCCCACCCTCTCTCTATATATATCCCAGACTCTCCCATCCCCTACTCTCCCTCTCTACATGTCTCCCTATGTTTCTCTCTCACTCTCTCTATCCCTCCCTCTCCCATCCCCTACTCTCTCTCCCTATCCCACCCTCTCTCACTCTCTCTATCCCACCCTCGCCCATCCCCTACTCTCTCTCTGCCACCCTCTCCCATCCCCTAGTCTCTCTCTCCATTTCTCCCTCTATCTCTCTCTCCTCCTCTCTCTCTATCTCCCATCCCCATATCTCTCTCCCTCCCATCCCAATCTCTATCTATCCCACCCTCTCCCATCCCCTAGTCTCTCTTTATTTCTCTACCTGTCTCTTTCTCTCTCCCCCTCTCTCTCTCCCATCTCCCTCTCCCTATCCCACCCTCTCTCACTCTCTCTCTACCCCACTCACTCCCATCCCCTACTCTCTCTCTCTCTCTATTATATATATATCCCATCTTGTACTCTCTCTATCTCCCATCCCCTACTCTCTCTCTCTCTATTGCACCCTCTCTCTTCTCTCTCTCCCCCCCTCTCTATCTCTATATATATATATATATATCCCACCCTCTCCCATCCCCTACGCTCTTTACTCTCTCTCTCTCTCTATCCCACCCTCTCTCTCTCTCTCTCTCTCTCTCTCTCTCTCTCTCTCTCTCTCTCTCTCTCTCTCTCTCTCTCCCCTATTACACCCTCTCCCATCCCCTTCTCTCCCTCTCCCATCCCTTTCTCTCTCTCTATTTCTTCATCCCTCTCTCCCTATGCCACCTTCTGTCATCCACTACTCTCTAGATCTCTCTCTCTCTCTCTCTCTCTCTCCATTTCTCCCTCCCTCTCTCCCTATCCCACCCTCTCCCATCTCCTACTGTCTCCCCATTCTATACTCTCTCTCACTCTCTACTCTCTCCCTCTCTCCTTCCCTCTTTATTGAAATTCAAGAAAAAAAATTGTGTATGCACTATAGGTCATACACGCTATGTAAGCCTACTTTTTAAAATGCTTTAAATTGTATGTGTGTGTGTCTGTGTACTATAGCACACACATGCTATTTAAATCTTTGGATTCTACCAAGCCTAAGGCTTGGATTTTCCTTGTGGATCCAACCCAAAGGTTTGGAGTCTTTAAAGTGGTCTAAAACATGTTTTGCAGCAAAAATACAAAAAACGATTAATTTTTCTTGTGTGCTCTCCTTCAAGTTTCCTCATGGTTGAGCATCAATAAAAATTAGGTTACATGACATTGTAGATATTTTTGTTAGCTATCTCACCATATAATTTATTTCAAATTTGAAATATTTCAAGCCTTTCAACTATAATTTCATTTGAATGTATGTCCATTTTCTATCAAAAACCAATGTGTACTAATTGGGGTGTATATTTTAGCTTGTTCATCAAATTTCATAACAACTTAGTTTTTGAGCAACTAGACTCCATTCTACACACTTTTAACAAAGGAAGTTTTGATTTTAGATTAGTTTCCAATCACTTCTAGGGGGAGAACATAGATATTATACATTTTTGGGATGTGTCCAATTACAAAATTCATAAAAAATAAAATACACATTATAAAATTACCCAAAAAATCTGGGATAAACTACACAATAGTAGGTAACTTTTGACCAAAGCAATTAAAGAATTTCAAAAATTAAAATTTTAGGGGGGGCACACTTTGCACTATGTTATTTTTTTTCTAAAAAAATGGTACCACTTTCAGTGGCCCCTTTTTTTGAGGACCTAATACTAAACCATTTTGAAAAAAATTAGTAGTTTAGAAACTAGATTCAAAGGAATACTAATTTTTTTTTGTCATATCTTAAAATTTTGAGCTTAAATATCTTCAAATTCTTGTCGAAGTAAAAAAATTATGGATTTCAGAAGGAAAAAGAAAAAAAAAAAAAGTGGCCACTTACCCCCTTTTGGCACCACAACTTGGTGCACTTACCTATGAATCGAGTTTGTAGGGAGTGGTGAAGGAATTTCTTTTTGCATAATGCATGATAGTGTATGTTCCCCTATCTATTGTATTTAATTTTTTTAAATTATAGAGTTCTATAGAAATTTGGAATCAAATTGAACCATGATCTGGCCAATCTGTTCAAGCATTCACATTTTTATCGAAGGAAAAAAATTGGATTCATATATGGCAAACTGGATGTAGATTTATAGTCAAATATCTAGCTAGTTCCATGCCATGCATTATGGAGATAAACTCTGGAAGAATGAGGTTTCACAATACTCTATAATCCACATTGTCTCACATATCTCTTTTTAATTTGGTTTGGTTAGGTTAGCTTTTAGAAACTAAATTCCATTTTACACAATAAAAAATTCATTAGTTTTCAATGATTTCTAGGGTGGGCATACATTTTTTTAATTTTTAGGATGTATTACAGTTTAAAATTTGTTAAAAATTAAATATTCAAATTTCAAAAGGTTATAGAAAAATCCAAGAAAAACTATATTGTGTTCATTAAATTTTGACTGGAACAATTAAAGAAAAAAGAAAAGAAAAAGTTAACAGTTTAGGGGAAGCACACCTAAAACTATGTTATGTTTTTACTCAAAACATGGTATCACTTTATATGCTTAGACTTTTTCAGGGTCTTAAATTCCACCTTTAATAAAAACAAATAGTAGTTTAGAAACTAGATTTGGAGGACTATAACATTTTTTATTTTTGTGGTATCTTGAAATTTTGAACCTAACTATCTTCAATTTCTCGTCAAAGTTCAAAAGTTGTAAAGTGGTATCTTAAATCCCATTTTGGTCTCCCATCTTTGTGCACTTACACACATTCATCATATCAGTTTTAATAATTTTTTGTTCATCAATTTCATTATTTGGACTAGAGGTGAAATACTTCACATAATCTCCTTGTATACTCCCTTTGTCTTTGTTTTGTTGCCTCTTGTTGTTCATTCATTCTTGTCTTGTTACTTCCCCTTGTTGAAATAAATTGTCTTGCACATAATGACACGGTGAAAATCCACATTCAAATAGAAACAAAAAAACAAATGAGAATTATTTTTTTATAATCAAACGTAAAAAGTACTATATAATTTAAAAACTAAAACTAAAAAATGAGGTAATTAATTATTTCAAAGAAAATTTGGTAATAAAAAAGGCAAACCTAACTATTATTGTCACATAAAATCATTCAAAATAGTGATGGTACCTTTAAATAAGTTGAAATGCTTGTTTTTAGGCCACTAGGAGTAGAAATGAAGATTTCCTTATAACTAGTATGGGTTATGGAAACCTAAAAACAACATCTATATATCAAAATAATATTTTTTTCCTTACTTATTCATAACTCACGTATGAGTTATGAATAAATATAAACTAGGGAGGGATAGGTAGGAAAGGAAAGATACCTAGGTAAAGAGAGATAGGGAAGAAGAATAGAGAGACAGAGAGAAAGAGGGAGGGTGAGTAAGAGACTTGATTAGGGAGAGAGAGAGGAGGGGGTGAATGAAGTGAGGGAGAGTTGGGGGAGGAGAGAGAGATCACGATAAGGATAGGTGACTTAGTGTGTCTTAAAGGGTCCTACAACCACCTAAGACCAATTATGACCCCTTATAATACAATAGAGCCACGACAATTTTAGAGTGTGACATATAAGTGTTAATGTATTATTATGGATTCTAAGGGGTTATTGTGTGTCCTAATGGGTTTTAATATTTCCTAAGTAGTTTTAATAGGTTCTAAGGAGTGGTAAGATCATATACCTCCCAATACAACCCTGTAAAATACATTAGGACTAATTAAGATACAATAGTAAACTTTTGTGTTTCCTACATTGTTTAATGTATTTTAAGTTGTATTAATAGGTCCTAATATAATGGGTCCCAAGAGGTTGTAGGACCACTTAGGCCACATTAAAATCACTTAGAGAGAGGGGGACATGGAGGTTGGGAGAGGGGATAGAGAAATATAGATTGAGAGTGAGGGGGATAGATAAAAAGAGAGGAAAGGATAAAGTGAGAGAGAGAGAGGGGAGTGGAGCAAATATAGAGATATGGAGGGAGGCCAAGAGATAGAGAGAGGTAAAATAGGGATAGAAGGATACTATGGAGAAGAGGGAGATAATGAAAAGAGAGGCTTTTATTCATACCTGCTAGCTCATCATCATATAATTGTAAAACATATTATTAAGAAATATGAAAGCCTCCTTACACATCTACACTCAAAGGTTGAGTGTGAGACCATAAAATCAAAACTTTACCATTTCATTGTTACATGATACACAACTGTAAACATGTAAGCAAAAATCTCAAATATGCTTATATGCAGGAAAAGAAAATGTAGCCCCAAAGAACAAAGATAAAAACCATCTTGATCGGGGAAAAGAAACACTATAAGACCGTAAGAGATAAATGAACTCAAGATTTTTGAAAACCATTTCAAAAATTCAAAACAAACCTAGGGTTTCAAGACACTTAGAACATTCTAGGAACTATGTTAGTGATAAACCTTGAGAATTTAATAAATTTCAATCAACATAGAGATCAAGGCACAAGTAGGGTAAACACAAAATTTAAAAGATGGTAAAAATGAAACCCTAATCTGTAGAATGTATAGACCTATCTTATTTTCATACATACTTTAGGGGGAAAAAAATTGGAAGATCAAACCATCAATGTCTCTATCTAGGGATGATAGACAACTTGTGTCTATGTAAGAATTTAGAATCTTTGGTAGAGTAGACCACATACTTCACCAAGAATGACAACTTCTAAGAGAGAAACCACACCAAAAAAGCACTATGTACAAGTGCTATATAAAGGATTTACAAAATGCACAGGAAAAAACCCTAGACTACTGCTCATGGAAACAAAGATATTTTAAGAAAAATACCTCTTCAATAATTGTCCATGAATAGGCAATTCAAGAATACCTCCAATTGTATCATTTAGACAATATGAATCTTCACAATTTTTGTCATAAATGTCATATGGGTGAGGCAAAATAGGGTCAAACTTACCATGCTTTCCTTTATCATCCATCCTAGCATTCCACATCAGTACCATATCACCTATTTCAAATTTTCTCTCAGTAGCACTCTTGTCATATAGATGTTTCATTTGTGACTACAACTTTGTATTCTAAATAGAGGAATCTCTTCTTATTTCTTCCAATTAGAGGATATCATCCATCCTAAGTTGCATTTCATCAATAATATCATCTTCATAAATTTGAAGAAATTTATACATCTCCTTTAAATTTTTATGTGGAAGTCTAGCTTGTATGCCATAAACTAAATCAAAAGGAGCACATCCAATGGCCTTTTATATAGTATCCCTATTAGCCCACAGAGCTAATGGAAATTTTGAATTCCAAGCCTTCTTATTCTCTCCTAGAATCCTTTTGATAATTTTCAATATGCTCTTATTTCTTGATCCTGCTTGACCATTCCCTTGGGGATGGTAACATGAGGATGTGTACTCTATAATGCCATATTTCCTGCAAAATTGTTTATATTCTTTAGATCTGGAGCACATAGCATTATTAGTTACAATATTCTATTGGCATCCAAACCTAGTTATGATATTATTCAAAATGAAATTAATCACTACTTTACTTGTTGCATTCTTAGTGGGAATTTCTTGAACCCACTTAGTAAAATAATCAGTAGCAACCAAAATCCATGAATGTTGACCACTAGACTTGTTGGGAATTTCACCAATGAAATCATTTCCCCACTATTAAAAAGGTGTTTTTACTTTAATAGGTCTTAATGGTAGATTTCTAGATAATTTTAGCTTTCCACTAAATCTCTAACAAGTATCACATGTTTTAACAAACTCGTGGGCATCTTTCAAGAGTGTTGGCCACCAAAAGTTGGATCAAGGACCTTGTGAGCTGTGGTCTTAGCCATGTAATGACCTCCACACACACCTTCATGCATATCTCTTAAAATTTTCTCAGACTCAAATTCATCTACACACTTCAAAAGTACCCCTTCCATATCCCTCCACCACAATTGTCCCTACACTATAACATACCTTATAGCCTACAATTTCAGGGATCTTTGTTAGTTTTTTGTTAATCCTGGTGGGGACTTCATATTTTGAAAATAATAAATTATAACTTTATACCAATTAGAGGTGTCTATATCACAAAGATTATCCCTACAATTATCATTACACTAGTTAATTTTATTTACTTCTAAATTAGCTTCCATCATCAATTTGGCCAAGCCTTTACCTCTAACCAATTTGGTGATCTGAATATCAATATTAAATTCGTATATTCTATTAATCCACCTACATCTTCTACCAGATACCTCTTGTAAAAATATGTCCTTAATAGCAATAGTAGGTAAAAATGCAATAAAAATTGCTCCCATTAGATAACACTTGAAAAACTTCACTCCTTTCACCAGTGCATGTGTCTATTTCTCATTTATATCATACTTTAGTTCTACTACCTGCAATGATTTTCTAAAAAATGCAAATAACAATACTACAACAATTATGTGGAATGAAGCAAAAGAAAATATATGCATTGGTTTATCATAATTAGGCACCCTAAGAAAAGGTAAATCCTTAATAGCTTGCTTAATCTTTTGGAATGGAAAGCTAGGCTCTCCATCCCACTTTATTTTAGATCCCTTTTTTAACATTTTTTATATGGATCTACTAATTTCTGCAAAATTAGTCACAAATCTTCTAAGAAAGTTGATTTGCCCAAAAAATGATAGAATTACTTTAAAACTTTTAGGCTTTTGAATCTTATCTATTGTCTCTACGCTTTTAGGGTCGGTCCTCACTCCATGTTTGCCAACTAAATGTTTTAGCAGTTTACTCTCAATAACACCAAAGTTACATTTTCTAGGATTCAAAGAAATACCATACTTAAGGGCTCTAATAAATACCTTTTCTAAATGCATGCAGCGATCATTCTCATCTTTGGAATAAGTAGTTAAATCATCCTGATACATAGCCAAGAATTTACCAATAATATCAGCAAAAGCCACATCCATTGTACATTGAAAAGTAGTCCTGGCATTAGTAATCCCAAAAGGCATCCTAACATACACATAAGTACCCCCATGGAGTAGTAAAAGTAGTTTTAAACTATTATGATTCTTTAACAACTACTTGATTGTAACCTAAAAATCCATCCATCATGGACATAAGCTTAGAACCATTGACCTTTTGCAGCATAGCCTCCATATTTGGCAAACCATAATTATGCTTTAATGAAGATATATTGAGGTTCCTAAAGTCAACACACAATCTTATGTCTCCATTTGTTTTTCTAATAGGAACTAAGTTAGAAACCCATGATGAATGTCTAATAGGTTTTATGATCCCTGCATCTCTCAACTTTATCAGTTCCTCTTGCATTTTGGGGGCAAGAGTTGAATGAATTGGCATTTGTTTCTATGTAAAAGGCTTAGCATCTAGTTTTAGTGGGATTTCATGCTGAAATAAATCTTCTCTATAAGCCTTAAGATCATCATATGACCATGCAAACACATGTTTGTATTTTCTTAACAAATCAATTAAACCATGTCTAATTTTAAGAGATAATTTCTTACCAATATACACCTTCTTACGTGTCTCTTCATTTCCCAAATTTATCTCCTACATATCCTTAGCATTATATTCCTTAGTATCCATTTGGGACCTATCTTGATTGTCAAAAATGGTTTATAAGACAACTAGTCCCTTTGGAATTTTGTTTCTTTTTAATTTTATAACCTCCTATCCAAAAACAATATCTCTTTCATCTATGTTTTCTACATAAGTTGCACAATCAATTTCCTGGCCTAACAACATGTTTTCACAATTTAGAAACCTCAAAATATCTCTAGCATCTTCAAATACTTGACAATTTTGGACATTGTCAGGGATAGAGGGCCTAGTTTTGATTTCAACTTTGGATATACCTACAAAAGTAATATCATCAGGCTTTACTACTATATTTTCCAACAAATCAGCCATCTTTTTGTTAGTCCTATCTTTCCAAACTATCCCAAATGCATAAAAATATTCAATCATATCACATACAACATTTTTGTATTGTTTTAATATTTTATTTTTTGACACATAAACATTTCTTACCTGGGACACAACCAACTCAGAATCCCCTATGACATGTAAGCTTTTTATCCCATGCTTGTGGGCTAATCTAAGTCCTAACAACAAAGCCTCATACTCTGCTATATTATTAGTACAAGGGAAACTCGATGTAAAAGAGAACTTCTATGTTACCCTTGTAGGAGAAATATATAAAATACCTACACCAGATCAATCTTTGTAGTAGGCACCATCAAAAAAAAAAATCCATAAATCACCTTTGTTTTTCTTTGTCTCAGCTTCTACTTTTATCTATGATTTATGCTTATTTTTCTTCAAAATCAAAACCTTAGCTCGAAATGCATTAACATCTATATTAGGAAAGTTTGTCATGGCATCTTCTATCTCTTCTTCAATCATGTATACACTCTTTTCTTCTCTATTTACTTTCACTAAATGCCCATCAATTTGGAAAGTGGCAAATGGCATATTGCATTGTAAACTCCCACCCATGGTAGCACTCCACTTTCTAGATAACAACATGCCATATTGAGGTGGAATATCAAAAACTAGTACACTCATAGTGAGTTCTTTGTTAGGATAAGTTGTCAATTTATATGGAAAAGCATTAATAGTACCTATGACAATCACTTCTCTTTTGTCCATAGCATAGCATCTTCCCTAATTAGTATCAACCTTTAGGCCCAATTCCTTCATTATTTCAAAAGGCATAATAGTATTGGAAGCACCAAAATCAATCATGGAGTTTTTTAATGTCTTACCATTTACTAGGATACTCAAGAAAAATAGTTCAATACTTCCTAAACATTGGTTTACAAAACTATCCAAAAA
Organism: Cupressus sempervirens; assembly: GCA_028749045.1. Classification (NCBI taxonomy): domain Eukaryota; kingdom Viridiplantae; phylum Streptophyta; class Pinopsida; order Cupressales; family Cupressaceae; genus Cupressus; species Cupressus sempervirens. Next base: position 212,733,500 of record CM053790.1, read on the forward strand.
CATTTGGGGAATTTGAGACACAACTACTTCAATTTCTTTAGCTTTTACCTTTTCTTTACTACTTTCCCTAGGAGTATGACTCTCATTACAATCATATTTTACTTTTTCATCAATAGCTCCTACCCATGCTATGTCTTTATTTAAGTGTTTAGGGATTCTTAATAATTCAGACAAAGGGACCTTGACAGTGATCTGTGACAAAACAACAAACATATCTACAAAAGCATTGGAGGGGACATCAATAATCATACCATTTTTCTCATTATGTTTATCAGAAATAATTACAACACCTTGATGATTCTTGTCATTTATAGTGATCACCTTTTATATCATCTCCTCCAACTTCTTAGGAACATTATTTTGGAGCTCAAGACCCTTAAGACTACCCATCTTCTTTGGTTACCACTTCTTGCTAGTAACTTTGACCTTTGAAGTAGGGGTCTCTTTAGGCTTCACAACTTCCTTTCTCTTAAGATCAACCTTTTTAATAAACATACTAGCCACCTTGCCACTATCAGCATTTTGAGCCATACTTCTAGTCTGTACCTAAGCTACCATGCTGGTAGTAATTTGATCAATCTCTTCTCTAGAAGGCTTCCTTAATATCACCTCCTCTCTGGTAGATTTCATGTTACATAGATTATCCTCAACATCACTTTCATTAGAAAATACCTATTGCTGCACATCATTTTGAAATTTACTTTTCTCATTTACATCTCTATCATAATCTTCATAGTTAGAATAATCATAATGTGACTCAAACATGTTGCATCCTACATCATCAATTTTTTCCTCATGTTCTTGTTGTTCTTCTACCTTAGTCTAATTTCAAGTAAATGACAAAGCTACTACACAATGTTCAGGAGTACGAGGCAGTTGACAAATGAAACACCATGTAGGTTCAATAGTGAACTCAAGATCATCTACTGCATTTATAGAATTTCTAGATAAGGGGTCAGGAGTGACTTTATTATTTATATTCTTGGCAAGGGAGACATTAGGCTAACAATCTTTCCAAGTGGTATTATAAGGGAAATTCTATAATCTATTCTATCTACTAAAATTAGATTGATAAGGGATCTTATTTTTAGTGGGATTTCTATCATTCTTAACCTGAGGAAGATTTAAACCTTTTATTGAATTTAAGACTTGAATCATTTCACTAGGCTCTTGCTTTTTTCCACCTACAAACTTGTGTTCTTCCTTTCTATTTCCCTTGCTCCCATACAATCTAGGATCATCTCTTTTTCTATCTAACCTTCCTGAGATTCATAAATTATTTTCTATATTTACAACTATTTTGAAAGCATCTCTTAAGGTCCTAGGTTCCTTATCCCTAAACTGGTATGTCATTTTACCATCAAAAGCATTTAAGTAAGTAATCATACATATCTAGTCATCAACTCACATGCTCTACATTAGCTTATACATCCTCTTATGAAATATAGTGTTGAAGTCAACAACAGACTCATTATGTAACTTCTTAATGTTGTTAAACTTGCCTAAGATAGAACTTAGGTTCTATTTATCACCATATTATTCCTTGTAACAATATTCAATGTCTTTCCAATCTACAATGGATAATTCAGGAAGCCTCTTGAATGATTCTCTAGCATCTTTAGTTAATGATTGAACAAAAAATTTCATGATAACATCCTCAACCTCAACCTCATAGTCACTCATAATGTCAAGAAAATTCCTCAAATGATCCTCACAAGTGATAGCATTATTCCCAAAAAACTTAGGAAACCTTTTCCTCATTTCTTATGGAATGGGGTTAGGGAATCCAGGGATTCCATAAAAACATATTTGCCTATAACCCTCTAATTTAATGGGTCTCCTTAGTAGGTCAATCTTAGGGTTATTGGCAACATTTCCTTTATTGTTATTCAAAGTGTTACTGGTACTAGCATTAGCTATTGACTTATTTAGATCTATTTTCTATGAAGAAGAAGATAAAAAAGAAGGCACCTTAGCAGTATTTTGATTTATGTTATTTGACCCATCATTTATATCATCTTTAGGTATAATTGGAGATTTCTTCCTAGCAATTACCAAGAATTTAATCTTATTGTTCATCTCAGTTATGGCTGGTTCATTCTCTACAATTTCTAATTTCTTAGCTAAAGCATCCTTCTCCTTCCTCTTCCTCTCCAACTCAATATCAAAAGGTGACATAGAATCATGGATCTGAGTGATCTTTGTTGGTTCCTTAATCTTAATACCAACTTCCTTTTATTTTCCATTATCCTTAGCATAAACAACATGCTCTACATCTCTTTCTTTATTGTTTTTAACTTCTAGAGTCTTATAGCTTTTAATTTGTTGTACTACAGGATCCTCTAGATTTACATTTTGACTTTCTAACAACCTTTTCTCTTGTATCTCAAGCTATTCAACTTGACCTATGATTTCAAGCTGCCAAATGCTAGTTGCTATCTCATTTTTCTTTTTAAGAGTAGCAATTCACCTAAGTATTGTCTATTTTTCTTCAAAAGATTTTATAATCCTTTCTTCCCTTGTCTTTTGCAATATCCTATCTATGGCCTCTTGTTCAACAAGCTACATTCTCAAGATCTCAATCTCATCAGGATCAAGAATAGTAAACTCAAAACTAGAAGTTTTCTCATCATTAAAACTCTCAGGCTCTAAGTGTTTTGGTCTTACTCTTTCAGGAGAATAATCTGACATGAAAGGGTTCCTACTTTCATCCAAATTAGGCACATGCAGCTATCTAACCTTCTCTTGACATATTACTTTAGGAGTGCTAAAGAAATCATCATTAGACAATCCTAGACGAGATCTAGAAACTCTATAAGAGGGTTCCCTCTCGGTAGCATAAAGGTGAACATTCTCTCACCTTGTTACTTTCTCTTGGAAATGGTTTCCTCTTTGCATCTAAGACCTTCTCATATCCCAATCCTATCTTCCCTTAGGAGGGAGATCAACTTGCAATTTAATTCCTATATTTTTATTCACATTTTCTCGTGTGTTCTTCATATTTTCCATAATTTGAAACAAATATTTTCTTAATCTTAACAGTGGTTAAAAACTTTTGAGTTGCCACCCACCTAGGGGGGAAATATAATGCAATAACTTGTTAACCCAAGGAAAATATCATGGGATGATATGAATGAATCTAACACATAAAGAGAAACCAATCACAATTATCCTAGGATTACAACCCTTGATTGATACACAAGACACTTCATAGAGAATGTACACGTCAGTGTACACCTATGGTGGGGGGATTTGATTTTTTCTTTTAAATTCTCAATGTTTGTCACCAGAAAAGTCCACTAAAACTATGGGTAGTTTGCTAAGGAATCTAACAAACTTGAACACTGACGACACCAAAGAGACTATAGAACAGTTTACACATAAGCATGTATTGTACAATTCCCTACTAGAGTCACCAATTTTGTTGACTCTTAATTTATTATACCTAGAGGTATCTAATGCTCATATTTAGCATAATAAATTGTGTCTTTGGGATAACTTCACAAAGAAAAAATGCTTCCTACACTTCTGGCTCTGTAAGACCAAGGTGGGAATACCTTAGGGATTCAAAAATGTACTTGACTTTTACCCCTAATCCCTAAAAGTAGTAGATATGGTCCAATTTCTCTAATATAAATGTAGAACAATGATGAGCTATAGAAACTAACAATAAGTCATAAATTCCCATAGACTAGATGATGACCACCTTTATGCACCTAACACAATATTTGATTGATTAAAAATTGAATATAAATTGGATATATGTAGCAAAGTTTATTCCAATTTTTATTTTTTTATATGACTAGTTCCTTATCCATTGTTGCACAGAGTCCACTAACAACAAGGGATCGAATTCAAATAACTTGTAAATGAATTATATCAGCTATGATTACCAATTCCCATTCTTATGAAATATCCTTCTTACAAACTCACAAACCCTATTGATTCATTGAAGCACTTCCTTAATTCCTTGAATCAAAATCAATAATAGAATCAGTATACAACCTATCTAGATTTCATTCAATCAATTAAACCTTATTTAACTAATCTCAAAGTAAGAAAATTCATAAAAATGGAGATAGAGATTGACAACATAGATGTAGTGTAAATGCCCCTTTGTATTATCCTTTTAAAAGACTAATACAATAACTGGTAGAAACTCAAAGAAACTCATAATATATTACTAGTTCAATCATTGATATCAAAAACATCAAACAATTACAAAGCTAGAACATAAACTCAAAAGACTGCACATAAGATTGGATCAACTGTACTTTTGAACTAGGAAAATTTACAAAATTCACAAACCATCACAATGCCTTGAAAACTCACTTCTATAGACATGAGTTGCAACAAGAAAAGGGCAATTGTGATCAACAGGTGTCTCTAATAAAATGGAGTACAAAGATGTAACAAACAACTTTTCAAACAATTTTTTTCACTCTCAACACCAAAATCAAAAATAGTTACAAAGTTGACAGCTGGAAAGATCAAATCTTCAATTTGTCCTTTTCTTCAATTTTATTCTTCATCTTTAACTACCTTCTATTGGTAAAGTCTTAATTTCTGCAACTACCTCCCAGACAATGATTTCCCTTTTAGTTGGCCATTCGTATGCTTTAATTGTTATTGACTCACCAACAAATTTATGCCACCTAGCATCTGTAGTTTCTTTCCCCTCTGTTATGAATCTATTTATTTTATTTTCAATTTTAAACAAACTATATATGAGTTCATTGAAAGAAAACTCATCAGTATCACCTTCAAAAATTGATGCCACTTGTGGAAAATTTACAATAAGGTTAAAAGAGTTAGACCATTCACTCCAATCCTTTGTTTGGTTATCAAAATTAAGAACACAAAGAATTAAAGAGTAAAAAACATCAATCAACACTTTCATCCTACTCTGAATAGTTGTCAATTTCCTAGAAAAGAAACCTAACAAATCTGCTACTTTTTCCATGCCCTCTTTAACTATAATGACCTTATAGGAAGGTCTAGCTTTTTGACCAACAGAGGTATAAATCTATCAAAAAATTCCATGTATGGCCCCCACTACTAGAAAATTGGGTCTAGCCAAGCTAGTGCCTCCTTGCATACCTATTCAATAGCTTGCAAATTAGTGAATGCATTATATGCATCTCGAGAGATTCTCTTCAAGATGCCTACCCTATGATTCAGCATGCTCTGCATTACACCTCTTTTCAATGCACCATCAAATTTAGGGATTTCACCCTCCAAATTGATCACTGGTGCTTGCACTATTACCCCTAAGGGTATATCATCTATTTGAATCTCCACTTCAGTAGTGGACCTAATTTCTTCCACATTTCCTTATGTAGGCTCTGCCTCTGTTGTAGCTTTAAGTTGGTCTTGTAGAGATAAAATCTCCTCTTCTAGGCTTTAAACCTTGCCTTCCAACTCTTATATTCTTTTTTTCTACACATAGCTTGTCTTAAGATCTTCCCCATATAATTTCCTAATGTCCAAGCATTCATTGTAGGTAGTAGCAAGTCTATCCTCAATTTGCTCCATCTTAGCTTCATTCATATAAGCAAAATGCTTCATCATGCAATAGACTTCCTTTCTTGTGGTGGTGTTTAGTGTCTAGGTAATCATATTACATTGAACAGTTTCTTCCACATCCATCATTCTTGGTTAATTAGTATTAGGGGCAATGCTCTAGATAGCTAGTCTTAGAATCTATATTAAAACTTGACCCTCTTTTGAAGCCATCACCACTAGTACCCTCATAACTAATTATCTTATCTATCCTTTTGATCTAGTCAAGTATAAATGCCCTTTCAATATCCTAGCCTACCACTAAAATCATGCCACTTCTTTGTACTAACTCCCTAGCCTCTACAGGGGTCATTATTTCACTATTTGGATGATATGCCAACAGTTTGTCTACCAATTCCTTGGTCTTCTCAGGATCCTCTCCTACCATAAGGCTCAAAGAGAGCTTATTTTGTTTAACCTTATATAGAAAACTTTTAAATTTTGATGATTTAATAAAATCATCATCTTCCATAAATTTCTTAGATTTAATAAGCCTGTCGTCCAATCTAGAGGTTGCAAGTTGCAAATCAGTAGAGGCTCTACCTACCTTTATTTTCCTCTCATGTAGGTAATTTTTCCTAATATCAACAAAATATTGATCATTTCCTGGTATGACCTGAAAGGCTCTATTCACCACCCTCTCTGGGATGTGCATTATTTTTTGCCTCATGTTACAATTGGCTACCCATGTTGATGATGAAGGTTGCTCCTCCTCCTTAACATCTACCTCTAATTAAACATTAGGCTCAAGGGATTTTGGATTCACTTTTTCTTCATCCCCTATGGGCTCATCTAGCATTTGAGCCATGATATTATCAAAATCATTTTCCTCAAATTCCTAGGGCAAGGGACCTCTATGTAAAAACCCTTGAAATTAGAGCTAGTCCTCTTCAAAGCATTCTCTACCCTTTTGATTTCATAATATTTCCTCAATAACTCCTCAGACTCCCCTATCACCACTATATTTGCAATTAAGTCTTCCATAGGGATGGTCTTGCAAGGAGGTAGAATACAACCCCTAATAGCTTTAGCTTCATTTCTCACATTATTATATGGGTCATATAATCTATATGGTCTAGTAGAAAATTTATACTAACCTAGATATTCACTGAGCTCCTCAAATGCATTCTTCCCAATCAAAAAATCTCATACTTAAAAACATCTACACACAAATTTAGGTTTATGTAGGGAAGTAGTAATCATCTCTCTATTCATTAACAAAAATTGCTAGAACTCAATAATGGCTAACCTAGGAGGTAAATACTTAGGTAGAAAATGGGGTGGCTAAGGGCATGCATAAACTCTCATTAGGGTACATTCTTTAAACAAAAATATTTCACCCCAATTATGATCTAGTTTTATATTGTCATCTAAATGGGAAGGTTTGAGTAGTGTTCTCAAGATGGAGGGAGCCCTAAAAAAGGTATGATCTACCATCCTCATAATCACAACATTGAACTAATTAAAAAATACAATAGCATTTGAATAATAAAAAATTTTGTGCCAAATATGGGTCCATAATTGAATAGGTAACTCACCAAATTCATCAGATGTTTGATCAATGAAATCTTGATTGATATAGCCAATGTTCTTGTGCAGGATCAAATTCATGAGTAGTGAGTAGTAATAGAACTTGAAATTGCCCAACTCTCCCTTCTTAGCATTCATGATCTGATGATGCATGTTGTCAACAGTGTACCCTACATAATCATACTCCCTATTTTGAAAGGGATCTTGTATATCACATATCATCAAAAATAATGCACCATATACACAATCCTCTACACCATCACTTCCTAGAACTTTGTGTAATCCATATCCAGTGTTTTTGAAATACCCCTTGAACTTGCTGAGTGTCAAGTGATTCTCAACTTTTCTTGGTATCTACCCTGCCTTTTTGAGATTGAAAGGAATGTGAGGCAGCATAACATTATTCAAATAATGGGTTTTATTTCTTCCAAATTTTCCCTATAGATCTTCAATATCAATAAGTACATCCATCTGCCACTCCAAACCAAAAGTTTCTATGAAAGAAGTCTTGTTAGTTGTACACAAGATGCTCCCATTGTGTCTGTGAAATGATTTGGTGGCTAGATTATATGAATTTATCAAAGCCTTCACCAAATCCACATCAAAAAATACTTTCAGGAATATTAACTTTTCCATGTTCCTATTCCAAGGGTTACATATGGACACTTTTAGGGTTTTGTTAAGATAGAAATACATGAATAGATTAAACCCATCAATTTTGGGACAAGTTGCATCTTTGCACAAGAAGCAAGGGTCCTTGAATATATGGTCATTAGTAGAAATTGCATTGGATGACCCAGGGAGAATTTTAATCCATTCCTCAACATATTTATTTGGTTTCTTGACCTTGGTTTTCTTCTCGAATTTAGCCTTCCCCTTTTTCTACTTTCCCTCAAAAATTACCACCACAACATCTTCCTCTTCTTCTTCTACTTCTACTTTTTCTTCCCTCTCATCAATAGGAATCTCCTCAACCTCCATGTCTACCATTGTTGTCTAAAATTCCAAACCCCAAACTTCTAGAACATTGGCATAGAAAATTGCAAAATCTATGGATACTAAAACTTCAGAACAAAAAATACAAGCTCTTGAAAATGATAAGTATTTTGAAATTTAGATTGAAAAAAAAATGGTTTATGCTTTCTTTATATGATCTATCAGCTTCAATAAATCCTACATACATAAGCCATTAAGATTTTCCCTATATGTAATATCACCCTCAAGTACTTTTCACTTTCTATTTTACTTGGTTGTGAATGAATCATTCTTTTAATCTTAACTACCATGACACCTTAGCTGAACCTTTTCAAAATTCAATCTTCCCCTTCTATGCTAGGTCAAAACTCTCTAATCTTTCCAATCCTAGAGAAGCAAATATCAGACCCTTATGGCTATCTAGTAACACTTTTGAAATCTTCAAACCTAGAAACATAAACCATCTCATAGCATTGTTTTGCAAGTTCTTTTATGCCCATAAAAGGCTCTCCAATTGTAAAAACTCAAGCCTTCTCAACTTATCTTTACCCTTCTATGCCTTTTTCCAATGAAAACACACACAACTTCTTTTTATGCTTTTATGAGCCTTAATCCATCATAAACACATAGATCTTACTTTTCATTACCACACCTTCACAGCCCTCATACCTTTACACCCAAGCATATGGCTTTAAGTCTATCTAAAATTTCATTATGCTCATATGAACCTTCGTATCACATAGCCATGGACAACAACATCAAATAGCTTTGCATTTTTACGATACACTATAAACATAAGAATGTAAGGGAAATTTTTCAATTAAAAGATCAATGATAACATCCACTATTGATTTAAGCACATGAAAAATGAGTCACTTAAGTTATCCTCTACATGGGTTGGACCCACCTGACACATCTAACGTGTCACAATATAATTCATTCTTTTCAAGCCCAAGTGTCAACTGACCAAGTCCCACACTACAAGTCATTCTTTATAAAATCCTTTATGGTTGTCTACAAACCAAATCAATGTGAGCACATAGAAGAAATAAAACATTACTATGCTCATATGAGCTCTTTTTATGCCTATAACTGTAAGCATCATTCAATATCTCTTTGAAGAAATTCTTTATGCTATTATGAGCCCTATGTTCTTATGCCAAAAGCACAAACATAAGAACACAAAACAAACAACTCAACCTTTTTGGTCATCCACTCTGTCTGGTACTCCTAACCCCGTAAAGAATCGAAATATAATTTCTTTAAAAAAAATCTTATGCTCATACACCAACATGAGGAACATAGAGCCACAGATACTTCAAAGAGAGGCTTTCGTTCACATAAGCTAGCTCATCACCATATAATTGTAAAACATATTTTTAAGAAATATGAAAGCCTCCTTATGTGTCTATGCTCAAAGGTTGAGTGTGAGACCATAAACTCAAAATTTTACCATTCCACTATTACATGATACACAACCATAAACCAGTAAGCAAAACTTTCAAATGTGCCTATACAAAGGAAAAGAAAATGTAGAACCAAAGACCAAAGATAAAAACCATCCTGATCTTATGAGAAAAAGGAACATCGTAAGACCATAAGAGATAAATGAACTCAAGATTTTTTTAAACTCTTTCAAAAATTCAAAACAAACCTAGGGTTTCAAGACAATTTGAACATTCTAGGAATTGTGTTAGTGAAAAACCTTGAGAATTTAATAAATTTCAATCAACACAAAGATCAAGGCACGACTAGGGTAAACATAAAATTTAAAAGATGGTAAAAATGAAACCCTAATCTATAGAATGTAAAGACCTATCTGATTTTCATACATACTTCAAGATTAACTATTTTTAGGCAAATCTAATGAGGATTGTAAGAGAATTTTCTAGAGGGAATATAATGGAAAGAAGATAGGATTTGATGAATCTAACATAACCCTAAGATGAACGATTTTAATTAAGTGGAAAAAGACCAAAATTATTTATAAAAGGAGATACAAGGACATAAGAAAAAGTTTGAATGATATAGAAGAAATCTGGAGGTTTTTCTTCATATGGTGGTCGAAGGAAAGAACCTGTTGTTGGCCTACTAAGCATGAAGGCTTAAGGAAGTGAAATCTTGAAGGGTGAACAAGAAGTCAGAGATGAAGGGAATGAATATCAAGAAAAATAGAGAGTTGAGCGAAAGATCTATATTTTTCAAGTGAGTTGTTTTGTTATCAGATTAAGTCATGTTGTTACATTCTAACAATTGTATTAGTTTGGATAAATCCTTTGGATTATGGTTGACCTAATAGCTATGAGTAAATCCTTTAATCAGGTGATATTCTAATGGAATGTTCTAAAGTCCTCTAACAAGGCTCACTCCTAATAGGGTGATTAAAATCCTTTAATCAAGGTCACATTTAATAATGTGTATTTTAACCTTTAATAGGGTTGGCTCTTCATAGAGCTCACATCAGAAGAGTGAAAATTGGTAGCATGCTATTTATGGTCTTTTCCAAATTGGATTTCCATGTTAAATCCTTGTGTCAAATTGTGTGATTGAATTTGTGATGTTTCTAAATAGAAAGAAAATGGAGTCTCTTCTCAACCCTAATTTCGAATAGGAATGATCCAAACTGATTGAGCACAAGAAAGTGATCAATGTAGAAATGGATCATGTGATAGAGAATAAGGAGAAAAAAGGTTATATGGTCCTTTGATTTGGGGGAGTATGTACTTAAATCCTATAATAGATAAAAGGAAAATACTAACCTTGAGTCTAGAAAATGTTGATTTTTGATGTTTGTGTATAGTTTTAGGGAATTTTGTAACCATTTCTTAACTGGAAATGTCGAGACAAACAAAACCCAAAAATCTTTTTTTTCTTTTTTAAGGGAGGTCAACCTTGACCCTGATAGAGGGACACAATTGTACCCTGAGGCACAATTTTGCCCCAAAAAGTTGACCTTGACCTGAACTACTATAAGAAAATTTATTTTTGTGGATCCTATAAGTTTGACAAAAAGGGTATCCAAATTTGTACTTCAATTCATTTTTCCACACATCTACCTACAAGAAAAATGGTTTTGTTTGTTGGATTGGGGGGTTTACCTTAGTCATACCCCAGTTTGTAATAAACCTTGAAATTGAATTGAAATAATATGTATAAACAAAGTAAATGGAACTATTCACCTTTCTTATATTGAAATCCTTGTGGAGGACTTGAATCCTTGACTCCACAAATATGGATGCTCCAAATGAAGATAGAAATGAATGTAAGATGTTTCAAATTAATGGCATTAGATCTTCAACACAAATATTGAATATATCTTTGTATAGGAAAAGGCTTGGATGAATATGGATGGAGAAATCTTCAACTAGAGGATCCATAGAGATTGAATCCTTTAATAGCTAACAATCGACCTCCTTGATGAATTGGATGCTTAAATGCTTGAACACTTGAATGATTGAATGCTTGATGGATAATAGATCTTCACTTCATGTAGGTGATGCTTGTTCATAGATAATAAATTTTCTCATAGAAAGTAGATGCTTGATCATAAAAAGTAGATAAATAGATAGATGTCAAAATGAGGGAAGACGACTTCCTTATATAGTGATCTAGGGCACAAACTCTTAGAGAAGGCTAATATAGGAGCATTAAATCCCATTTAACATTTACCTATAGAAATGGACCTAAATTAAATTTATCTTAAGAGTTTACCATTTCAAAACCCTAAAAAACTAACCTAGAAGTAGGAAAAGAAACTTTCTGAAGCCCAAGATCCCAAAACTTTCAGAAATTGAAAAATGAATCTAGAGTTAGGGATTATGTTTCCACTAAGAAATTCTCCTAGATGAAGATAAATCAAAGGAAATACCAAATAAACATACAAATAACACAGAAGGGATCTACATATTGTGGGGTCAGTATAATCATAATATATATATATATATATATATATATATATATATATATATATATATATATATATATATATATATATATATATCATATTATTACAAATGAATTGACATCATTCCCCAAAGAAATTAGAACTACAATCACAAAAGAGAAAATATCACATAAGAAATAAAAAGAAGAATCTTTTTAGACCATGACCTAAAGACCAAAAAAAATTAGTGCTACCAAGTCACAGATCTAAGAAGATTACACAAGGAAACATGTACAAACAATAGCACAAGTACAACATAACATGAAACAACATGTGGAATAATAAAGATACATATAGAGGAATAATACAATAGGTTTTATTCTTTTATCACCTTGCACTAAAAAAGCAATAAAGATCATATAAAATAATCTAACAACATTTAGCAAATACATCACAGGAGAAACACAATACAATAGACAAACACACAACAAAGGCTACCATGAAGGACTAGCCAATCATGTGTGTTTCTTACTCTCCCCATCTCATTGTATATCATTTAGGGAAGGCAGGTTACTCACAAGAGGGACTATATCCAACATAGTAGGAATGATAGCTAGTTCCAAACAAGGATCCTCTTGAGAATCACAATGTTCAATACTAGGTGTAATTATCAATTGTGAGGAAATCATATTAGGTAAATCAATGTCAATATCAATAGTTTCATATTTATCATTAACATCATCAGTATCATCAAGAGTAGCTTCTTCATCTAGATTAGTCAAAATAGGATCTAAGATATGAATAGAATCATTAGAATCATGCAACTTAACATCATTATTAGTCACAACTTCTTCTAACACATCATGCATAGCTGTATCCAAAGAAGGTAAAGATTTTTGAATAATAGAATTATGAGGTTTAGCTTGAGAATGACACTTCTTATGGTATTTTTTAGGAGATCAATTACATTTTTCCTTACTTGAAATGTGTTGAGAACTAGGAGGAACAATTACTGAATCCTTCACAGGGTCTATAGGAGGATTAATAGAATTATCAAGAGACTAACAAGAAAAAGGAGGAACTTGATTAATAGATGCAGAAGCCATAGATAAAGGAGGTATGGAAGGTGTAGGCTAAATATCATAGCTAAGATCCAGAGGAGGTAAAATTAACTCAAAAATCTTACACTACTTATTGACTTGATATGAATGAAAAAGATGATTAGATTGATTAGGACATGAATTAGGTAATGGAGGCCAAAAAAAATTAGAGGTAGTAGAATCCCTAAGCCTAGAGGTATGATATAAACTATGATTAATCATCTTCACTTCATCATCATAAATAAACTTAAGACATTTATGAATAGGTGACACAATGGCATGCATGGCATTTAAACATGGTAAACCAAGCTTAACTTGAAACTTATCAGAAGTAGCAACAACAATGAAGGTGGTGTTCATAATCTTTCCACAAAGTTGAACCGATAAATCAATAGAACCAAATTATGGATAAAGAAAACTATTACAAGTTTGAATCCATATATTCAATTTATCATAAAAATCACGTTGCAATTTTTTCATAAAAATATTTTTTCCTATAATAACAATGACTAAGGAGGTGGGATCGACAAGACAACCACAAGTAGGTATCTCAACAATCTTAGCATAAATACAAAGGGGACCATTAGGAGCTTTAATAGTCTCAGGATTATCGAAGGTAATCAAAAGTTCCTAAGGTTGTTTTTTCTTATGTTGTTGTTGAGGTTTAGGTTGAGGGTTCAATTTAGGCTTAGGTTTCAGTTGAGGTAGGGCTAAAAATATAGATTGGAGTGGAGGTTGAGACTAGGGTGGAGATGGAGATTGAACCACATGCTCCACTTGATTAACAACATGATTAAGATGATCCATCTTCTAATCATACACAATATCCATAGAAGATGGTTGAGCAATAGAATTAGTATAATGTGTAAGGAAAGGATTCAAATAAATTTATAGATTTTGAATAGGAGGAGAAACAGATTTATTCCCAATACCATCAAAGTTATCAACAGATAAAGCATTAGAATCAATTAAGTCCTGAACCTTATGTTTTAAAGAATAATATTTCTTAGTATCATGACCATTCTAGTGAGGATATTGACAAAAATATTTCATATCAAAAGATTTATTCACCATTGTAGCAGGTAAAAGAGGTCAAATATGAGGTAAAGTAATCATAAATTAGAAATTAACAACCTATTCATAATAGAATGTAAATATTTAGAGAGGAGTAAACTTAAAATTTAATTGAAAAGTAGTGGATGCAAAAGTGGCATTGTGAGATGCAACTTGATCAACAACTACATTTTCTTGTTTATTTATCTTGACATAGTTTTTGAAATTTTTGAGCTATATTTGGATTAGGAGTAGCATCACTTTTATCAATAGGAATAGGAGCCACTAGAGTGGTGCTCTCAAATTGACTCACTTGTAATTGATAATGATGAAGCGTTGCACAAAGTTGCTAAAAAGAAGTAAATTTAGTAAGCAAAATCTTATCTCTGATATCCTTTTGTAAATTTGAAATAAACATATGTTAAATATCAATATTAGGAATAGGATAGGAAATCTGAACATACAAATGCTTAAATCTACCATTAAATTCAATCAATTTTTCCTTTGAATTTTGTTTACAATGCATCAAATTAGTCAAAGACACTTATAGGTGAATTTTGTTTTGAAATTGTTGAATAAAAGCATTAGAAAGTTGAGAAAATGAATAAATAGAATAAATAGTCAAAGAAAAAAACCATTGTAAGGCTTTGTCATGAAAATTTTGAGCAAACAACTTTGCTAAAATCCTATGATCATTAGCATAATCACTATAAAGGAATTGAAATTTTCTAACATGATGAATAAGGTCTTCCTTACCATTATAATTCTCAAGATGAGGCATATTGGCTTGCTGATGAACGAGAGTATGAATAATATCTTGAGACAATAGAGTTCCCATGTCACAAGTAGGGATACTAAATTTGTTTTGAGTCAAGGATGCAAGTTTTTGTTGTAAAGATGACACCATTTGAGACAAAATGATAAGTGTAGAATCATGAGAGAAAATAGGAGAATTAGCAACATTAGAAACACAAGGTAAAGTGTACAAAGCTATAGGAATAAAAGACACAACTAGAGGAGCACTAGGAACTACAGTTGGCATAGGAGTAGAATAAGTAAAAGGAACATTCTAATAAGAAGGTTGTGATATAGGAAGCAACATAGGAGGAACACTCATAGGGATAGAAGAAACCATCACAATCACAAAGGAGTACAAGTAGGAACAATAGGGAAAGGAACAGAGGAAGTTTATACACTAGTGAAAGGAGGAGTCAACCCTAAATCTTGAGCTTCTTGAGCTAAAGGTTTAACATTAGAATGCACAAGCTAATTAATACCACGTAAGAGGTTAACGCCTTCGTCACTATCATGAAAAACTTTCTTAAGAGCCTCTATAGCTTGAATAGAATCTTGATTATGGTTTTCTTGAAGAAGCCAATTACCCATTTTATCAAGTTCATTTGAAAGTTTTTAGACTTGTTCAAGAGGAACTCTTAAAGTACCATCCTCATCATGAGATGATTGAGAAGATTTTTGCTCCATTAGAGGATTAGCATCAGGAAGAAGCAAAGTCTCATCCAAAATCCTAAGGAAAGGAGAAGAAGACTCAAGCTCAAAGGTACCCATAAGTCTATGACTGCATGTAACCTTAAGATTAGAAGTAGGACTAGAATTAATAAATTTCATAAACTAATGCAATGAAAATGAACCAAACTAATCAAACATAAAGCAACAATATTTTTATATTTTGAAAGAAATTTTACAATTTTTTTGTATTTTTGAATTTTAAAATGCAAGATCATAAGTCTAATCTTAATGCAATAAAAGACCTAACATATATGAAATGAAATATAACACTACAAAATACAATAGTGCATCTAATTCCACAAAAGAAAAGAGGCTAAGAATGTCAGGTTCACCAAAATGAATAGAAAGAAAATGGAGTCTTGATGTAACACCCCAACCTTGCTTCCAAACCCCAAGCTCTCCCTCAGGGCTACCTTAGGTCATTCACTAGACCCACTAGGGCTTCTTCACACCCTATAATTACTAGGAACTTGCTCAAGAGATCCTAATCCTTCAGTTGGGGGTACACCAACAAAGTAACATCAAATTTCTTACTAGCCGGCTCCAGTCCGCTATTAACCCTCAAGTCCATCTATAGCTCCAAGGGTACCAGTTCTTTATCTAGGGTTTTTTTTAGACTCCTTCTAACATCCATGACCCTAAAAAATGCTGATTTCATAGGCGCATTCAATCTACTAGGGAAGATACACCAAATTGCTCCAAAAAGGCTACTAGGAATTAACCCTCCTAAATAGCTGGAAACAAGATTTCTTGAAAAAATTCTTAACAACCCTACAAAAAAATTATATTTTTGGATACCCTTTTTAGATTACTTCAAGATTCTGTAAATTTCTAGCCTCCAAACTTTCCGTACAATGAAAGTATAGTTTTAGGCCAAAAATGAGGATTTCAAGTGCTTTATCGTTGTTGTGATGGAAAACCACCTTAGACACCTTTCCAAGACCTCTCCTTTGGACTGGAGCAAGGTTAGACCTTCTCATTACTTGCTGTGCAGCCGGATTAAGGTATTTGTACACTCAATCCTCTCCATAACTCATTTTCCAACTGTGATTCCTAGCCAAGTTGCATTTGGCTTGCCTAGGGCATCACCTTAAAAATGCTTGCTGATGCTTTAAAGGGCCCTCCTTCTTGATAAATAATGTACATGGATCCTAGTTCCAAATCCCAAAATACCAGAGGTTTCCAATGGTGGGAAGTGGCCCTAAGATCCCATTTTCTAAGTGCAGCCCTGTTCAGATCACCAACTTGCCAAGAACAAAAAGATTTTTCTACACTAATGCAAACAAATTAAAATGATCAAACCAACACTACAAAAAGATTAAAAACAATATTTCAGAAGTTTTCCAACACAAAAATCAGGCCATTCAATCCTCCTCTATTAAAAATGCCTTCAAATGCATAAAACTGGCAACAAAATACTTGCTCAATTCGTACAAAAAATGCAAAACCAACTTGTCCAACCCCCTGAAAATGGCTGTCCTCATGTTTTTAAAGGCTCCTCCATCAGTTCCATAACTGTTCTAAATAGTTAGGATGTTCTAAACACACAAATGCCAAAAAGTTGCTTTTTGCAAGAAAATGTTGTCATGACAACATGACAAAATTTCAGCAACTTTTGTTCTACATGGAGTTAGACCTCCAAATTTGGAACAAAAAAAAAGTAGACATATAATATGCATAAAATGACTTCAAATAAACAATTCAAATCCATTGGAACCTTTCTAGACCATTTTAGCCTTTTCCGGACCTAAGTCACCTAGTTGACAATAGTCGGCAACTTCTAGCAACTTGGTCACTTTGGGTCTCGCCAAGTCTCCTAAACACACCTAAGGACCACATAGGACCTATTATTAGAATAGTGATGTGGCTAGCATCACTACAAGCCAAAAATAAAGAAATACCTAGGTTTCACACTTAGCCTACCTAGGTGCTCCTGCACCATACTCCCCCCTCCAACAAAGAACTCAAGGTGGATCAGTTTGCAACAAATCTAGAGGTATGCCAACCTTCTTGAACTCTGTCTCAGCAACCCATGTAGCCTCTGAAATTGGTTTCTCCTTCCATTTGATGAGGTGTTCCATGTAAACTTTGTGCCTTGTAGTCTTCTTTACCCTTGAATCTAACACCTTTTCTACCTCCATCTTGTTGTTTGTAGGTGTTGAAGCAAGTTCAAGATCTTCATGAACATCAGGATTGAGCTGAGATGGGTCACCTTTGTATGCCACCAAGTCTTGCACATTAAAAATAGGGGATATGCCCAAATCGGAAGGTAAATCTACCTTATAGGCATTTGCTCCATATTTAGCCAATATTTTGCAAGGCCCTACCCTCTTCATCTGTAACTTAGTAGGAATGCCTTTTTGAAGCCTTGCTTTGTTCAAATGGACCATCACATAGTCCCCAACAGCAAACTGAACATCCTTCTTCTTTTCATCCACCTTGGCTTTGAGTTTTAGAGTGTTGTCTTGAATAGTCTTCTTGACTTGCTCCTGAATCTCCTTCATGGTTTGTACAAAGTCTTCAGCTTGACCACTAATCTGATCCATGTTTCCAAGACACCTTAGTTCACACACACCTCTTGGGTGCATGCCATAAACAATTTCAAAAGGACTCTTTCCGGTAGTCCTATTCTTGCTATCATTGTAGGCATATTCTGCTTGTGAGATGATAACATCCCAAGTCTAACCATACTCCTTAGTTAGGCACCTAAGAAGGTTACCTAAAGTTCTATTAACCACCTCAGTTTGACCATCAGTTTGAGGATGGTAAGCTGAACCAAAAGACATGTTAGTGCCAAGCTTCTTCCATAAAGTCTTCCAAAAGTGACTCATGAATTTCACATCTCGATCCGACACAATGCTTAATGGAAGTCCATGAATCCTTACAACCTCTTTGAAAAGCAAATGAGCTATATGACTTGCATCATTAGTTGTCTTACATGGAATGAAATGTCCCATTCTACTGAATCTATCAACAACAACATAAATGCTATCATACCCTTGCTTAGTTTTAGGCAAACCAACAATGAAATCCATACTTAAACAATCCCATGGTCTGCTAGGAATTGGTAAGGGCTGGTAAAGACCTGCATTGCTCATTCCTCCTTTTGCCTTCATACACACCATACATTGCTCCACATACTTGGTTACATCTTTGACCAATTTAGGCCAATAATAGAACCTTTGCACTAGTTCTATTGTCTTGCTGATACCAAAATGCCCACTCAAGCTGCCATTATGCTTCTCTTGTATTAGGTTCTCTCTCATGGAACCTCTTGGTACACACAACTAGTTACCCTTAAATAGCAACCCATTTTGCAAAGTGTATTCTGAAAATCTACTATGAAAGTGGTTTCCAAAATCCATGCATACCTTATAGGCTTCAGCAAAGTCCTCATCATTCTTATAAAGATTCTGAAAACTCTCCACTCCAATGCTATGAAGCTGAATCTCTTGGACTGTTAAAACCCTTCTACTTAATGCATCAGCAACCTTGTTCATTTGTCCTTTCTTATGCTTGATTGTAAAGGTGAAGGCCTACAAATATTCCATCCACTTCAAGTGCCTGTCGCTCAACTTCTCCTGTGTGTTGATGTAGCTAAGAGCTTGATTATCTGTAAACACAACAAATTCTTTTGGCAACAAATAGTGTCTCCACTTCCTAAGACACTGGACTAAGGCATACAATTCTAGATCATAGGATGAGTATTTCTTCTTGGCCTCATTTAGCTTTTCACTATAGAAGGCTACTGGTCTACCTTCTTGACTCAACACCCCACCCACTGCTAGGCCACTTGCATCACATTCTAAGGTGAACAACTTTTCAAAGCTAGGCAATTTTAGGATGGGTTGAGTAGCTACTTGTTTTTTTAACATATCAAATGACTTTTCAGCCTCTAAAGTCCACCTAAACTTGGACTTGACTCCCCCCTTTATGGTATCAAGAAATGGTGCACAAATACCACTAAAGTTCCTAATGAACTTCCTATAAAATTGAGACAAACCATGGAAACTTCTTACCTCACTAGATGTGGTAGGTGTAGGCCAACTTAGGATAGCAGCAACTTTCTCCTTGTCCATCTTCAAAGTTCCTTTAGACACCACAAAGCCTAGATACACCAACTCTTGCTTGAAGAAGTCACACTTCTCAAGGTTGATAGATAGCTTCTCCTCATGAAGCCTCTTCAAAACCGCTTCTACATGCTTGACATGTTCCTCTTTGGTCTTGCTGTAGATGAGGATATCATCCAAATACACCACCACAAATCTGCCTGTGAAGTCTTTGAGCACTTCATTCATGAGCCTCATGAAGGTGCTAGGGGCATTGGAAAGACCAAATGGCATCACAAGCCATTCATAAAGACCATCAGTAGTCTTAAATGTTGTCTTCCATTCATCTCCCTCCTTTATTCTAATTTGGTGATACCCACTTTTCAAGTCCAGCTTAGTGAAATACATAGCACCTCCTAGACAATCCATATGGTCTTCAATTCTTGGAATAGGAAACCTATACCTGATTGTAATGTGGTTAATGGCCCTTGAGTCAGTACACAACCTCCATTTTCCTCCCTTCTTGGATGCCAAAACCACCGGGACTGCACAAGGGCTTATGCTCTTTTGGATCAAACCTTGGTCCATCAACTCTTGGACTTGTCTTGCCACTTCAAGGTTCTGATCTGGGGTTAACTTGTAGGCTGCCTTATTAGGTAGTGAGGCACCTGGAACAAAGTCAATTTGATGGCTGATAACTCTTCTTGATGGTAGGGTAGCTGGTGTACCATCACTAACAATCTCCTTATACTTTACAAGCAACTCTTGTACCTCTGCTGGTAAAGGTTCTTGGACTGGCTTTTCTTCACTTGCAGCCTTTAGTATGACTACAAATCCTTGGCTCTCCTCATGCTTGAGGTCTCTAATAAACTCTTTCTCTCCACATAGCAGCACATTAGGCACCTTGGACTGTGGTTCATCCCCTTCTAACAATGACTGAATTTTGAAGGTCTTGCTTCCTTTCTTAAATGTTATGGTATTTTCCTTGCCATCATAGACCACTTCCCTATCAAATTGCCAAGGTCTCCCTAGCAAAAGATGACAAGCATCCATTGGAAAAATATCACATAATAAGCGGTCTTTATATCCTGCAATTGAGAAGTCCACCCATGCTTGTTCATTCACTAGGATGCTTTGCCCTTTGTTAAGCCATGTGACTTTGTAAGGGTTGTCATGAGGTATCTTCTTCAGTTTGAGCTTTGTAATAGCCTCCTCTGATATTACATTATCAGTTGATCCAGAATCAACCACCACCTTGCATACTTTTCCTAGGATCTTGCACTTGATCCTAAACAATGCCCTTCTATGTCTAGGCTCATTAGAAGCTGGTTGCTTGATCAGCACCCTCCTAAACATGAGGTTCTCACCTTTTTCAGACTCAATATGGTCTATGTCAACATCCTTGCAACTTCTATTATCTTCTTGTGCATATGCTAGCCTTTTATCTTGGCTTGAGGAAGAGGGTTTGTCCGGGCACCTATAGGCAGGATGGCCTAGTTGACCACAATTGTAACACTTCATTGTTGCAAAGTAAGAGCTGCTCCTACCTCCTCTACCCCTACTTGATCCTCCTTGATTGCCTCTCCCTCTATTATAACCACCTCTTGAAGAGTGGTCAATAGTTTGCTCCATGGGTTTGCTTTCACTTTGGCTCTTTTGATCACTACCTTTGCCTTGGTATCCTCCTCTTTGATTTTTCTGATTTTTGCCTTTGCCTCTATCTTTGAAGTTAGAATCTCCTTTCCTCTTGTTCTTTTCTTCTACCTTCAAAGCTAGCTGATGACATCTTTGGATAGTGGTAGGGGCCCATAAGCTAAGCTCCTCTTGAATGTTCCACTTCAAGCCACCAAGATACCTTGCCACCTTGAGTGACTCCTCTTCTTGCTTCTTGGATCTCAAACACAACCTCTGAAATTCTTCAGTGTAGGAGGTCACATCAAGATCTTTTTGCTTCAGTCCTTGCCTCTTTTTATGGAGTTGGATCTCAAAGTCTTCAGGTAGGAAGTTCTCCTTGATTTTGTTTGCCATAGCACTCCAATTTGCAATTGGATTCTTTCCCATGCTGACTCTTTCATCTTGTACATACTTCCACCATGTTAAGGCTGAGCCTCTAAGCCTTGACTTAGCAACCTTAACTTTCTGTGCCTCTGAGATACCCTCACACTCAAAGTGGTTCTCCATACCCTCTAACCAATCCATAACTGCATCAATATCCATCTTACCACTGAAAAGTGGCACTCCTTCAAAAGCTTTACCTCCTAAGGCTTTGATTGCCTTCAAGAAGGGCTCTTCTTGCAAGATAGGATCAGGTTCAGGTACAATATCTTCCTCTACTACCTTTTTACCATTCTCATCTTCTTCTTCATCTCTTTTCTTGGCTGCCTCTACAACTGCATCTAGTTTTTGCTTCACCTCTTCTAGTGCTTCTTCAAGAAGCTAATTTCTTTGCCTTTGCTCATCAACTTCTTTAGCTAACTCCACATTTGTCACCATCATGGATTCTCCTACTGATTCTTCAGCGGCTTCCAACATTAACTACCTTTCCCAAATCTTTAACTGGCTCTGATACCACTCTGATGTAACACCCCAACCTTGCTTCCAAACCCCAAGCTCTCTCTCAGGGCTACCTTAGGTCATTCACTAGACCCACTAGGGCTTCTTCACACCCTATAATTACTAGGACCTTGCTCAAGAGATCCTAATCCTTCAGTTGGGGGTACACCAACAAAGTAACATCAAATTTCTTACTAGCCGGCTCCAATCCGCTATTAACCCTCAAGTCCATCTATCGCTCCAAGGGTACCAGTTCTTCATCTAGGGTTTTTTTTAGACTCCTTCTAACATCCATGACCCTAAACAATGCTGATTTCATAGGCGCATTCAATCTACTAGGGAAGATACACCAAATTGCTCCAAAAAGGATACTAGGAATTAACCCTCCTAAATAGCTGGAAATAAGATTTCTTGAAAAACTTCTTAACAACCCTACAAAAAAATTATATTTTTGGATACCCTTTTTAGAGTACTTCAAGATTCTGTAAATTTCTAGCCTCCAAACTTTTCGTACAATGAAAGTACAGTTTTAGGCCAAAAATGAGGATTTCAAGTGCTTTATCGCTGTTGTGATGGAAAACCACCTTAGACACCTTTCCAAGACCTCTCCTTTGGACTGGAGCAAGGTTAGACCTTCTCATTACTCGTTGTGCAGCTGGATTAAGGTTTTTGTACACTCAATCCTCTCCATAACTCATTTTCCAACTGTGATTCCTAGCCAAGTTGCATTTGGCTTGCCTAGGGCATCACCTTAAAAATGCTTGCTGATGCTTTAAAGGGCCCTCCTTCTTGATAAATAATGTACATGGATCCTAGTTCCAAATCCCAAAATACCAGAGGTTTCCAATGGTGGGAAGTGGCCCTAAGATCCCATTTTCTAAGTGCAGCCCTGTTCAGATCAGCAACTTGCCAAGAACAAAAAGATTATTCTACACTAATGCAAACGAATTAAAATGATCAAACCAACACTAAAAAAAGATTAAAAAAAATATTTCAAAACTTTTCCAACACAAAAATCAGGCCATTCAATCCTCCTCTATTAAAAATGCCTTCAAATGCATAAAATTGGCAACAAAATACTTGCTCAATTCGTACAAAAAATGCAAAACCAACTTGTCCAACCCCCTGAAAATGGCTGTCCTCACATTTTTAAAGGCTCCTCCATCAGTTCCATAACTTTTCTAAACAGTTAGGATGTTCTAAACACACAAATGCCAAAAAGTTGCTTTTTGCAAGAAAATGTTGTCATGACAACATGACAACATTTCAGCAACTTTTGTTCTACATGGAGTTAGACCTCCAAATTTGGAAAAAAAACAAAGTAGACATATAATATGCATAAAATGACTTCAAATAAACAATTCAAAGCCATTGGAACCTTTCTAGACTTTTTTAGCCTTTTCCGGACCTAAGTCACCTAGTTGACAATAGTCGGCAACTTCTAGCAACTTGGTCACTTTGGGTCTTGCCAAGTCTCCTAAACACACCTAAGGACCACATAGGAACTATTATTAGAATAGTGATGTGGCTAGCATCACTGCAAGCCAAAAATAAAGAAATACCTAGGTTTCACACTTAGCCTACCTAGGTGCTCCTGCACCAAGTCTCTTCTAAATCCTAATTTACAATAGGAATAATCCAAATTGATTAAGCACAAGAAAGTGATCAATGTAGAAATAGATCATGTGATAGAGAACAGGGAGAAAAGAGGTTCTATGGTCATTCTTTTGGGGAGTATGTGCTTAAATCCTATCATAGATAAAAGATAAATACTAACCTTGAATCTAGAAAATGTTGATTTTTGATGTTTATGTATAGTTTTGGGGAATTCTACATGTTGTTCTAGACAAGAAAAGTCGAGATGGGAAAACCCAGAAATATTTTTTCTATTTAAAGGGAGGTCAACCTTGACCCTAATAGTGGGGCAGAATTGTACCCCTGTATACAACTATGCCCCAAAAAGTTGACCTTGACTTGCACTGCTCTGACAAAATTTTGTTCGTGGATATCACAAGCTTGATGAAAAGGGTATTGAAATTTGTACTTTAATTCATTGTTCTACAGTTGTACCTACAAGAAAAATGGTTTTGTTTGTTGGATGGGGGGTTTTCCCTGTTAGGAATAAGGTGTCTCAACCTTGTATAATTCCTATTCTTATTATTTATTTTTTTGTAAAATGTATTTTTGCAAATAATATGTAAATGTGAGTGTACATGTCTAGTTGGCATGTTGATCACTTACATGTGTCGGCATCTTGAAGTGTGTGAAGGAGATCATGGCTGAAATGGTTATGATGGATTCCTATGACGTGTAAGAGCTATTTAAGGAATGAGCTATGATAGGTGTAAGAGCATCTTATGACATGGGGCCTATTTGGGCACCCAAGAATGAGTGGTTGGTGTGTGTAAGAGAATATGCCAAAAATAGGTTGGTATGACGAATTCCCTTACACTTCTCTTGTGACTGCTATTTTTGGCAGATTCTATGACAAGCTATCATTGCCTATTCAAGAGATGGACACCCTTTTCTTGGTATTGGATGTACATGTGGCATTGTGCATGATTCTTGGTGGTTGAGCCATGAAAAATGCCCAACTTCATTGTGGGCATTTTTTTGGGTCTTAAGATGTTCATAAAAGGAGTATTGCATGTCGTAAATGCAATAGAGAGGAAGAGGAGTATGCAGGTACTGAGGTGCTTCTAGAGTCTTCTTTTGTTACTATTGAACTTGCATTGCAAGTGTATTGTAACCTTGTGTTGAAGATAATACATTGTGCAGGTTCTGGAGGGGTGGGGTTGTTTTACCGAAAGGTTTTTCCCCACCAGAAAACCTTTTTGTTATGTGTTTCTTTCTCTGTCTATTTTTTGTATGCATGGTTGGCTGCAATATTATTGTTTACATGATATTCAATATGTAAGTGTAGAAGATTTTAATAGGATTTTTACCATACTTTCCTTATGAGATTAGTGTAGGAAGTTGTTTCTACACCTGAGTTTCCTTACAAGTGGTATCAGAGCTTGATCAACTTTTGATCCTAGTTGTTGGGTAGGGTTTTTTGAGCTAATCTCAAGTTGAGTGGGAGTCTTGTGCAAAGCATCCTAAATTTTATTTGCAGATTGAGATGGTGAGTTCATCATATGGAAGAATGGAGGTGGAGAAATTTAATGGCACCAATTTTGAGTTGTGGAAACTCAAGATGGAAGACGTGTTGGAAGATCGTGACCTATGGGAAGCAACTACAAGCACTACAAGACCAGAAACTATAGCTCAAGCAGATTGGGATATCAAAGACCATAAAGCTAAGGGTCTCATAAGACTTTGTTTAACCGATGCAGTCCTTCTGAAATTTCTAGATGAGAAAATCGCATATAGTTTGTGGGAAAGACTTGGGGCCATGTATCAGGCCAAATCTCTAGTGAACAAGTTGTTCCTGAGGAAGAAGTTGTATTCTTTGTGAATGGAGGAAGGTGGATCCTTAATGGATCATTTAAATGCATTTAATCTGGTGGTTGCACAGTTGACATCTGCTGGTGTCAAGTTAGAGGAGGAGGATCGTTGCTACACACTCTTGTGTTCTTTACCAAATTCATGGGACCATCTTGTGATGGCCCTTAAAAGCACATTAGTCACCTTCAAAATGGATGATGTGGTGTCTTCGCTGCTATCAGAGGAGATGTGGAGAAAGGCTTCCGTTTCAGAAAAAGAAGCCCTTTCTATTTGTGGGAGATCCACAGAAAGAGGGAAGAAAAATGAAAATAAGTCTGACAATAAGGGTAGATCCAAATCCCGTGGGAAGTCAAAGACTTCCAATAAGTCTAAGGCAAAATGTTGGAACTGTGATAAGACTGGGCACTTCCATAAAGACTGTAAAGAGCCTAAGAAGAAGAAGAAAGCCTCAGATTCTAGTTTTGAAAAATCTCAAGAAGATGGCGATGCATTCATTGTAGCTTTGGCAGCCCATGCATCTGATGATGTGTGGTTGGTTGACTCAGGTGCATCTTTTCACATGACCTCTCATCGAAACTGGTTCTCAAGATATGGAGAGTTTGATGGTGGAAAGGTGTACTTGGGTGATGATTCTCACCTAAAGATAGTTGGACGCAGAAGGGTCACTATCAAATTTCCTAATGGATGAGTAAAGGGAATCAATGGAGTTATGCACATTCCAAGTTTGGTACGAAACTTATTATCTGTAAGTATGCTGAACAATGTAGGTGTGCAAGTTGTTTTTTCAAAAGAAGGATGTAAGATGATTAGAGTCTCGATAGTGCTTGCAAGGGGTACTAGGAGAGGTACCTTATTTCAGCTAGATGCATGTATTCCCCTATGTAATAGTTCTTCATCCTCACCATTTGAATGAGTAGTGAAGAGTTCTGTGGTTATTGGTTTCGATGGCAATGCAAACACTTTGGAAGGAAAGCTTCCTGTAGAAAAGACAATGTTGTGGCATATGAGATTTGGCCACATTCGTGAAAAAGGTCTCAGAACCCTGAAAAATAAAAATCTCGTTGAGGGTTTAAATGATTGCAATCTCGAGTTCAACTTCTGTGAACACTGTGTATATGGTAAACAAAATCGTGTTCAATTTTACTCTAGTTCTCACAAATTTTTTGATGCTTTGGATCTTATTTATTCTGATGTATTTGATCCTGTAAAAGTTCCTTCGATCTCCAAGTCTATAATTTGTGTATCTTTAATAGATGATTACAGTACAAGGACATGGATTTATTTCCTTAAAAGTAAGACACAAGTCTTGAGTCGATTCAAGGAATTTAAAGCCCTTGTAGAGAATTAGACTAGTAAGAAGATTAAGTGTGTGAGAACTGACAATGGTGGTGAGTTTTGCTCAGCAGATTTTGAACAGTTCTGTAAAGAACAAGGTATTGAGAGGTATAAGACAACTCCTTATACCTCAGAGAAAAATGGAGTTACAGAGAGAATGAATAGGACACTGATGGAGAAGGCTAGGAGTATGCTTAGTGGAGCTGGTTTAGAAAAAAGTTTTTGGGCCAAAGCTGTGGCCACTACTTGCTATCTGGTTAATAGATCTCCTACATCAGCTCTTGTTGGTAAGACACCCATGGAGGTGTGGTCTGGTAAGAAGCCTTCAATTAGACATCTTTGTGTTTTTCGTTGTGAAGCTTATGCACATGTTCCAAAGGAGAAAAGATGTAATTTGGAAAACAAAGCTATTAAATGTATTTTCATTGGGTACAGTGCTGGTGTGAAAGGATACAAGCTTTGGGATCCTGTGACTAGTAAGGTGTTGTATAGTAGAAATGTTATTTTTAGAGAGCTAACATCTTCTCCTATTGTGCTACAACCAAAAGAAAAAGAAAATGAAAAAGATGTTGTTCAGTTGCCTCCTACCCCTGAGAAGACTGAATAGAGAGACCATGTTGGGTCTAATGATGAGGAGAGCTCTAGCAGCTTTGATAGTTTAGAAGAAGAGGAAGAACAACCTCAACCTCAGCCCTTGAGGAGATACACAAGAGAAAGAAAGAAACCAGAAAGGTTTGGTTATTCTATGATAGATTCCAGTTGTGCTTTTGCTTTGATTACTAACACTGATGAGCCTAGATCTATGAAAGAGGCTTTGGGCATGGAAGATGCAGGTTCCTAGATTGAGGCTATGGATGATGAGATGGCTTCATTAGAGAAAAACAAAACTTGGGACCTTGTACCTTTGCCTAAAGGGAGAAAATTTGTTGGCTATAAATGGGTGTTCAAGATGAAATTCTATGTAGATGGCAGTGTTGAAAGGTACAAAGCTAGATTGGTTGCAAAGGGGTATTCACAGGTAGAGGGAAAAGATTATGGTGAAATATTCTCTCCTGTTGCAAATTTTACATCCATTAGATTTTTGTTATCTCTTGCTGCATCGTATGATTTAGAGATAGAACAGATGGATGTGAAGACAGCTTTCTTTCATGGTGATTTGGAGGAAGAGATTTATATGTCACAACCTGAGCACTACATTGTTAAAGGTAAAGAATCCTTAGTTTGCAGATTAAAGAAATCTCTATATGGTTTGAAGCAATCTCCTAGGATGTGGTACCTTAAGTTTGATGCCTTTGTGTTGTCAATTAGATTTGTAAGATTGAAATCATATCATTGTGTTTATTTCAAAGTTGAAAATGATCGCCTTCTTATTGTTTCATTATATGTTGATGATATGTTGCTATTTGGGAAGGGTAAGGGTATGATTTCTGATTTTAAATCTCAGTTGTCAGCACAATTTGAGATGAAAGATCTTGGGGCAGCTAGGTACATCTTGGGTATGGAAATCAGTAGAGATAGGTCTAACAAAAAGCTTTGGTTGAGTCAGTATAAGTATGTGAAGTCTGTGTTGGACAGGTTCAGCATGGTAGATTGTAGACCACTATGTGTTCCTATTCCTATGGGAACAAATTTATCTGTAGTTGATTGTCCGAAATCTCCTAGTGAGGTGGAGGACATGAGTAGAGTACCTTATGCTAGTGCAGTTGGCAGTCTTATGTATGCTATGGTCTGTACTAGACCAAACATTGCCCAAGCAATGGGAGTCCTGAGTCAGTTTATGGCTAACCCTAGATGGGTGCATTGGGATGTAGTTAAGTGAGTATTCAAATATTTGAGGGGTACATCAGATTACTCCATATGTTATCATGGTAACTCTTCTAGATCTCTACATTCAGTTTGTATTCATGGGTTTGTGGATTCAGATTGGGCAAGTGATATTGACCGCAGGAGATCCACCAGTGCTTATGTGTTCACTATGTTTGGTGGTG
The DNA here is from genome assembly GCA_028749045.1 of Cupressus sempervirens. Lineage (NCBI taxonomy): Eukaryota > Viridiplantae > Streptophyta > Pinopsida > Cupressales > Cupressaceae > Cupressus > Cupressus sempervirens. The sequence goes on from CM053790.1 coordinate 212,762,502, forward strand.
CCATCAGTTGGATGAGTAAGCGACAACCTATGGTTGCTTTGTCCACTATAGAAGCTGAGTACATGGCTACTACTCATGCTTGTAAGGAAGCCATTTGGCTTAAGAGATTGTGTTCTGATGTTGGTGTTGATGCAGAACAGATTACTATTTGGTGTGATAGTCAAAGTGCTATTTGCCTTGCGAAGAATCCAACTTTCCATGCCATAACAAAGCACATTGATGTGCAGTTTCACTTTGTGAGAGATATGGTGGAAGATGGAAAGGTAAATTTGAAAAAGGTAGATACTGTGAAGAATGTTGCAAATGTATTAATGAAACTAGTGGGCACTGAGATGTTCAGATGGTGTTCGGAGTCTATGGGCCTTTTGGCCTATAGCGGTTAGTTCCTATTATGTTCATGTTGCTCTTACAAGGTGTTCAACAAGTGGGAGAATGTTAGGAATAAGGTACCTCAACCTTGTATAATTCCTATTCTTATTATTATTTGTTTTATAAAATGTATTTTTGCAAATAATATGTAAATGTGAGTGTACATGTCTAGTTGGCATGTTGATCACTTACATGTGTCAGCATCTTGAAGTGTGTGAAGGAGATCATGGCTGAAATGGTTATGACGGATTCCTATGACGCGTAAGAGCTATTTAAGGAATGAGCTATGATAGGTGTAAGAGCATCTTATGACATAGGACCTATTTGGGCACCCAAGAATGAGTGGTTGGTGTGTGTAAGAGAATATGCCAAAAATAGGTTGGTATGACGAATTCCCTTACACTTCTCTTGTGACTGCTATTTTTGGTAGATTCTATGACAAGCTATCATTGCCTATTCAAGAGATGGATGCCCTTTTCTTGGTATTGGGTGTACATGTGGCATTGTGCATGATTCTTGGTGGTTGAGCCATGAAAAATGCCCAAATCCATTGTGGGCATTTTGTTGGGTCTTAAGATGTTCATAAAAGGAGTATTGCATGTCGTAAATGCAATAGAGAGGAAGAGGAGTATGCAGGTACTAAGGTGTTGTTGGATTCTTCTTTTGTTACTATTGAACTTACATTGCAAGTGTATTGTAACCTTGTGTTCAAGATAATACATTGTGCAGGTTTTGGAGGGGTGGGGTTGTTTTACCGAAAGGTTTTTCCCTATTGGCAAATCTTTGTGTTATGTGTTTCTTTCTCTATCTATTTTCTGTATGCATGGTTGGCTATAATATTGTTGTTTACATGATATTGAATCTATAAGTATAGAAGATTGTAATAGGATTTGCACCATACTTTCCTTATGAGATTAGTGTAGGAAGTTGTTTCCACACCTGAGTTTCCTTACATTCCCTAGTCAAACCCTAGTTTGGAATTAACCTTGAAATTGAATTGAAATAATATGTATAAACAAAGTAAATGGAACTATTCACCTTTCCTATATTGAAATCCTTATGGAGGATTCAAATCCTTGAATCCACAAATATGGATGCTCCAAATGAAGGTAGAAATGAATGTAAGATGTCTCAAATTAATGGAATTAGATCTTCAACACTAATCTTGAATATATTTTTGCATAGGAAAAGGCTTGAATGAATATGGATGGAGATATTTTCAACAAGAGGGCTCCATAGAGATTGAATGCTTCAATAGCTAATAATAGACCTCCTTGATGCATTGGATGCTTGAACAGTTGAATGCTTGAATGCTTGATGGATAGTAGATCTTCAGTTCATGTAGGTGTATGCTGATTCATAGATAATAAATTTTCTCATAGAAAGTGGATGCTTGATCATAAAAAGTGGATAAATAAATAGATGTCAAAATGAGGGAAGAAGACTTCCTTATATAGTGATATAGGGCACAAACTCCTAGAGAAGGCTGACATAGGAGAATTAAATCCCATTTAACCTTAACCCCCAAAAATGGACCTAAATTAAATGTAATTTAAGAGTGTACCATTTTGAAACCGAAAACACCCAACCTAGAAGAGAGAAAAGAAACTTTCCAAAGCCTAAGATTCCAAAACTTTTAGAAATTGAAAAATGAACCTAGGGTTAGGGATGAGGTTGACCCTTCCCTAGGTCAAGGTTGAGGTTGTCCTTGACCTAGGGTAGGGTCAAGGTTGACCTTGACCTAAGAGGTCATTCTTGACCCAAAAGTCAAAGTCCTCAGTCTATTAGAGTAGTTTGTCAAAAATAGGCTAGAGAGAGAGAGAGAGAGAGGTGTAGAACAGGGGAAAAATAGCCAAATACATGCAAAGACCCATTTGAAGCACTTGACATGACCTTGAACCACTTACTTAGAGGGCTAAACACTCTTAACACAAAAGTGCTTCCATTTGAAGACAATACAATTTCATGTTTACATATCTACAAATTTTTTTGATCGAGTTTGAAGATATTGGATGATATAATCAATGCATGCACATATATGTTTGTTGAGTACTAAAAAGTTTTATTTGTACATTTGGAGCTTGGATAACTAATTCACCCCCCCTCCCCCTCTCAATTATTCTAAATTATTCCAATAAAAAGATGAGGGGATATGGATAGGTGTGTATTTTTGTGTGTGTGAAAGAGAGAAGGTGGGCAGGAGATAGAGAGAGGTGTAATAGGGATAGAAGGGTACCATGGAGAAGAGGGAGATAATGAGAAGAGGGAGAAAGTAAGATCAAGAAATTTGGAGAGGGGGAGAGAGAGTAGGAAGGGGATAAGGAAAGAGATTGAGGAGGGAGGGGAAATGCATGTGTGTGTGTGTGTGTGTGTGTGTGTGTGTGTGTGTGTGTGTGTGTGAGAGAGAGAGAGAGAGAGAGAGCTGGGGTGGAGAGAGAGTGTGAGAAGGAGAAGAGAGTGAGAGACTTGGCAGAGAGAAGTTTGAGGGGGAGAGAGATGAGATGGAGCTCAAGGAGAATAGTTAGAGCTCAGAATAGACAAAGATGTGGATGGAGAAGGAAGATAAGAGAGATACAACACAAGGACAGACATGCATATATATACACCCAAACACACACACACACACACATATTATATAGGTATTTCTATATATACATCTAGTAAAACTTATATAAGACAATTAAAATCATACAATTTTTATGTCTCAAAAACCCTTGTGAGTTTCATAAAACTCAAAATGATCATTTGAGATCTACATAACCCGCATGGGTTATGTAAACTTTTGAATGATAACTTTTTGTTTTTGCAAAATATAAGTTGGTAATTTTGCATATCAAAACTAGTATAGTTTTTGGCTTGGTAAAAGGGTTGTGAAATGATCCCAAAGTTTGCAAGCCTATTTTCCCTCTACTTATGTCCCTTGACACATTTTTTAATCTTATAACATGATTTCTTGAATTTTTCATCACAAGGTTTACAATGATCAAATGATTATCTCTAAAGTTACAACATAATATTACTCATCTTCTCAACTTTTTGACCATATAATTTTGTATACTTCTATATAATATTAGTATAGTAAACTCTATTTTTATTTACCACTTTCTTAATAGTCCTTACAAAAACATGTCTACTAATTTTTTAGTAAATTTTGATCTACTTGACTGAATTCACAAAAATTGCATATTAATTTTCTACACTAGATTCTATACACTTTTAAAAAAATATTTGCATTATATATTATTTTGATGTAAGTTATGCCAAAAACATAAATAGATAGCAAAAAGAAAATTACTCAATGAAAAATTACAAAACAAAATACACAACTTCTAGATTTCACTCTTACCTATCATCCTACCAAAGGTTTTGACAAAATACCAAATCTAACCATATATTTTTCTAAGTGCAAATAAATATCTATGTTATATTTTCTAAAAAAGTTAAGGATGGTTTTTATGTGTGAGAGATTTGATCCTCTCAATATTATCCATTTTCAAAAATATTTATTATTTTTGAAACTAAATTTAGAGTACTAGAATTCATATGTTTGTATAACACCTAGTTTTGAGTACATGAATCAATTTTATCTTTGAAATTTAGGTTTACATTATTTCAGAAAGAAAAAAAATTGCCACTTATACTACACTTTTTTCACACCATCTTGGTACACTTACCCAACTTCAATTCAAATTCAAACAAAATAAATAAAAGAATCAAATTTTTACCTTTTTATCAAACTAGCATTCCTAGAAATTGGTGTAAATATTGAAAAAGTCAAATAGAGTGAAACATGATTAGGTTATGTGGAATTTTGGAAGCTACAAGCTACTAGAAAGTCATTTTTAATTTTGATAATGAGTTTTGTCATGGCCAAGAAAAAATCTAATTCTTTATAAACAATACAGATTATGAAGAAGTAAAAATTTACTTTTTGTTTTTGATAATGCATACAAGACCCAAAGAACTAAAAGCATTTCTTAACTGAAGAAATTAGGAACATGTTGGTCTTTAGATGAAGAAAATATTCAAGTGATTAATTCCACCCTTAAATTTAGCTAATGCAAGTTTGTAAAAGTTAATGAGATAGACAAATGACATGTTTTACACTTTCACTAAGCCCTTTCTAACTATCCATTTTGATGATATTTACAATAAGACATAAGAATAATACCCAAATCATGTTACACACTTTGGAGACATCTTGTTAAAGCTTCAATTGCAGATTTTAGAGGTCAAAAAACAAGAATTCAAAGCATAAGAAACAAATGGAATCAAGCTATAAGGAGTGAGTATAAGGTAAAATTTTCATAGTTATTGTTTTTAATTTTTCATATTTCATTTTCTGTATTATCAATAAATAGGATTTTCATCTCATTAGAGGATTAGTAATTTGATTCTATAGGTAAAACATATCGATTGTATACAAAAACTAAATAGTTTTCTAATAAATTAAATTATAATAAAAATATTGGATAAGATTATCTTAAGATTAGTTTTAACATTTTTATATCCTATAAAAAATTTATTTTATGGTTATTATTTATCTAGATATGAATCAACTTGTATTGAAAATGAATGATGAACTTATTTTCTGGAATAACTTGTCATAATAATGTGGAAAAATATTGTTGAATGGTACTATCTAAAATATGTATGACATAATTTATATTATTTATAAATAAGAATGTCATTTTAACTTCTTCTAGGAGGAAAATAATGTATAATCTAGATAGTATGCCAAGTTTGTCTTGTTCTATAGTCTAAAAACATATACAATCTAATGTCTTCTTTAGATTGATAAAATTTAATATCTTTTCTAATTTAAAAGTCATGTATTTTATAATTTCTAAAAATAAGTATTGTATTTCTTATTTATATGGAGGTTTATGAGTAAACTAGCTTATTTCAAGTAAGAAAAAAAAAACTAAATTAAAAGCCATTTTCTTAACACAAAGTTAAAAGTATGGTAAATCAAGATTTTACAAATGGTTCTAAACATACACCTATAGCTTTTCTTGTTGATCTTCAAGACTATAAGATAGATTTCTTGTATGTACCTTTTTATAATTGTGGGTAATGAAGTTCTTCATGTATATAGGTATCAACATAATTGATAACTTTTGAGAGAAAATTAAGAAGAAGAATTTAAATTAAATGTTATCATAAGCAATACTTTTATATGAGATATGTTTAACTGAGATCCTCATTACTATGCTAGTCATTTCTTATCCATTAAAATGGATTATGTGATTTAGCATATTCTTTTCTTTCAAGGCCTTTTTGAATTATAATATAATGATAATTGTTTAAGCCAAAGTAATGAATTTTCTAACTATTTTAGACATTCCAATTTTTGTGTTGACTAATGCTCTTTGACTCATATTAAAAATGTATATTCTACAAAATATTTATTTTACGTATGTATATTATAAGCCCTAATTTCTTCTAAAATTGAATTCTACACTATAAAATAAGACATAAAGGAAATGGGTAGTTAGCTTTGCAAATGAAGAATGATTTTATTTATTATAATATCTTTGATTTGGATACTACTTATTCTAAGATTGACATCTCTCTATCTTTGAAACTCCTCAAATTTTATCTTAAATAGGTTTCTTTCCTCGTATTTGATCTATAGTTATAGGTCTTTTTCATTATTATAGAATTATCTTGTATGAATAAACCAACCATCATTTGTGTGACTCTCCATTTCACACATTATTTATTTATTTTTTCTTCTCATTCTTGATGTCTAAGACTAGTCATATTTTAATACACCTTTGGAAAATTATTGTTGATATTAGAAGGGGGTAGGTTCTATTATTTAAACTCATTGAAAAATTAGGTAAAAATTTATGACACTCTTCAAGAATACACATGCTTATATGGATTATTTCTATGTGATTTTATGGTTACTTACCCCATACTTGCATTTGTATGGTGTACATGTATGTTTTACCTTATGTTTGGCATATCTGATGTGGTTGAGGGAGGGAGTCATAGTCACCTACTAGTCAGGATCTACATGATGTACCACTCCCTGAGATTGCCTGTTTAGTTAGATATATGCATATGTACATATTCGACTATTATGAAAATTGTAGGTATTGGGCATTGACTTCCCTTAATTTTCAGAATGAGTGTGTGCTATCTCAATATCTCAATGGTAAAAGAAGGGAGATAGTTCTTAAGACCCAAGCCTAATTGTCCTAAGATAAAGGACAAGTATTTGATTTTCTTACCTTTCTGAATTCCTCAAAGTGACGTGAATTCAAAATCTTGACCTTTGACTTTGATTCATACTTTATCTTTTAGTTGAGTTTTCTTATTTGAGTTTGTGGGTTTGTTGTGATTTTCAAATATAATTAAATCAATCAAAGATATTATTGAAGGATTTAATTAAACAAAAACTTTATAGTGGAAAATCAATTTTATTATATTTAATTAATTAAGAATTAATTAAATAAAAGAGAAAAATTTAAAAAGATTTAATTAAAAGACTAATCTTGGAAATTAAATAAATTAAATCTATTAAGACTAAATTTTGTGCAATTATATTTATTTTATTTAACAATAATAAATTAAGAAGTTGCATTTAAATAATGGACTTTAAATATTATTATGAGTTAAATTAATAAATATATTTTCGATAAACATCTTATAAAAAATGAGGTGTGAATAATTAAAATAAAGTTTATTCTAATTAAAGGCATAAACCATGCACAAGGGAATTAAATAAATTAAAATAATAAAATTTTATTTTAATGAAAGGCCTTTGTATGTTCATGAACCAAAAACCCTAGGTAGGGTTAGACTCTTTATTAAGAGATCAAAGCTCATCTCTACACACACAGGTTTGGAGGAGCAATATTTGGATCGAAAGACAAGAATTTCTAAGGGGTCTGGGAAACAAGATTTTTTCAAGCACAAAGTAATTACTAAGTTTATAGCATCATATTGAAGTAGGGTTTTGTAGAACAATTGTAGGAATTCTCACAAAAAACATTTGTCTTCTTCATGCCTATTATATCAAATTTTGCTTATTAGAAAATTTATTTAGAATTAAAAAGGATTGTTCTTCATATTGAAACATCTATGAAAATTGGAATTCAAACCCTTAATTGAAAAGCTTGAATTTAGAATTTGATTTATGGGTAGGGTTTGAAGAATGAGAACAATTATTATTTCATAAATTTGGTTAGTTTCTTTTTATTCCTCTATTAGACCTATATATATATATATATATGACCACAATAATAAATTTATTACAATGGTAATATGTTTTTTTGGATTTATGTGTTTGTGGGACAATTGTTGTTTTTCTATTTTTTTTGAAAAACTAAAAATTATATTGGAGGGGTGGGAGCCACCACCTCTCCACCCCTCTTTCTCCATTTTAATTGCAATGGCTCATAAAGTGATGCATTGTAGACAGCAACATACATGACTACCTAAGCAACGCTTGCGGCTGCTAGTAGTGCATATGGTTGCCTAGCAGCCTCCCCTGTCTAGGGTTAAAAGAAAACAAAAAAAAGGCATTTTAAAGATTTTTTAATTTTTTTAAAAATATATATTATATATTTATTTATTTATTTATTTCTTTAATATTAGTAAAGTTTAATATTTTTAATTTTATTAAATAGAAATTTAGTTTTAGTTAAAGTAATTTAGTTGTATTTAATATTAATTTTAGTTTGAAAGATAATTAAATTTAGTTTAGTTTAAATTGAATTGAATTAATTTTAAAAAATAATAGATTATTTATTTTATTTTATCTTTTTGATCAATAAGAGGCAAATGCCCATTTTATTAATAACAAATTTTTACATCTCCCCATTCAAATGTAGGCATTGGGGGAAACAAACGGGATAAAGAAAGACCTTACATATTGCCTAGGAGGCTGGGACCAAGGTCCAGAATACATACAAATTCCAAATACATATTTTTAGAAAACATGCCCTAAAAAATAGTACATATAGATCTATATATCTAGAAGAGAAATTGTCTCCAAATAATAGTGTTAAAGGCATCCTTGGACAAAAGTAGATATGCAAAAGAAAGGTCTGCGATAACCACTCAGAATGTTGAAGAAGCCTTGTCAAAGCAACAGTAATTGATAGGCCTACAAGCATGCAAAAGTTAGAATATAGTGACTACATAAGATAGTCCAACTTCCTATCATTATCATCAATAATCATGAACAAAGATTCCTAAAACTAAAGTACATGAAGAAAAAATTATTTTAAAACCACCATAAGAGCATCTCAAGATGCTTTTGACTATGCCACTATTGGAAACCATGGTGTTTTCTAAGGCAGAATGATTGCAGTGCCATTAAGAACTATCTAGAAGCTAACACTTGACAATCACAATTAGACCAGCTAATTATAAAATTATGTTATGTTAGACACTTAAGTCTTAAGTAATATTGAGTAGGAAATAAATTTGGTACATTAAGAAGCTACATTCTAGTTATTAAACTCCAAAACCAAAAGGCAATTAGTAGAAACATGGGAAGCTCACCATAGTAGTCACGAAGAAGACAAAATACTATGTCTCCTTAAGAGGGTTCATCAACCTTGTGACCATAAACAAGAAAAGTAAAAAATAAAAGGTCATTATAAAGTAACATATGTTTACTAAGGAAGAAATTTTATAAAAAAATTGATCATGACAAAAGAAAGGAAAGTTTTTTAGAGACAATGAGTCAAAAAATTATAATACTACAAGGACTAAGAGAATTATTCCTCCTTAAAAGCCTCTCTAATGTCCTCCATTTCCACCCTCAATGATTGCTCTTGTGAAATATCCTCCTCCAAGAAATACCTTCTGAGCTAGTCATCCTCCAATAGCTCAAAGATGGAATAGAATTGGATGAGGAAGCGAAAGTTCCTTCTCACACTAGTACATTATAGATCAAATTCTTACCTAAATTTTTGACCAAGCTCTTAATTGTCTTGTTCAATACATTTTTTTTGTTTTTATGCCTGAGTAGATCATAATTTTGACCAAATTAGGCTTTCTTAATTTCTTTAAAATTTCTACCAACTCAGGTTGAAATAACAAAATAGCGAAAAGTTTGTTTTTTTGTTATTTCATCTTCATGGCACTATTGGAGTTATTAGAGCTAAGGATTGAGGGAACTATTGGAACTGAGGATTTTAGGATTGCAAGAGCTATTGGAGCTTAGGATTTTGGGCATATCATGTTGGGGGTATGTGGTCAATTGGATAGGATTTAGTTTAAAAAATTGGTTCCATGCTTCTAGCAGATACCATATATGTGACGTCTTGATTTATTGTCTTTTGACTTGCATATGCAATGCCCTCAACATCAAAACTTCATCTTTCTTCCAATCACAAATTTTACAGTAGTTGTGAATTTGATGATAGTGTGCTAGGGAAAGGGCCAACTTGTACATACAAGAATACCCCCATGAAAGTACCAAACAAAGGGTTCCAGAAGAAAGCTATTCTTATTGGGATCTCCATTGAGCAACATAAACCCCTAATGAAGCAAAGGTCTCTCCGCATTAGCAACAAGTAATCACCCTATGACAAGCCACAAGAAGGGACCTCCTACTGAATGATAGGGTCAGTTGGGGAGTTCTTCTAGTTGGCATTCATTAGTCCTAGAGCACCTAGTTGATTACCCAACAAAAGAGTTATTTAGAAGAAGAAAAACTCTATAAGAATTGATATCATTGATTTAACTTATAAATATGCATATATTGTTATCAATTTGATATTTTTCATCTATGTTAAATGTGGTCTCTATCTATCCACAAATAAATCGTAGTCCATCAGTTATGTTTCTATGTTTGATTAGTTTTTGGCATCATCATTCTTGGCTTGCAAATTTTTTGAACAATTATCATCTCCTACTACTCCAATTAAATCATTGTAAAAAAATATTCATATCATTATATTGGTCATACATGTTTGTGTTGGACTTCGTCTGAATGCTATAAATTTTAGGGTCATTATATATCTCTTACAACCTTTAAGAGAAGTAATACTAAACTAGTTGAAGCTAGAGATACAACCCAAAAAACCCATTCCATGATCTTAACTAAGAATATTTTTCTTAATGAAACCCAACACTCTGAGTTCATTGTTTACTTCAACTTAATTTTCAATCCCCCAATTCTCAATTCTAAAGTGATCATCAAATATGCATGATAGACAAATAAAAAATGTGTGGATGGAATATAATCCACAAATAAAAGTTATCATCATGATGATATTGTATCATACAAACAAATCAAGCAAGCTTAGTTGGTTGCTAACGGAAGCTATGATATTGACAATAGTATGTAGACAAGATTATGTTGTAAAATCAGATTTTTACATATTGATCATTTCATTACATCTACAATTGATCTTTATTTGTGGGCTTAAACTCATTTCTCATGCTAGTTGTCTTGAGGACATCCATAAATTTTTATTACCAACATGTGAGTTAAAACTTGCGGTGGGTATGTGCATTTTCTTTCTTGCTGCCTATAAATTACATATGAAAATAGGCTCATAGGTGTTTCATCAATGTTATTTTTTAATTTTGATCTTAAGAATTGTGACCAATCTTCTTCTTTCAAACATCTTCACAGAAGTTGGCAGATCATGTGATCCAATGCTAAAGAGTTTGAAAATTGATAAATTAAAAAGTTTTTGAGATGAAGTTGGATTGAAAAGGAGATAGATGACTTTCAGTCATAGTAAAACTATGTAAAGTTAAGTCAACAAGTCCATTCTTAATGGAAGACATTTGTTTGGTAGGCTAAGTATTATTGTGAGATTTTTTAGATTATTCATATTAACTTGATATTAAATGAGCTCTTCTCTACCAATTAAAAATTATTTTATTTAATAATTTTCTATAAATGTTTTTTTCCTTTAAAAGTGTCTATGTGTGTGTGTGTGTGTGTGTGTGTGTGTGTGTGTGTGTGTGTGTGTGTGTGTGTGTGTGTGTGTACACACACACACACACACACATATATATATTCTAGATTATGATTTAATGGTATTCAATTTCTTTTTGTTTATAATTGATGAAATCAATTGTAAAATGTAGTTCTTTTCTACATATATTTGTATCTCTTCCTATACATCCATTGCCTATTCTTGTGCATAGAAAAATAGGTAAAAGGTTATGTTGATGTGTAATCGAGGTTGTATTTGAGAAATAATGCCTTATACCTTGATGATGTGATGTTCTTTTCATTTGATCACAAGTATTGATGTACAAATATAGTTGAGATATATTAGATTAAAATTCATTACCTTGAAGTGAATTGGACACTTAACAAAATGATGGAGGCACCCTTGTTTATATACCTCTCCTAGCCATTTTGGGACACAAATCTCAAATGAGACTAAAATAGGCCTATAATCCCTACTAAAACTAAATTAATATTTCCCAATTTAGATTTGATACCAAACATTGAGGATAGGAGCAAATTTTAGGGAAAGAGAAACCCTAGGTTTCCCTTTTCCTCCCCAATTTTCCTTCTCTTCCCAAGATGGATCTGAATTTGGAACAAAGATCCCACTTGGAGATTTGATATTACGAATATGTGTGGAAGAAAGATAGGATAAGAAAAAATGGATGTGGAAGGCCACATGGTTTTAGTCGAACCTAGATAAGAGAGAAATTATATGGGGATACAATTTACAATGTTTCATTTACACTAGGTGAGAAAATATACGGGGATACAATTTACAATGTTTCATTTACACTAGGCCGGACTAGTGGATTGTTGGAGTAGTCATGGTTGAACACAGTGAGAATGGAATATATGGCTTGGATGACAAGGCATCTCAACCACCTCCTCTCCCAATTCAAAATCATTAGTTCATATTGGACATTTATCCACATTACTAACATGATGGACTAAAATAGTTATGAAGGGAAAATCTTTTAAAATGCTTATCAATATGTCAAATTGATTCTTAAAATGATTATTTTATGTAATCATTGTCTCAAGTTTGACATCAAACATCTGAACTTCAAAAAAAAAATCTAGAGATCAATTATAATTTTAGTATTACATGCTTGCAGATAAAGCCTAAATATCTCCTCTTCCCACAAAAAACTCCAGCATTCAGCAAACCTCAATTTGTCTTTTATGTGATGTAATGTTTTCAATTAAGAACCTCTAAAATCATAAAGTTCAGAAGACATCTAGAGTTCATTTAGCATAGTGTTAAGGTCAGTAATCATTATACATACTTCATTAGATGAATATGTATAACCTACTTTATTTGAATGCCCAATTAAATGATCTTCTTGTTCTTTGTAAGAAAGAAAGCAAAGCTCAATACTTCTTAAGAATTTATTTTTATTCATGCCATCATTTTTCTCTAAAGATGCACCAACATGGGTTTTCTTCCCATCTAATCATTTGTTCTTCCCCCTTATCTACTTTTAAAATTTGTCACATCTTCCAAGAGTTGTCCTATAGCTAGGCGAACCCACTACTTTCACTTAGAACACAAGAAAATTCAAGGTCATAGAATTTCTTTGATTTTTTTGAGTTTAAGTGAGGTGACAACTTAGCACAAAGAGCATTGTAAGAAGACAACTTTTCATTGATTATGATATGGGTGAATTTGAGCGAGGTGACCAAATTTTTCTTTCAAAGCCATATGTGCAAATATAAACATTAAGTAAACTATGTCCAATATTTTTGTAGATATACACATTAATTAGACCAAATTTTTCTTTCAAAACCATATGTGTCATGCCTGACCTTACTATTGAGGAGCTCTTCTTCTATTAACAATATGTGTCATGCCTGACCTTACTTCTTCCTGTTTCTCTTTGTTGCTTCAGTTTTTGTTGTGTTTCAAAGTTCATTGTTATGACATTATCAAACTTTATTTATCTATTGGTTAATTTAGTTAGCTAAAATGTGGTATGTGTTGATACAGTTATAGTGATCATTATCTGTTTATGTCAGTTTATTGTTTTAAGGATTCAGCTGTTTTGATATGTCTGAGTACGTTGATTCTTAGTTCATGTTTGAACTTGGATCTGATACTAAAGTTTGAGTTAGATGGTAGTGAATTTAATTTGATGATTAATTGCTTGACTTAAGCATTGAAATAATATGTATTCAGCATAGTACTTCTAATTCGATTAATGTTAAGAATTAATTTTATTCTTTTAAGATGAGCTTAGATGTTTAATTGAGTTTTGGAAATTAATCACACTTAACATGCATATGGAATATTCATTCAGGTGTTATTGGGAATTTCTCCTTTATAATGATGTTTTTATAACTTTTGAGAAATTCAGTTCACTTTTATGTATTAGACCTGTGTTAATATATATATGAGAATATTTAATGAAAATTCACACACAATTCATATAAGTTTTAATGTGAAATAATCACTCATATATATTGATTCACATAAATTAATGTGGGAGATATTCTAGTTAACTTTGCATAGGTATGATTAATTCACAGTCTTAATATCTATGAAGGTTTATTCTCCCTAAAACCCTAGAGGGTTTCGAATGTTTTTATGTGGAACTATGTTAATTGTTTGTAAGCCAAGTTTGGCAGTGGATTTGGACTGCCTTCTGTACTTGACACTGCAGTTGAAATTAATTCTCTTTTATGAGGATATTAATGGTACCCAAGGACTGGGTCGACCATTTCATCTAGTTTTGTGTTTTTTTGGTTTTGGCCAAGTTTTGGGTTGCTTGTATTGTGATGTAATACATCTGTGAGATGTTGCTATTGTATAGGCAACATGTTTGGGGAAAAAGCTTTATTTTATGAGATCAAGAAGATTGAATTTCACACAGCCTCTGTTATTCTTGGTGTTTGGGGTTTCTCTCAAGTTGTCAAGTTGGGCATTTCGGGCTTTTGGTATCAAGTTTTATTGGGTTCTTCCTCTTTCAGTGAATAGAGGTAGGGGGCATTTTCTAACTTACATATTTTACTGTTCTTGTAGTTTTATTTTGCTAAAGAAAGTATGAAAGTTGTGGTTTAAAAGATGCTCACTAATACCCAAGTGTGGGTATAGGCGGGAATGGGTGAGCAGTTGCCTAGTTCTGTGTATATTCACACTTCGATATGGTGTTCCACATATTTGCATGTTTGTTGTTTTGCTGTTAAAATCTGGGTATTGTTAATGATAAAATAGGGGTTTTCAATGTTGGGTTTTAAAATTCTATGATTTTTTTTGTGAGTTTCATTTCCATCTATGAATGGTTAGTAATCTATCTTTTACACAAGCTTACGACATGAGTTACATTTATAGTTTGAATGGGCTTTTGTTTGAACTCGGCCTGTTTGCAAAATTGTTTATAGGCATATATTTAAGCAAAATGTGTTTTTCTATTATGGAAGTGGGATAAGGGTTTCTTTTACCTGTGTCTTTTCTTAGAGTTGAGCCGCGTAAGGAACATATGCATATTATAGTAGGCATGACTGTTTGAGTATATATGTTAGCTTATATGTGTATTGTTTGTAATACCCTTTCGCTAGGCTCTGTGAGCGTCATGTTTCAAAGTTGCCTTTACGAATATGGTGTGGGAGATTCGGTCTCAAATTCAAGTTTTGAGAATAGTAGGTCTCATGTAATATTGTTTTCTATGTTACTTGTGTAGGTCTCTTGTAGGCATTTCTTGATATGCTTGACATGATTTTTCATTTTAAAATATAAATAGCTTCTCTTTTTTTTTCTATCCATGCTAAAATGTTTCTCCACTTTTATTATAGAAAATGTCAACAGTTTAAAATGTAAATTTGAGATGATAGGTTGTTTTCTTTGAGTATTTTGTTAATTGTGAAGTAATGTATTATAGCTTTTAAGGAATTTTTTTATAACTAACTAACCATCTTCCTTTTTCTATTCGATTATAGGGAGGAAAATTCTCAAAGAGAGATGGTAAAAAACTGCACTTTACTATTATTTGATTACTTAATAGCTGGTGTATCTCTTAAGTCTCATGTTCAAACATACCCCCTGTACAGTACAATATGATCTAAATCCAAAAACCTTCCCCTTTTCTTATTCTAGATTGAGTTCCCTATTCTATGAAGTGCATTTACATGTGATAATTGTAGACACTTTACCTAGAGTTTTGTTAAACTTTTCTAATATCTTTGTTGGGTATATGAAGATACCCATGGAGCCAAATGCTTGTAAGAAGACCTTTTTTATTAATGATTTTTGATGAAATACAAATATACTTGAACTCTTGAGATAACTACCTAATATAAACTATAGCTATCTTATTATTCTCAAGAATACTACAAAATTTTAGCTTATTGGGAATTTAGTGTCTAGCTAAAAGCTAAAACTATATGAATGGCTCTCTTTAGGTGCATTGTATCCCTTAATACTATATTATTAATATAAATTATAAATATGGATCTATACCAAGACTTCTTATTTTTTTCCTACAATAGTATGATATTAATTCCTTTTTGATCAACTTTGTATAAAATCTAGATAAGTTAATGTATACACCAAACATGTTATTTAGGAATCATTTCTTAAAAATATAGTGATAGAAAAACTACTAACAACAACAAGTGAAGAGGCATCATAGAATATTAGGCTCTAATCTGCATCATAGTGAAGAACACATTGAATAACTTGGCTATGGCAGGATACTTCTCGTAGTTTTGTTCATATGATTTAAGTCTAATCATCCTGACATGTAGAAAGAAATTGGGAACATGCATCTATTGTAGTGTCCCTGTAGAATAACTTTAATTCTACCCTTAATCTAAAAGATCTAAAAGGATCCAAGGTTGTGAGCAACCAATAATTTCTAAAGGTTATATAACATTATACAACTAGTTAGAGAAATTTTCTAGTTTACCCTTGGTTTTATTCAAATTTGAACTCCTTTACACTAGAATTTATTAATGAACACCTTATATGTTAATAGAGGAAGATAATAGATAATATTATCCACACCAAGTCTGCACCCTTGGTTTTATTCAAATTTGAACTCCTTTACACTAGAATTATTAATGAACACCTTATGCCTTGATAGAGGAAGGTAATAGATAATATTATCCACACCCAAGTTTCATATGATTTAAGGTAATATGTTTTGAGCACTAGTTCAATATTGAGAGTTGACAAGAGTATGAATTTGTTCTTCTAGTTATATTTTGATGTGTATAAGATAGTACTTACCCAATTGTTGTTTTCAAGTTAAACCTCTATATTCTATGGTGGCCTATTGATGATTTATCTAATATAATATCATAGTACTAGTGCATGCTTATTTTGATCATAGATGGGTCATGTACACTCTTTATTGAATGTTTGCTAGGTTATGAAGCCTTTCCTATTTGAATTCTTCAAGTATATAATTGATAATTCTCCTCCAATCAGCTAGCTTATATATATATATATATATATATATATATATATATATATATATATATATATATATATATATATATATATATATATATATATATATATATATATATATATATATATATATATATATATATATATATGTATATATATGTATATAGTATATATATGTATGTATATATATATGTATGTATATATATATATGTATATATATGTATATATATGTATGTATACATATATGTATATATATATATATGTATACATATATGTATATACATATATATATGTATGTATATATATATATATATATATGTATACATATATGTATATATATGTATACATATATGTATATATATGTATGTATACATATATGTATACATATGTATGTATATATATATGTATATATGTATATATATATATGTATACATATATATATATATATATATATATATATATATATATATATGTATACATATATACATATATGTATACATACATATATGTATACATACATATGTATACATATATGTATACATACATATGTATACATATATGTATACATACATATATATACATATATGTATACATATGTATACATATGTATACATATGTATATATATATATATATATATATATATATATATATATATATCTGTGTGTGTATGTGTGTGTGTGTGTGTGTGTGTGTGTGTGTGTGTGTGTGTGTGTGTGTGTGTGTGTGTGTGTGTGTGTGATTTCTTTGTCTTTCTTCCTTAATATCTTTCAATGGATGCTTTCTTGATAACATTAAGTGAACTGGAAAATGTGCGACTACTTGTATTTTGCACCATCACTGCCTTGTACAGGTCATGTTAACTAAAGCGTCGAAGCTACAAACATTGCAACCCTCATTCGACAAAACATTGGTGGGTTCATACAAAATGTTGGGTTTAGTTTTATTGTAATATCTTTAGGGGTGGATGGCATAACTCACTTGGATATTGTGGTTAGAAATTTTGTAGGCATTGGTCATGCTAATTCCACTAAAGCATTCAGTGGATGTTGTGAAACCCTACCTTGACTTCTCTATATATTTATTTGATGTCCTACCTCACTTGAACCATCAAATAAGAACTAGAATCTATCATTTGACATTTTGTTTAATCGTTAATGAGATTTATTTCACACAAGCAAATCAAAAACCTCAATCAATAGAAAGTTTATTTCTTTGTTTGATGTTTCATATACCACTATAGTTACAATAATTAGGCTTCATGAGTCAAAATACCTATAGTGATCACAGTATGGTCAAAAGAGATTTTGGGTACTATATTGCTATAGAATATAGCAAACTCTTTTATCGCTATATAGAGAAAACTTAATCTTGACATAGTGATGAGCAATGAGGAAAGTATATTGCTATGACATATAGTGATCGCTTTTATTGCTATGTAGAGAAATTGAAAAAGCAATATAGCGATGAGAGATAAAGGAGGCTTATTGCTATAACATATAGTGATCATTGGAAAATGGAAAAAAAATATAATCATTATATTGTCATAGAATATAGAAAACTCTTCTATTGCTATACGAAGAAGGCCTAATCTTGACATAGTGATGAGCAATGAGGAAAGTATATTGCTATGACATATAGTGATCCCTTTTATCACTATGTGAAGAAACTACACAAATAATATAATGATGAGTGATATATGAGGCTTATTGCTATAACATATAGCAATCATCAGCAAATAAAAAACAAATATAATCATTACAATGGTGAGTGATAGAGATGTTGTATCACTATAAGTGATGGCAATGAGTGTTTTTGGTGATCGAAAAGGAGGAGATATTGCTATAGAATATAGCTAAATCTTCTATCACTATATGGAGAAGGTCTAATCTTGACATAGTGATGATTAATGAGGAAAGTATATAGCTATGACATATAGCAATCCCTTTTATCACTATGCAAAGAAACTGCAAAAACAATATAGCGATGATCGATAAAGGAGGTTTATCACTATAACATATAGTGATCATCAGTAAATGGAAAATAAATATAATCATTACAATGATGAGTGATAGAGATTTTGTATCACTATAGGTCATGGTGATGAGTGTTTTCAGTGATCGAAAAGGAGAAGATATTGTTATAGAATATAGAGAACTCTTCTATCAAAAAGGAGGAGTTATTGCTATAAGGCATGGCAATGAGTGTTTTCGATGATTGAAAGAGAGGAGATACCACTATAAGTCATGGTGATGAGTGTTTTTAGTGATAACAAAGGAGCAAATATTGCTATAGAATATAGAAAAATCTTCTATCAAAAAGGAGGAGATATCGCTATAATTCATGGCAATGAGTGTTTATAGTGAGCAATAAAGGAGGCTTATCACTAAAACATATAGATCATCAAAAATTTGGTAAAAATTTTGACCAAAGAAAAAATTGGTCAAATTTTTGATGAAAAAAATAGTGACAAAATAGTTTGTCAAAATTTTGAACATTTTTTGTCAAAAAATGAGTCAAAATGTACTAGGCTCATAATGTCACTTTCAGCCCAAAACTCAACTTATCCTCTATAAAAATGATGGGATAAGTGACCTCCTGTGCTCCCCATATATAAAGCATATTATAGTTTTCTACTAAGGGAATTTTGAGGTCAACCCAAATATTTTACAAGACCATATCCAAGTCATCCAGCAGGAAGTCCTCAAAGGGTTCCTAAGAGAATCAAGAAATCCATTCATAGTCAGCATAGAAATGTCGGGCTATGGCAATAAATATTGCCACAATATCTGGATTGGACTAGAATCTGTTACGACAATTTTTTTTCCCAAGACAATGACGAACAGCTTCTAGATAACCTTGTTCTTGATTTTAACAATTTTCTTGATTCCCTCAATCTTAATGCGTCAATCAAAGGCCATGAGTCTGGAAGTGCAAGAGAGCTTAATTAGGGTGTCCATTAAGAGGGATGGAAAAAACTAAGACCAGAAGACCACTTCAATAGTGAAATACTAGAGAGCCAGCCTATCATAATTAATGAAATTAAATAAAAAGATTTGAGATCGTAAAAAATACTCTGAAAGAACTACTTCGCATAGAAAAATTAAAAAATGCATTAAGGAGAGTACTAAATTCTTGGATATTCCACCCATAGAGATGAGACTTAATCATAAAGATAAATAGGAGTCACCGAAGGAAAGAACTTTAAGTTGTAGTAAGGAAGAGTGGTACGCTAATATCAAGAAATATTAAATAAAATGATACAAAGTAAGGGTTGTGAGGTGTCACCCTAACCCATCATAGCATAGATATTTTATGTGTATTTTGATACTTAGGACTTGATATTTTGGCATTTATTCAAGGTTTTGATGGACTGTGACTCACATTATCTATTTGATTTTGGTATTAACATTGGTGATTTTCACCTATGATATGTATTAGGGCCTAACTTTTATGATGGATGATTTAATAGTTATAGATTCATTGTTTCATCATTATGATAGGAATTGGATTATGATGTATTTTAGAATGTTAATTTGATCATGTGACCAAGTGTTAATGTCGATATACAAATTTTAACATTTTAATGTTTTAAATGTTTTTTATGAAATGATAAGGAAAAAAAAGTTAATTATGTTAATTAAGTGTGTTAATGTGAATTATTTAATATGGAATCATCATGCACCTACATACATGTATTTTATATGATTTTTCATTAGGCTACTAATGTTTGGGTTTAGTATGTAGGAAAGTGAACCATGGAAAAATTAACTAGGGAAACAAGGTCCAAACTTATGTGGACACAGTTTAGCCAAGGTGAATCTTTGGAAGATTCAAAGCCTCGTTGTGATGTGTTTGTTTTGTAAATATAACTTTGCATGTGTGTAGTAAATTTAAATTCATAAATATGTTAGGGACATGTCATGGTGATATGTCATCTATTTTAATGTGTCACTTGACACTTGTAATTGTTTATGTGTTGATTACATGTGACCTAGGGTTTTGGTCATGGTTGCACTTAACCTAAAACTAATTGCCTTTCAAAAGATTAAGTAAATCCACTTGGAGAAAGGATAGGATGGGTCACCATCAAGGAAAATCCTAATTCAAACTTGATAAGGATTTTAGAGGGTCAATATGTGGTCCCAAAAATCTATTTTTGTGAAAATAAGCCACCCGTATGTTATTATAACATGCTAGGGGCATGTTGATCATTTTTCCTCTTCTACCAAAATTAGATTTTGCTATTAAACTTAACCAATGGTCAGATTTATTTGAATATTCAAATAGTCTATGTTATAAAAATACATTTAAAAGCTTAGGTTATATTTTATTTCCTAAGTCTTTAAGCAATCATGCAATTTAATACTTCAACAAGCCCACATCTTCTCACCCATCTAATGTAAGGGAATCAATGATCATCACTTTATCGTTATCAAATATTGCATGACCAAAAGCCTTAGCAACAAAGTGACAATGTGACATAGGTCTAGGTGGGACCTTTTTCTCTTTGTTCAAGCACAGTAATTAGTGAAGATAATGTGTACCATTGATCTAAGGTAGATCTATAGTCATCACTATGTCACCTTGTAGAAGAGCAAGGACTTTATTTCATGTAACATAATGACAATGTGCCACATATACTAGGTGGGCCTTCCTTCTTTGCAGCTGGTGGAGTTGTCAGATGTGGTATAGCTAGTGAGGTTTTATTCATGCTTGCATTGTGGGCCAATTTTCTCAGTGTATTTTATCCACTATTAGACCTAGGACAATTAATGATTGTCGCTATATCACTATGTGAAGATGTGAGGCCACGAAGATGTGACATGTGTATATGTGGGTCTTGTTTCCTTTGTGGGCTATAGGCAAGGTGGAAAGGTGTCAGATGAGTTGGTGTAAGGCAGTGTTTCTATTAGATGAGGTGTTGATGAGGATTAACCAATCTTTAGGACTATTAGATAGAATAAAGATCAAGCATCGTCATTATATCACTAACCAAAGATGCAAGGTCATTACCAATAGAGACATAATGATAGACAAATATTGTCTCAGTGGGCCTAGTTAGAATGTGAATTATTGTGATTAACTTCACAGTTTCATTGGACAGATAGTGGTTAAGTTTAAAAGTTGGCAAGGTTAAAAGGATAAGGTGGTCAACTTGTGAAGACTTTGAAAGCTGGAAAAAGGAAATAATATCATTGGTCCATGTGGCTCATCCTATTGCTTGACTTAGTTGACTGTCAATTCTTGATGATTTGTTGAGCCAAAGACGGGAAAAAGAAGTTTTCCTACATAATCTAATCTCCATGATTGATCCCAACCACTCCCGAAAGAATGTCATGCTAGAAATGATATGAAGGACATCCTCTTCACCAGCTAAATATCCATCTACCCAGTTAGAGCATTAATGGAGCCATTTCATGTCACCTTCAAGGTTTTTTCCAATCAGGGTTTGATGATTTATTCACCTCCGAAGGTGTACCAAATTAGATCTATGTTGTAGTGCAAAGGTAGGAGAATCCCCAAAGGAGATGTCCAAACCCCTAGTAAACCAATACATAGCAAAAACACAACAAAAAGAAGCAATAAAACAAGATCTGATACCAAATCATAACTCTTTATTCATAAATAACTAATTATATGCAATATGCCTGACTATAAGGCCTTCTAGGTTAGGGCCAAATAAAAATAGCAATTACAAAAATTATTTTTGCAAGATCCAACAAGATCCACTTAAAAATTCAATCCCAGCTAGTCCAGATACACAACTACATAAGAACAACAACAATAATCCACACTTGTACCCTCAGGTCCACCAAGAATTCCTCTAGTTCTTAAGTCACAACCCTAGCTCTTCAAAATTTGTCTCTCTACTTCCTTCCCCCAAAACTGAATTACAAAAGACTCCACAAGATCCTTATTTATACTTGCCAAAATGGCTTATAGAACATTCTAGAACATTACATAATAGAAAGGTTGACCTCAAGATGGTCAACACTCATCCCTAAACAAGATCATATCATTAAATTCATGATTGAAATTAAATATGCAAGTTGGCTCCCACTAAGAACCAAAAACACAAACAACTTGAAACACATTGGATAACTTGGCACCGACTAGGAAACTAGCACTCGGCATCAAGTAGAAATTAGCACTTGACATCAACTAGAAACTAGCACTCTACATCAACTAGAAACTAGCAACTCGACACCAATTGGAAACTGGCAACTCGGCACCAACTGGAAATTGGCAACTCGACACCAACATAAGATTAAAAACCATTGGCACTCAGCTCCAACATGTTGGATTGCAAGAAAGCCTAGGATGCTCCTACATCAGATACCCCAAGTTCAAAAAGATGTTCTAATAACTAGAAGAACATCTTCTAGGATTTCACACATAAATCCCAAACTAGTTCTTCACATAGATATCCTCCAAATCTTCTACTTGTACACTCTTCCCCTTGTTCTTCTTCTACTTCTTCACATCCATATGAGGTGTGCTATAGGTCTACTTTCCATGCTAATCTCCAACCCTCTCAAAA
Source organism: Cupressus sempervirens (assembly GCA_028749045.1). NCBI lineage: Eukaryota > Viridiplantae > Streptophyta > Pinopsida > Cupressales > Cupressaceae > Cupressus > Cupressus sempervirens. The sequence continues at coordinate 212,785,765 of CM053790.1, forward strand.
TCTGCCAACTCAACTCGACTGCCAATTCTCAAGTTCCTCCTACCGAGCTCTTCATTCTGCAAAGGAATCAGGGAAAACTTCCTATCACCTTTCTCAACAGTAAACACATTCCTAACACAATCATGCATAGCCCTACAATTCATACTGCCAAGCTCTACCAAGCAACACATGACAACTATTCATATCTACAATATCACACAACACTTGATCCTTATACTACCCAATCTAGAAATCAACAAGGCATTGCTCCCTCACTTCCTTTCAACCAACCAATCCTATAAGGATAAGGATGTCTCATTCTCTTCAAACCAAGTTTTTGAACCATCTCTTTAGCAACAAGGTTATCATTACTACCACCATCGACACTCACCTTGCAGACTTTACCACCAGACTTACAATGAGTCCTGAACAAACTAGTCCTCTGACAAGGATCCAATGTCCTTTCACCAACTAATACTTGTCAAGTGAGCAAACTTTCTCCTTACTTAGGTTGACTATCTTAAACTACAACATCAGTTACAATAGCAGTTGTCCTACCAATCATACATTCAAAAAATCTATGCCCTTCTTTCCCACATCTAAAACAATTACCTCTGAATCTACCTCCACCTACCCTCTTTTTTTGATTAGTAGGTTTTGGTTCACCTTCTTCTTTTGGTTTAGCATGTGCTAAACTATCCTACTTCTCCTTCCCTTAGAAACTACCTTGATTCTTCCTCTTTAACTTCTCCTCTACTCTCAAGGCATACTAATAAGCATCTTCAATTGAAGAAATATTTAGAATACCAACCTCATCCAAAATATTGAATCTCAAACCATTAATATATCATGCTACCTTCTCCTTTGGCAATTCTCTATGCCCAGATTGAATAGTCAATTTGTAGAATTTGTCTGTATAATCTTTCATAGTCATATCCTTCTGTTTCAAATTTTGCAACCTCTTAAACAACTCAAGTTCATAATTAGTAGGAATGAACTTAGACTTTAACTTAATCACCATCAATTTCCATCTAGTGATCTTCATTTCACCTCCCTCTTCTCTATCTCTTTGTAGTTCCTTCCACCAAAGAGTAGCATGTCCCTTGAACTTTGTTTGTGCCAACCTCACTCTGAGTGGATCCTCAATATCCTCAAGCTCAAAGTAGTATTCCAATTCACCAATCCAATCAATCAGGTCTTCAGGATTCAAAGTACCTAAAAAAATAGAAACCTCCATCTTATGCTTCAACTTCAACTGAGATCTAGGTCAAGCAAACTGACCAGCCCTATTTTCCATAGGTCTCTCTATACGATTAGTTCTAGCCTCACCACTTGATTTAGCAAATTCAAAGTCTTTAGTAGCTTCCTTATAACCATCTTTAGTACCCACTTGTCTAGGTATACCACCTAAAGCACTTATAATTTCAGCAATCATGTCACTCTTCATCAATGCAATCTTAGATCTAAATTCTGCTCTCATCTTCTTTGAGATCTATTTTTCTACAGTATCACTAAGATCATCAATTTTTCTAGGGTCCAATCTTCTTGGAGGCATCTTCCAAAATTTTAGCAAACCCTAAGCAACAAATCCACCAATAGATTAAGATCACTCAGATCTACTTCTTCGAACCCAAGTCCTAGTGCAAACTGCCTCAACTTTGACAATCTATTTACACACTCAGGAACAACCTTGGCTCTGATACCATCTGATGCAATGAAAATGTAGGAGAATCCCCAAAGGAGATTTCCAAACCCTAGGCAAACCAACACACAATGGAAACACAACAACAAGAAGTAATAAAACAAGATCTGATACCAAATCATAACTCTTTATTCATAAACAATTGATTACATGCATATGCTTGGCTATAAGGCCTTTCGAGTTAGGGCCAAATACAAATAGAAATTTTACAAGATCTACTTACAAATTCAATCCTAGCTAGTCTAGATACACAACTGGATAATAACATCAAGAAGAATCCACACTTGTACCCTCAGGTCCACCAAGAAATCCTTTGGTTCTTAAGTGGCAACCCTAGCTCTTCAAAATTTACCTCTCTACTTCCTTCCCCCAAAATTGAATTACAAAAGACTCCACAAGATCCTTATTTATACTTGCAAAAATGGCTTATAGAACATTCTAGAACATTACATAATAGAAAGGTTAACCTCAAGATGGTCAACACTCATCCCTAAACAAGATCCTATCATTAAATTCATGATCAAAATTAAATACTCAGGTTAGCTCCCACTAAGAACAAAAAACACAGACAACTTGGCACACACTGGATAACTCGACAACCACTAGGAAATTGGTACTAGGCATCAATTGGAAATTGGCACCTGGCATCAACTAGAAACTAGCACTCGACATCAACTCAAAATTGGCAACTCGGCACCAACTAGAAATTGGCAACTCAGCACCAACTAGAAACTGGCAACTCAGCACCAACATAAGATTAAAAACCACTGGCACTCAACTTAAACATATAGGATTGAAAGAAAGCCTAGGATGCTCCTGCATCAATCTATCATCTAGATCACATCCAATTACCCTCTAACAGTCTTAAATGCATTGGTAAAGTTGTGAAGCAATCCAAAGATATTCCTGAGCTATAAAGGCACATTTTCAAACCCTTTTTAGGGATGACTTTTCTCTGTTTCTTTGGCATTGCTTTGGCATGCACATTGTAAATTCCTTTTTCTTTGAACTTTTTGACATTATATCTTATCTCTTTTAGCCATTGATGAACTATGTGAGATTCATTTTCCTCTCATCAATGTATTGTGGTTGTCTATCATTTGCATGACTGTGTCTCTTTTTGGCCTATGAATGATATATAGTGAAACTCTTCTTCCTTGTATCATTCATCTAGTTATCTGATCTACATGTGATTTTTAGATTAAATAAATTTGAATCTATATATTTTGATCTCATGATAGTTAACTATGCATGTATGGGTAGAGACAGGATTGAACAACTATTTTGGTGTATCACCTCCTTTAGATTAGATTAGGTAGTTTTGCTTCATGCATTTCGTCTCCTTTTCCTCTCAAGAAGTAGTTAGGTACACCCTAATAGCAAAGGAAGTCAGCCTTCTCTAGAGATTCAACCTCATTGTTCAAGTCCCACAACTTCAAGGTTGTTTCCATGTTTCACAAGGTTTCCTTTAGGTAAAAACTTTAGGCAAGGGTGTAAACTTTTGTGACAATAGGGCCTAAATTTAACCATTTTAGTGCCTAGCTAGCCTAAGGGACTCCTTAACCAATGCATTCTTCCACCAATTTAAAATTTGAGTTGTTCCATGAGTTTATCTACATCTTTCCACTTAGTCAAAAGTAGAAAATTTGGTAGGGACAAAGTTGTAAGAGATAGTGGCTTGATGTTTTTACCAAAAAAAGAGATAACGGGAGAGTCTTTTTAGTGGACATGGACAAACTAGTGGGATGTTCATCCACACTCTAAGTATAGAGAAAATTAGGATTTGTAGTAGTAAGGACTAAGGAGAAGGGAGCTCTTCAATGACATTCATTTTCTTTTAGCTTGGACAAAGATTGGTGCCCATGTCATGGATCTCATTGAACTTTCTCAATAATGTTGTTCTTGTTCATTTTGTGTTAAAATTTATGTAATATATTTGTGTTGACATTTTTTTTTATGTTCCATTATTTGTGATGGATTTCTCTTGCAAATTTTTTCTTCTTCTTTTTTTGTGTGTGAATGTTAATGGGTGTGAAGGCTTCACTCACCCTTGGGAGGGAAGAGAAGCCTTGGGTGAAGGGGTTAGTTGGGCTCAACATTGCAGTTGATAAATTATCCTCTTAGTGAGGGATTAGTTGTTCATGGAGTATGGGCTCCATTGAAGCCATATACCTTGTTTTGTGATTTGGGAGGTATAAGTGTATTGGTGTGATGAGGAGGATGTATTTGATATCCTTAAAGAGGCATGCTACAGTTTCAAATTTTTATGTTTATATCGATATGACATTCTCCTCTTTGGAGAGCCCACCTTCACCCTTGTCTTATGATTCCAATGGATAAGTAATTGTGTTAAACCCTGGAGGGATTGTATATGTAGTTGCATTCATTGTTAGGTGCTTGATTGTAACCCATTTGAGCCTTGTTTCCCCTAGCTTGATGGGTGGCTTATTTGAAGCCTAGGATGGGAGGTGAGCCTCCATAGTTCTTGATTTTATCTTATTTTTGTAGGTTTTTGTTAATGGGATCCATGAAAAAATTAGGTCTTCTGCTTAACATTGTTGAAGAATCAAGAGTTATGTTAACGTATGGTGTAGTTAAAGGAATCAATATTTTGATGGAAGCATGAATGTTGATGATACTTCTATGGGGGATTATTGTAGAAACATGATTAAATCATTATCATGATGATATGTTACATTCATGACTATGTTTTTCATTGATGTCAACATAGCAATTTTCTATGGTATCTATCAAAAGAACAGTAGAGAGATCAAGTTGGTACGGACAGATAGTTGAGTAGTTTCACTAAGAAAGGTTAAAGGGAGATAATCCTAAGTGTCTAGTATATGTAACTAACCTTGGAAGCATAAGATATTAAGTTAGGAAAAGTTATACAAGTTTCAACAAAGGCTATTCTGAGATAGAGTTTACAAAAGCATGTTCTAGTAAACTTGTTATATCTCTTAGCAGATTTGTTATTTTGAGAAGCTAAAGTTATAAATGTGTAGAAGACATGTTGGAGATGATGTGTCTAATATTGCTCATCATAATTTTACACATACAGAAAGTTATTCAAGTTACAAGGTGAAAGATTAATGTTATCGCTAAGTGTAACATGTTCTTAATGAGGTCCTATAATAATTAATTGAGAAGGTGTAACAACCAAATTGGGGAATTGTTTTATGGATTCGATATAAGGGAAGGACATTTTCCTTTATCATGTATGGAAGCAAGTAAATGATTGTAAGTAGCATGAAGAGTGGAATGCAAAGATAAGCAGAGCAAAGAGAAGTTGGAGAAAACTTCATTGTCCAGGTTTTATTGTGAGATCTGAGGTTTGATATTTGGATCTAAGGTTCGTGACCTAGTCTACAAGGTCTAATAGTGATTTGTCCACTTGACAAGATAGAGGAAAGAAGTTGAAGAGTATTATAGACAATTATTCTACAAGGAATAGTTGAAAGATCAATTGGACAATGAGTCCAGTGGTCTTTCCCCAGAAGTTATTTGGATAGTGGGTCCTTCTTCCTTCTACAACTCTTAACAGGGTTGGCACAACTCCTAACAAGGTTGGAATCTCCTGACAAGGATTCAAAGTCTCCTAACATGGACCCATATGTGCTAAATGTTGTAATAGACTCCTAACAAGATCTATCCTCTAATAAGAAATATTTATATTAGTACACCATCTTGTGGGAATCATTCCCACCACGGTTTTCCCTCTAATATCTAGTTAACATATCTAGTTTAATTATGTATGTGCATCTTATTATGGTTGTTGTTTACTTTGATTGAATGGTTAAGATTATTTAAGGTTGATAAATGTTTGTATTATTGGTTAATTGATTCACCACACTCCCCCCCCCAATCTCAGTCATCTTGGTGGACTATTGTTTCAAACAATTAGTGCCCTAAATACTTGACCTATTTTATCAAGGAGCACAAGTGCTAGAGGAGACTTTGCTAGTAATAGCAGATCTAATGAGGATAGAAAGATAGAAGGATTAGCACTTCTGGTAAGAAGAGAAAAGAATGGTAAGAACAAATTTAAATGTTTAACTTGTAATGAGTTTGGTCATTATGCATCTAAGTGTCCTAAAAGAGAGAAAAAGTATAAAGGAAAGTTCAAAGCTAGAAGAGATAAAGAGTGTTTCTGTACAAATGAAGAAGATGATTCTAATGAACAAGGAATAAGTGCTAGTGATGATGAAATAGGATTTTTAGAAATTAAAGAAGAGAGTCTAGAGAAAATGGCTTTAGTATCAAAGTTTGAAAGTAAATCTAATTGGATAATTGATAGTGGTTGTTCACATCATATGACTGGTGATATGAACAAGTTTTCTGACTTCAAAAGTCATGATGGAGGCATTATCAGAGTTGGAAACAATGTAGCATGCCATGTTAAAAGTGTTGGCTCTATAACTCTTGATGGTAAAAATAATAGTGAGGATTTATATTTTCTTGATGGTTTGAAATACATTCTTCTAAGTATTGGACAACTAGTGGATAAAGTTATCAGTATCAATTCATAGAGAAGACATGCATGATTAAAGACAAAGGTGGAAAGGTAACTGGAATAGGAACCAGATCTAGAGGTAATGTATTTCAGTTGAATACAACTAAAATGACATGTTTGGTTGCTAAGGTAGATGATAGTTGGTTATAGCATAAGATATTATGTCATATAAACTTTGATAGCATTATGAAAACTAGTAGTATGTTTATAGTTAGAGATTTTCCTAAGATTGTTAAGCCTATTAACACAATTTTCAAGGAGTGTGTATTGGAAAAGTATACCAAAACTTCTTTTCCCAGCAAGAAGTTTACTAGTATAGGAAAATTAGAGATTGTACATATAGATATTAGTGGTCCTACAATGACTAAAGCATTCTATGGTGAAAGGTATCTCATGATTTTAGTTGATGACTTTTCTAGAATAATGTGGGTTGCATTTCTTAAAGAAAAATCTGAGGCATTTGATAAATTCAAGATATTCAAGAATAGAGTTGAGAATGAACCAGGTATGAAAAGTAAATGTTTAAGATAGGATAGAGGAGGAGAGTTTACTTCAATTGAGTTTAATATATTTTATGAAGCTAATGGAATCAAGAGATAGTTATCAGCTCTGAGAACCCCTAAACAAAATGGCATTGCAGACAGAAGAAACAAGTGAGTAACAAAAGTAGCAAGAGCTATGCTACTTGAGAATGATGTATCCAAGATATTTTTAAGAGAAGTTGTGAATATAGTAGTCTACACTATGAATAGAGTGCTAGTCAAGAAAGACACAAAGAAGACCCCTTATGAACTGTGGTTTGGTCACTCGCCTACAGTTAAGTATTTTAGAATTTTTGGCAGTAAATATTATATCAAAAGAGATGATGATGTTGGTAATTTTGATGCTAGAAATGATGAAGGTATGTTTCTTGGTTATTCATTAAAAATAAAATCTTATAGATGTTATGATCTAATAACTAAGACTATTTTTGAAAGTGAAAATGTAAGAGTTGATGAGAAATTCAAGATACAAGAAAGAGTAGTTGATTACAATTTTGATGATGAGAATGTTGTTACTAAACTGAGGAATGATGAAGTATTCTTTAAGACTAACAATCATTTGCAAAATGAAGGAAAGTAAAGGCATGAACAAAGCTCAAAACCTTCAACTAAGCCAAGAGTTGAGATAACAACTCCTACTTCTAGAAAGAATATGACAAAGAATCATCTACCAAAGTAGATCATCAAAAGTAGAGATAAAGGTGTGATGACAAGAAGCAAAATCGATGAAGCAGTCTATTTGATATCTCAAGTTAAACCAAAGAATGTAGATGAAGCATGTAAATATGACTATTGGATGCAAGCTATGAAGGTGTGATGACAAGAAGAAAAATCGATGAAGCAGTCTGTTTGATATCTCAAGTTAAACCAAAGAATGTAGATGAAGCATGTAAATATGACTATTGGATGCAAGCTATGAAAGAAGAATTGGAGCAAATAGTGAAGAATGAGACATGGGAATTGGTCCCCAGACTAGCAGACAAGAATGTGATAGGAACTAAATGGGTATTCAGGAACAAGATTAATGAACAAGGTGGAGTTGTAAGGAACAAAGAAAGATTGGTATGTAACGGTTACTCACAACAAGAAGGAATAGACTATGACAAAACCTATGGGAAGAATAGAATTAGTAAGGTTATTCCTAGCCTACGCAGCACGTAATAAATTTAAAGTGTATCAAATGGATGTCAAGTCAGCATTTCTGAATGGAGAACTTGAAGAAGAGGTATACATAGAATAGCCTGAAGGTTTTCCCTTAACAAATGATAAGGACATAGTATGCAGATTGAAGAAAGCATTGTATGGCCTGAAGCAAGCACCCAGAACTTGGTACGCAAGGTTGGACAAGAATTTGACAAAACTTGGATTTAGCAAAGAAGAAATGAAGAATGAATTTGAAATGAGTATGATAGGAGAGATGAAATACTTACTTAGGATTACATATTGTGCAAGACAAAGAAGGAATCTTTATTTCTTAGACTAAGTATTTGAAAGATCTAGTGAAAAGGTTTGGTTTGGAAATATGTAAACAAGTTGGAACATATATGGTAACTAGACACAAGTTATCTACAAAGGATGAGACACCTAATATTGAGTAGGAGAAGTACATGTCTATGATTGGAGGGTTGCAATATCTAACTCACATAAAGTTGGATATAGAAAATGCAGTTAGAATTGTTGCAAGATTTCAAGCTGATCCCAGAGAAGCACATTATGCATCAATCAAAAGGATATTTAGATACTTTCAAGGAACACCAAAGTTTGGATTATGGTATGACAAATCTAATGATTTCACTTTATATGCATATACTGATGCTAATTAGGTAGGTAGTATGGATGATAGAAAAAACATCAGTGGTGGAGCCTTCTTTCTTGGAGGTAGATTGGTTTCTTGGTTAAGCAAGAAGTAGGATTATATCTCACAGAGTACAATAGAGGCAGAATATGGTGTAGCAACAAACAATTGTAATCAAGTTTTTTGGATGAAGTAGATGCTAAAGGATATAAGGATAGAATTCAATGAACCTGTTGTCATACATTGTGATAACACAAGCACAGTGAATATGTCAAAGAATCCAGTGTTGCATTCTGAGACTAAGCACATTTCTATCAAGTATCACATGTTGAGAGAGAAATTTGTAGAAAAGGAAATCAAATTGGAGTATGTAAACACCAAAGAGAAAATTGTAGATATTTTTACTAAGCTTCTTCCCAAAGAGACTTTTGAATATTTGTGAGGTATGCTAGGGGTTATGCCCTTTCCTACATCAGAGTAGATGATGCAAGAGTACATCAATCCAGTGCAACAGAGAACTATTATTTGTCTAGACTAAATGTTGATGTCTCCTATAAGGGGGAGTATCTGTGATGGACAAAGCCATCTAGGACTCTTGTTGGATTTTATTTTGAATAGCGTCTTTGGACACTCAAGCAAGCTATAGACTATTGTTGCAAAGATTGATGGTTGCTGAAACATTTGACATTGATGTCAATGGGGGAGGAATTATAGCATACAAAATAGTTTGATATAGAGTACATTAAAGGGAAATATTGTAGATGATAGAAAACACATTGAGGTATATCAATGGCGGAGAATGATTGATGAAGAGGATTTGAAAAGAAAGGTTAGCAGTCTTTTACAGTTGGAATTTTTGGAACTAGATGTTTTTCATCTATGTTGCCATCAATGCGAACGGGGGAGATTTTTGGAAGCATGAATGTTGATGATACTTCTATGGGGGAGTATTGTAGAAACATGATTAGATCATTATCATGATGATATGTTACATTCATGACTATGTTTGTCATTGATGTGAATATAGCATTTTTATGTGGTATCTAACAAAAGAACAACGGAAAGATCAAGTTGGTATAGATAGATAGTTGAGTACTTTCACTAAGCAAGGTTAAAGGGAGATAATACTAAGTGTTTATTATATGCAACTAACATCAGAAGAACAACATATTAAGTCTAGAAGAAGTTATGCAAGTTTCAGTGAAGAATGTTCTAAGATAGAGTTTACATAAGCATGTTCTAGTAAACCTGTTATATCTCTTATCAAATTTATTATTCTAAGAAGCTAAAGTTATAGATGTGTAATAGACATGTTGAAGATGACATGGCTAAGCTCACTCATTATAATGTTACACGTATAGAAATTTATTCAAGTTACAAGGCAAAATATTAATGTTATCGCTAAGTGTAGTGTGTTCTTAATGAGGTCCTATAATAATTAATTGAGAAGGTGTAACATCTAACTCAGGGAATTCTTTTATGGATTTGGTATAAAGGAAGGACATTTTCCTTTATCATGTATGGAAGCAAGTGAATGATTGTAAGTAGCATGAAGAGTGGAATGTAAAGATAAGAAGAGCATAGTGAAGTTGGAGAAAACTTTGTTGCTAAGGTTTTATTTTGAGATCCAAGGTTTGATATTTAGATATGAGGTTTGTGACTTGGTCTATAAGGTCTGACAATAATTGGTTTTGTTGGAAAGATAGAGGAAAGAAGTTGAAGAATAGTACAAAAAATTATTCTGCAAGGAATATTTGAAAGATTAGTTGGATAGTGAGTTCAATGGTCTTTCTCTAGAAGTTCTTTGGATAGTGGGTCCTTCTACCTTCTACAACTGCTAACAGGGTTGGCACAACTCCTAATAAGGTTGGAATCTCCTAACAATGATTCAAAATCTCCTAATAGGGACTCATATGTACTAAATGTTGTAATAGACTCCTAACAGGGTCCATCCTCTAACAAGGAATATTTATATTAGTGCATCATCTTGTGGGTATCATTCCCACCAGGATTTTCCCTCTGATCAAGGGTTTCCCTAGTCAACATATATGGTGTAATTATGTATGTGCATCTTAGTATAATTGTTGTTTACTTTGATTGAATGGTTAAGATTATTTAAGTTTGATAAATGTTTTAATTATTGAATGACTGATTAACACCCCCCCCCCTCCTCTCCTCTTAGTTATCTTGGTAGACTATTTTTTCTAACATATTTCCCATGTCATTTTGTAATATGTTTAGATAAAAAAATCTAATTGTTGTTTTATGCAATGTGAGAAGGATTTACCTCCTATTGTATATTAGTGTGAAGCAAAATTTGATATTAGATGATATGTATATAGTTGGCATTGTAAGAGAAATATTGTATCATCTTAATAATTGTATAGGAAGGAAAGAAGTATTTTCATTTAAAGGAATAACCAAAGTTATGAAGTTCATGTAGAAGTTATGTAAATGAGATTTTTCTCCTCATGTAGGCTCATAAATTAAACAATAGATACATTTCATAGATTACTTGTATGTGATAAATTCATTCTAATAGCTACTCTTTTTAAAACTCAAGCTATTTCATTTTAAGATTTCATGTTATGTAATTTGATACAATGGCAATAAATTCCTTATGTTGAAATAGCCATATGTATGCATGAGAAATATCACACTATGTTTCAAGTTAATGATGCAATTCTATATAGATTTTATTCATCAATAGGAAAGTATATATAATTAGGTGCAAATGCATTATAGGAGCTCATTTTATTATTCTTTTGAACATTAATTGTCCAATGGAGTAGATAGATGCAAAGGAATGACTACCAAATCAACAAATAAATGAAATAGGGTAGTCAAATCAAATCACTGGTAAACCCTTATTCATGGCCTCTTAAATTGAGTAGAGGAGAAAATATATAAAACCTATAGAGAAGTATGCCTATACATGCACATTTACTCTCTAGATTTTATATGGGAGATGCAAATAAATCTCCTCCCAATTATAGACCAATATTTTAATCCTAAGGATATTCCTTGGAATCTTCCATATAGAGTTCACAAATCTCCTAACTGAAGCTAAATATCAAGTAATAATATCCTAAACACACTCAGACATAATGATAGTGGCACATAGTATTCATGTGACACTTTGTTATCTATATTTATTCTTGTATATAATATCAAAAAGAAATTTCCTTGTCATTAGTGCATACCTATGTAAATAAAAGAAACCACCTTTATTATTATAATATCATAAACAAGTTGGCCCCATTGAACCACTAAAAAAAGGCTATGTACAAGTCAAAGGAAAAATGAATTTAAACTTAACACCTTTTGCCTTGGTAAGTGATCCTCATAACATCAAAACACATACAAAAAAAAAATAATAAACAAATTAAAACATATTGTGTTATAGATTGATCAGCCCCCACCTCCATTGGAATTTACCCTCACCTCATACATGGGAAGGCCTTTCCCCACCTTGGAAATCATGCACCCACTCTCCTAACATGTGGTTTTGGAAAAATGCAAAAAGCTGATCTTGGGGACATGGAAAAAGGGGCTTGTACCAAGTATGACTATGACAAGACTCCCTCCTTTTATGAATGGGGTTTTAGGCACCCAAAAGGTACACCATGGGAAGAGTCACCCTTCCTTCCTCACATGACACGTGCCTCCATGTGGGGCTAGACCAAGACATGAGTTGGGAGTTTTTGGCTATGGGGAAACTTATATACACCTGTAGTAGTGTTAAATATTCTCATGTTTATTGTAAACTATTGAAATGCACTGAAAAAAATGATGCATATAAGTTGCACTGTAGATGGCACCTGAGTTGGGATAGGGAGATAAGTGGAAGTGTGGGGAGACATGCTAGTGGTTGGAAATATAATAGTTAGGGGATAAATTATATTAGTTTATTTTAGTATACAAAAAGTAACAAAGTTAGATAGTTATTAGGTAATTAAGATTTAGTAAATTTTAAGTATGTTTATCATAAGGAGTGTTTTAGTAGTTAGAGTTAGAGTTAGTTAAGTAGAATACACATATTAGATTAATAGTATTATAATATTTTTTTAAAGATTAATAGTAGCTAGTTGGGGTTAGCCATAGTACTGGTGTGTTACTTGGTTAGTTGATAGTAGAGTGAGAATTATTAAGATGTAAGATATTACTTTCATATAATGAATAATGTCTAAGCAATATTTCATTGAATATATATAATATTTTGGATTTAGTAATTAATTATAAATTTACTCTCTTTGTATGGAATACATGGAAAGTTTAAAAATATGTGGCAATCAACAAGTAGATATCACAAATTCTTTGTTTATCAAAATATGTTCGTTTAATACATGATCATATAGGGATTTCTAAGTAGGTGATTTAATTCATTACTTATATGATTTTATTAAATTATATCATAAGTAAAATTAAATTCAATTTCATGAAATAAGAAAGCTTGTGGAAACAACATATTCATATTTTGTGTAATTACATAAATAACATAGTTAGGAAATGAATCAATAGTTTCTTTAAAATCTCATCAAACCATTTTGAAATTCTCTATAAAAAATAATGGGCCTTTTGATTGAGTAAACTATGCCTCCATTTCCCTCATAGAAATATACAAAAATGTTATCAAATTCATTTGTGTGTCTAACCTAGAAGTAAATATGAAAGCTCAACCACACTAATAAGGATCAATTCGATTAAAGAATTGAGATTATGTCGCAACCCTATAATCATAACCGATAGGAATCCCAAACTTTTAGTCTTCTTTAACCTAGTATAAAAATCTTTAATTCCCTATGTTATATCCTAAACATTACCTCTCAAAAAAAATTTGTAGTTTTGTTACCCTAAAATTTTGGGCATGAAAAGTGTGAGTTTATGGAAGAAAGATGGTTTTTTCTATACCGTCTGCTCCTTTATTGGCAAGTTTGTTAGAAAAATGGTTTCCTTCCCTATAAATATGATTAATAATTCAATGTTTAATAGATTTAGAAAGCTCAAGGACTTTGGATAAAAGAGAATTTAATTTCAAATTAGGCATGGATTGTTCTGTCAAAGCATTAACAATAATTGTCAAATTGCCTTCAATTTCTACATGGATGAAAATTAATATGACAAAGATTCATAGCTCCTCTATGTGTGCTTTCAGTTGTGCTTCATTGTTGGAATAAAATCATATAGGTTTTCAACATTGGGCCAATAATTTCCCTAAATGATTATGTGTGCAACACCTAATTCTAACAATACCCAAATTTCCCCTTAAGGTGCCATCTTAGTTGAGCTTAACCCAATTGATGGTTGGAGGTGACCATGTGCATAAATAATGATTTATTTTCCTTTTTTCCATAGAATTTCCTAAGAAGTCTATTAATTTCAAGCTTGGCCATTTGAGTCTAATCTTATCATCCCATACAAACATAGACTTTGATGAACCATTGGAATTTAATAACTTGTTGTTGTGGGTTTTAGTGATGAGAACTTCAATTTTTAGAATCAACTATTCCTAAGGCATCCTAGATTTCCTAAAAATTTGTCTATTCCTTTCCTTCTAGATTTCCCATAGGATTATGGAAGGAGAAATAATCCAAAGCCCATGAAAGATACTGTTGGGACACAATTTATGCCATGAGATCAGCATCAAGGATAGAATGGTGTTGGGAAAATCTACAATTTGAGGTTGAGTTTATTACATAGCCAATACTAGATGTCAGAACAAAAGGGACAAAACAAAAAAATATGATTAATTTCTTTCCTTCCTAATGAAAAAGAGGACAACTAGGTGGTCCCTCAAAGCCAATCTTCCTAATTATGTCCACTGTCAAGATCCTATTTTGGAGAGCTAGTCATGGCAATGCCCTTGCTTTTGGTAGGCATGGAGAATTCATCATAATGATTAAGGAAACTCCACTTTGGGATGATTTTTATGTTGGAAATATAAGAAAAATAACTGAGAGGGGAGGGGTGAATCAATTACCACAAAATAAATCTTAGATCCCTTAGATGTCAACATAACTTAAAACACAAATTGTATTCTATTGTAACTCGACAAATACTAAAAATTAATTGTTACTTGGAAATAACTTTAACTATGATTAGTCTTAATTAAACTTAGTTAAATACACATGAAAGTAAATAGCATGAACATAAGTGACACCAAGATTTAACATGGAAACCCAATTTGGGAAAAACTACCAGTTGCAACTAGTTATTGATTTTTAGTCTTCTGAAGTGAGCCTTGTTAGGAGCCAACCATGTTAAAGGTTACAAAACACACTATTGGGTGTGACCCTATTAGAGTATGTAATCACCCTATTAGAAGTGGCCTTGTTAGAGGTCTTTAGACACTTCAATCTAGAAATGCCACCTTGTTAGAGGATTTACAAATAGCAGTTAAGCCAACTCTATTAGGAGATTCAGATCACTACTACAATGGTTAGAAAGTAACAATGAGATGACCTAATTTTTGATGCAACTAAATTGTCGATTATAGATCTCAATTCTAGATCAATACTTGATCCTTCTTGATCGAATGTATCATTTCATTTCCACAAGGATATTCTACTTATCTTTCAAATTTTATTCATCTTTACATCCTTCTTCTTCATACTCATTCTCTTTGGAATCCGCAACTTGACCTTACATTTATATCGTATACAATGTCAATTTGACTTGAATACAACTTACAATAATTAATATTCATCTTCTTAGATGGTCAAAACCATCAAACATATTTCTTTGACTCAATAAGCCAAAACCAGAAAATCCTTTGTTAGCCAACCCTACTTGGTAGACACTAACCATAACAAATTTTCCTTCATTAACTAGGTTATCTCAGTTAACACTAGTTTTCATGCCAACTCTCTTTGTCTCCCGAGTGAATTCCATAGACATTGTCTTCTACGAATTCTCTTTGGTAACTGAGTGATCTTGGTTAACTCTCATTATCTTCCAACTTTCCTTTGTCTCCCAAGTTAACTTGGTAGACATTTTCATCTAAACTTGACATACACAGGAATGCTTGGTAGCCATAGAGAGTTGTCGTCATCGCCTAAGTGAGCTTAGAAAACACTGACTGATGAATGTATGACATTTTGTGTAACATCAAAGACAATATATAATTGACCAATTATTTTCAAGAATCTCCCTCTTTGACATTGATGGCAACACAATATGTCATAATACAATGAAATTACACAGCAAAATAAAGTAAGAAAAATATTTGTAGTTTCATTCTAATTCTTATCCATGAGAACTCCCTCTGTCAGCATGAACTCCCTCTATCTTCAGTCTTCTCACTTTGTGAGAAAACTCTGAATAGACTACAACATCTTCAAGTCTAATAGAAAACTCTCCCTCTTTGATATTAGCTCTTAAAATTTCTAATCAAGTTCTTCTTTAAACAACTTCAATGAAGTTCGCCCTCTTTGACATCTTCAGCATATCAAACTCTTCTCCATAAAAATGATATCAAACTCTCCCTCTTTGACATCTTATGCCAAAGACCATAAACAATGTAGTATCCATTATACCTTAAGTATTGATTCATATGCAATATACCCTTTACTACTACATCAACTTGATTGATCTTCAACATGTATTGGTTGATGCATTACTAAACTTCATTTAGTGAGCTTCAGATAGGCAAATAACCCTTAGCTTACCTCTTAGATATAGAAATACATCATTAGGTAATGGCTTGCTGAATATGTCTGGAATCTATTCTTTAGTATTTACATATTCCAACCTTACTTCCTTGTCTTGCACCAATTCTCTCAAGAAATGATATTTTATTGCAATGTGTTTGGTATTAGTATGCATCACTAGAATCTTTGATATGTTTATTGCACTGGTTTTATCATAGAAGATAACCACTAGATCCTTGATCTCCATCTTCATTCTTGCCAAAAGTTGTTTGAACCAAACAATATTGGAACAATTGACTACTACTACAACATATTCTGCCTCTGTTGTTGACTAAGAGATGTAATTTTTATTTTTTCTTGTCCAATACACTAGTATTTTACCAAGAAAGAATGCCCCACCACTAGTTCTCTTTGTGTCATCAATGCTTCTTGCCCGATCAACATTAGTGAAGGCTTTTAACTCTAAGTTGCCTCCTTACTTGTACCATAGTCCATAGTCTTTAGTACCTTTCAAATACCTCATGATTCTCTTGATTTCCATCATATGATTTTCTTTAAGATTAGCCGAAAATATTGCCTCCATACCAAATACAAGAGCAATGTTAGGCCTAGTATGCACAACATACTACAGTTTACCAATCATTGATTTGTATGTGGTTTTATCTAGCTCCTTGGAATTATCATCTTCATAATTATTATGTCCAATAGACATAGGTGTTCCAACTAGCTTTGAATCCTCCATTCTAAATTTCTTTAGAATTTCCTTGATATATTTAGACTGAGTAATGTAGATAGCATCTTTCTTCTATTGAATATGCAATCCAACAAATAATTTTACCTCACCAAACATGGACATTTCAAATTCTTTACTCATTTCTTCTAAAAAAGATTTGCACAATTCATCATTTTCAATAAACAGTGTGTCAACAACAAAGATTTTTGCCAATACAATCTTCTTGTCTGGTCCTTCTTTGATATATAGACTGTTGTTATCATTTGTCCTTTGAAAACCAATCTTTATCAAGTAATTGTGAAGCCTTTCATACCAACTTTTGGGGGCTTTCTTGAGTCCATACAATGCTTTGTGTAGTTTACAAACCATATCCCTTTTGCCAGGATCTAAAAAACCTTATGGTTTTTTTATGAATACTTCTTCTTCAAGAATGTAGATTTCAAATCCATTTGATAAACTTTAAAACCTTTATGTGTTGCATATGCTAGTAAATTTCTAACACATTATAATCTTGAAACAAGAGCAAAATTGTCACCATAGTCAATACCTTCCTCTTGAGAATAACCTTTACAAACTAACCTTACTTTTTTTCTTGAAACTTTTCCATCTTCATTCATCTTATTTTTGAAAACCCACTTTGTGTCAATCACATTCTTATCCTTCGGTCTAGGAACAAGAGTCCAAGTCTTATTCCTTTCTTTTTGTTCTATCTTTTAATTCATTGCTTCAATCCAAATTTCATTATCCAAAGCATCTTTAACATTTCTAGGTTTAAAATTAGTAAGAAAAAATGTAACTTTCAATTTTTTTATTGTCATTGTGCCATCAGACTTGTCTCCAATGATCTGCTTAGGTGCATGGTGCTTTCTAACATATCTTGCTAATATAGGTATTTTGGATTTAGAACTTGTTTCAAATAGCTTGACATGATCTTCAAGCTTGGGTTCCATTGTCTATGACTTGGGTCCTTCTAACTTGGTTTGATCTGGCATCAGCCCAATAGCTATTAACAATGACTCAGGTCCTTTAGACTATGACTCGGGTTGCACTACTTGTAACTTGGGTACTTTTGGAGATTTTGAGAACTCGATATATGAAGCTTCTTGAATTCCAATTAGATTAGGGAATGTATCAAGTTCATAGTACACAAACCTTTTGTAATCCTCAAGTTCTTTGTTGCTTTCTTCTTCACTCTTTTCTGCAAACTCATCAATTCTTACATGTGCACAATCTATGATCTTATGAGTTGACAAATTCAAACATTTATATGCTTTTCTTTTGTAGGAGTATCTTAGGAATATCCCTTCATCACCTTTGACATCAAATTTACCTTTCTTAGATTCCTTCAAGATATAACATTTTCTACCAAATACTTTCAAGTAACTTACATTAGGTTTGTAGCCATACCATAGTTCATAAGGTGTTTGATTTGAGTCCTTATTTAGTTGTATTCTGTTCAAGGTATGAGTTGTTGTATTGATTTCTCCCTTCCAGTATTTGATTAAAACATTCTTTTGTATCATCAAGGTTCTTGCACAATCCATGATGGATCTATTCCTTCTTTCTGCTATACCATTTTGTTGAGGTGAACTAGGTGTTGATACTTGTCTTTTGATTCTTTTCTCAATGGAGAATTAATTGAATTTTTTAGAGATGAATTCTCCTCCTCTATCTAACTTTAGACATTTTAATTTATTTCTTGTTTCTTTCTCAACTCTAGCCTAATACCATTTAAACTTTTGAAAAGCTTCAGAAGTTTCTTTTAAATACATTACACTCATCATTTTTGAATATTCATCAACAAATAAAATGAAATAATTATCACCATTGTATCTTTCTATGCCAATAGGTCCACAAAGGTCTATATGAACCAACTCCAAGACTTCTTCTGAATGATAGTTCTTATTTTGAATGATAGTTCTTTCTTCTAAAACTTGTCTTTCCTATCTTTCCAATTTGACAATTTTTACATAGACCCATATCAAGTTTCCTCAAACTAGGAATACCTCTTACTCTTTTGTTTTTTCTTATTTTGACCAGATTATCAAAATTCACATGACATAGCCTTTTGTGTCATAACTAGCTTTCTTCTACTTGAGCAATGAAACATGAACTTTCACTAAGATCTACATAGAATAAGTTACCTTATGTCTGATTACTAGACCCAACTAGATTTCTTTTTCCATCTAGTAACTTGGCTTTCCCATTCATGAATTTTACCTTGAATCCAATGTTATTCAACTATGCCACATTCAATAGAAAATGCTTCAGTCCTTTCACCCAGTAGGCATTATCACATTTGAGTTCATTAGTTAGTGAAATACAACCTTTTCCTTTTTATGCAACAAGGTTCATGATTTCCAAATCTAACACTTCCACCATTATAGTGCTCCATATGTTCAAACTTTGTTTTATCACTAGTCATATGGTGAGAACAACCACTATCAATAATCCATGTATCATTCTTACTCACATGATAAATAAGTGTCATCTTATCTGACTCATCATCTAATTCATTTTTTTAGCTATATAGACCATTTCATCACTATCACTTCTATCTGAATCTTTAGCCATAAAACAAAATTTTTTACCTTTGTCTTTGTAGTCCTTGTAGCTCTTGAATTCCTTCTTGGCTTTGAACTTACTACTTTTCTTTTCTTCTTTTCTTTCTTTGTTTAGACACCTAGCAGTAATGTGACCAACCTCTTCACATGAAAAATAGATTAGAGGAATCTTACCTTTGTACTTTCCTCTTCCTTTGGGATATTTCCTTGCAAGTAGAGCTTCAATGACTTCAAGATCACAATCATAACTTTCTTCCTCTTATTCACTTTCAAATTTCTTAGCTTTTGATTTTCCACTTTTCTTCTTGAGTGAAAGCTTGGCTTTAAATGCCAACTCAATACCTTTGGAACTAGGAACATAATTATCATAGTTATCCAATTCAAAAGTTATCAATCTTCCCACTAGAGCATCTAGGTTTATCTTATTTTTTGGATCACATCTCATCTCTTGAATAGAAGATAATCTATTTACATAGATAGTAATAAGGGTTTTGAGTACCTTACTTACAATTGTATTATCATCAATGTATCCTACAAAGGCTTTGATTTCACTTACACTTGCTTTGATTTAGTCAACATATTTTACAATGTTCTCATCCTCTCTCATCTCCATCTAATCAAACTAGCCTCTAAGATTTTCTACTTTGGATCTTTTTACATTATCATCACCTCCATAGATATCCTTCAGTTTGATCCACATTTCATGAACACTAGAGCAACCTGTAAATTCATCAAATTTAGCAGAGTTGAGAATAGAAGCAATATCAATCATCATGATATTATGATTTTTCTTTTCAGCAATGTCTTCAACTGTCAATGTTCAAGTAGGAGCCTTGTATTGATTATCAAGATATTTCAAACCTAAATAATTGATGGTTTCTAAATGTAACTTCATAAGTTCATTTCATGATGCAAAGTTATCTCTATTCAACTTGGGAATCTCTCTTCTGTAAAACATCATCATCTTTAGCTAAGGTCTTTGAAACCTTCTCTGCAAGCATTAAAAGATTTGATACCAATTGTTGGAAATATAAGAGGAGTAACTGAGAGGGGAGGGTTGGATTAGTAGCCACAAAAATAAATACCATATCCCTTAGATGTCAACACAACTTAAAACATGAATTGTATTCTATTGTAAGTTGGTAAATACTAAAAATTAATTGTTACTTGGCAATAAATTTAACTTTGATTAACCTTAATTGAACTTAGTTGCATACACATGAAAGTAAATAGTATGAACACAAGTGACACCAAGATTTGACATGTAAACCCAATTTGAGAAAAACCACCAATTGCAACTAGTTATTGATTTTTAGTCTTCTGAAGTGAGCCTTGTTAGGAGCCAACCTTGTTAAAGGTTACAAAACACACTGTTAGGTGTGACCCTATTAGAGAATTTAATCACCCTTTTAGGAGTGGCCTTGTTAGAGATCTTTAGATACTTCAATCTAGAAATGCCACCTTGTTAGAGGATTTACAAATAGTTACTAAGCCAACTCTATTAGGAGATTTAGATCACTAGTACAATGGTTAAAAAGTAAAAATGAGATGACCCAATTTTTGATGCAACTAAATTGTTGATTACAGATCTCAATTCTTGGTTTAATACTAGATCCTTCCTGATCAAATGTATCTTTGTAGCTCCACAAGGATATTCTACTTATCCTTCAAATTCACTTCATGTTGGCATCCTTCTTCTTCACACACACTCTCTTTTAAATTGACAACTTGACCTTACATTTATATCTTATACAATGTCAAGTTAGCTTGAATACAACTTACAATAATTAATATTCATCTTCTTGGTCAGCCAAAACCATCAAACATATTCATTTGACTGAATAACCCAAAACCATAAAATCCTTCGTTAGTAGACCTTGCTCAATAGACACTAACCATAACATGTTTTTCTTCAATAACCAACTGAGCTTGGTTAACACTGGTTTTAATGTCAACTCTCTTTGTCTCCTGAGTGAACTTGATAGACACTATCTTCTATGAATTATCTTCGATAACCAAGTGAGCTCGGTTAACTAGTTATGTTCTAGCTTTCCTTTGTCTCCTGAGTGAACTCAGTAGATACTATCATTTGAACTTGACATACATAGGAACTTTTAGTAGCCATAGAGAACTATCTTCATCACCTGAGTGAGCTCAGTAGACACTAACTAATGAATGTATGACATTTTGTGTAACATCAAAGATAATATACAATTGACCAATTATTTTCAGCAGTTTAAGATTGATAAGAATGTTATAGCCATCCTTAGTATTATATTCTCCATTTATTGATCCATCCCAGACAATGATATCCTTAGCCCCTATGAAAGCAATGCTTCTGAGTTTCAAGATATTATAGAGGGATACTTCTTCCCAAAGTGGAATTTGAAAGTCCGATAATGACTTCCAATTCTAGCCTTGGGCTGACTCAACATAATTATTTAAGAAGGGCCCAAAGTTTTCTTCCAAGATCGCTCTAGAAGATTGAAAATTTCTCATTTTACAAATGATCGGATAGCCCCCGTAAGAGTCTATCTAGAATCTAATAATAGTTCCTTTTTCCAATTTTCTAGGTTACCTTATTAAGGATGAATGGCTTGCATGACAACATTAAGTTTTAGAGATTTGAACCCTTAGGGGGTTTCTTGGCTCTAAGAATACTAAGGGGATCATTGGATAATAGATATTTATTGCATAGAGTTCTAGCCCATTTCAAGTGAGGGGTGCAAATCATTCTCCAGATGAGATTTTACCCTAAGGCCATAGCTTGATCTTTCAGGTTCTTAATACTAAAGCCCCATTCCTATTTAGGGTAATATGCTTTATCCCATGGCAATAGGGTAATATTCATTTTAACTTTTGAGCCCTAGCACAAGAAGTTTTTTAGTGATATATTAAGATCATCTCGATATTTGGTTGGCAGATCCATTACAAAGATCTAATAGATTAGAAGGCTAGAGAGCACTAATTTCAACGTAGTTATCCTTCTTGTTAAAGATAGAGATTTCTATTTTCATGATTGGATCCAGGATTTTACTCTACCTAGAAGGGGTTTCCAAATGGAAGTTTTTTTCCCTTTCTGATCCAAGAAGACATCCAAGTATTTACAAGAAAGAGAGCCTTTTGCAATGTTTAGGGAATTACAGATGACTTGTTCTATAGGTTTAGTTGTGTTAAAGAAGAAAATATCTAATTTCGATAAATTAATATCCTACCCTAAAACCTTTTTGTATGAGCTAAGGACCCTCTTGAGGGGTAAGTGCAAGAAATTGGGTCTCACTTTTGGGCAAAAAGTGGAAGTTTTTTTCTTATTATTGAAATTTCTTGTCAATTGAGGCATTTAGAGATTGAATATAAAAAAACTTCAAAAATAAAGATTGTAGTGCTCGAAATGTACTTTTTGAATATATGATTTATTTGTGTACCCATATGATAGATTTCATTTTTGGTATGGATCTTTAAAAATTTCTTTTTTAAAATGCTTGTTTTAGGACCATACCACACCCATGTACGAACACCATAGTTTGACACAAATAAATAAATTTTTGTAAATCATTCTAAAGGAAGTTATCTAACACACCAAAGATTGATAGAAATATTTTCCTTAATTTTTAATTGAATAATTTCTTTATTATTAATTTTAATTGTCTATAAATTTAAACTTTAAAACCTCTCATGTACGAACACCATAATTTGATCAAAATTTCACTTTTTTCAAAAATTCTTTTTTTCTAACTTCAAAATAATTGTATGTAGATTGATGCATGTAAATTAATTTAAGAAAAAATATAAAATAAAAAAGTTATTAAAGTTTTAGAGAACCTCGCTATTTTACATTTAGGTACCACGTTTGATTGAAAAATAATGCAAAAATGCTAAATAAAATCATTACACTATAAATTTATATTTCTAAAATCTGGACAGTGAGAACTCTAATGAATTTTTTTTTCCTAAAAAAGTTTGATTGGGAAGACCCTCTAAAAATTATAGCAAGGCCTAAATTTGTCAGTTCAATTCCTTAGCCAAATCTTGAGAAGTCAAGGCATAAGCTTGGTCTCACCAAGCCTATCTTGAACCAAAGTCCGAGGCAGGAGAAAAAAATACTGGCCCATGTTGTTAAAAATGAGCACCCATTTTTTGAAATTCCAATAACAAGTGCCCATTTTGAAAAAGTATTTTCAATGTTTAAAGCACATTTTAAATCCCAAAAAAATAAAAAATTTGAATTTTTTAAAAATGGGTACCCAATTTTTGAAAAATGACTACCTCTTTTGGAAAAAATCAATTTTTTTATTTTTTCCAAAAATGGCCACTCGCACCAATTTTTTAAAATATGGGTGCCCATTTTTTGAAACTTGGATCGGGTATCTAAGCCTAATACAAGTGCCCATTTTTAAAAAAATGGATGCCCATTTCTAGAAGAGCATGATCTCAATCCACAGACTTCTACAAAATTGAGACCCATCTTTGTGCACTTACCCTAAGGGATTTTGCTTCCTTTTTGGCTTGCTTCCCACCTAAATAACATAGTATCATCAATAAACTGATGGTGGATAGATGCCTCAACATCCTTAGAGATTTGAACACCCTTGAGGATATGATTTTGATAAAAGTTACTTAAGGCTCGTCCAAGAGCCTCAAACATGATAATGAAGAGAGTGGAGGAGACAGGATCTCCTTATCTAAGTCTGCTAGATGAGGAGAAGAAGCCCTCTAGGGTTCCATTTATGAGGATTGAAAACTTGGGTGTAGAGACACATTTAAAGATCAAGTTAATCCATCAATTGGAGAAGCCAAAACACTGGAGACATCAACATAAGAATCTCCAATTCACCTTGTTAAAGGCTTTGCTAATATCCAATTTAATCATCATACTAAGGTTCTTGTTAATTCCAAAAGTGTCCATTACTTCTTAGGAAATAATTATACCATCCTGAATAGATCTACATGGGATAAATCTTGTTTGTTCCTCACTAATTAATTTTGGAAGAAGGTTTGTGATTCTATTAGCTAGGGTTTTAGACAACAGCTTATATAAAGTGTTGCATAGAAAAATTTGTCGAAAGTCCTTAAAGTTTCTAGAAGAATCTAATTTAGGAATTAGGGCAAGAAAAGTATGATTAATGTAATATCCTACTAGGGAACCCAAAATAAATTAACCTATTAAGTCACTACATTTTCTTTAAAAAAATCTTAAAATATTAGAACAACAAGAGATAAAATAGAAGAAGAAATAACTCACATACATACAAAGTAATACAATAAGAGTTACATCTCTCAAGGGTTCCATGACATTGAATTGCATGCATAAGTTTTATTAAGATTAAATCTTGATACATTACAAAGTCCACATGATAGGATAACCATAAGTATGAAATCAAATGAAATAATATACAATTACATAAGATGACAAATGGCGTAATTCAACATACATAATCATCCTCTGTACAAGTCACCAAGTATGAAATACTAAAAGAATATACATCATGACAACGTACAACATCTCATAAGATCTCCAATAATAAAAGTACAATAAATCAACATATGACCAAAGAACAAAATCACAAGATCAAAAGAATGGAACAACTATACAAGTACATCTAGCAATGACATCTAAGTGTTGGATCTCAATGGTATAAGAAACACTACCGCCTAACCTCATGGAACCTAAATGGCCCACTCTCACTGTAATGAGGAGACAATCTTAAGTCCCAAATGGATAACAATCCAAAAGCCACAACAAGAATCTAGGTCAAGGAAATCCTAATGGAAATCTATCTCAAAGGTACCAAGTACACAAATAACATTTAATCCTAGAGGTAACAAAGACACATAGGAAACCTAATATGCATGTGGGAAAGTGTCATCACACGAGCCAACTCTAAGGTTACCCTAGCAACCTCTCTAGACTTCAGCCCCCTAGCAACTCTATGTGGCATCAATATCCTCTTTTAAAAACAAGGCATACTAACAAGGCAAGGTCGTAACCAAGCATCCTCTCTACTCCCATCCTAGCTTATACTAGCACTCAAGGCATGGGCAAGGTATAACACAGGCTCTTGTTAATTTATTTCAACCCATTTAATGAAATTTAATCACTTATTAATACAACTTACAATGGGTTACCCGAGCATCCTCTTTAGGGCTTTGGCCTCCATTGCAAGCCACTTCCCAACATACACATAGATAACCTACCCTAAGCTCATAAAAATTATATCTCATAATACCACTATATTCACCTCATTTCTATACAAGCAACTAGAAAGCGCCAATAGATAACTAATCAAAAACTCATAGGTTACACCAAGAAAATCACACTATTCACCTCACTCCTATACAACCAACTAGAGAGCATCAAAAGATAACTGATTGAAACCTCATCAGAAAAATACATGAATGCATCACAATGGTTGGGAATAAAAATGATCATATGACCAAATAACATACATAACATCATCATAAATCATTCACCTCTTAAGCCTCTAGTATACATACCTAACTAGTCAAAACTAGTTTTAACCCAAACCCCAACATGAAATAAAACATACATCTCAACAAGTATTTAAACAAGTCTATTTATAAAGTTAATATGGTTTGTCAATATAATATCATAAAAATTTGATTCGCATTAAGGTTTTCAAGTTTTTCATTTTTGAAAGTATCCCTCTTGATAGAGGTCTCCAAGTTTAAATCATCAAGGTAAAATGTCTCATGTTTATATCTTCCCATTAATAATATATTTATTTTGGTCTAATGATAATCTATATTGAGAATTCTTTCTTCTAAAATCCACTAATAAAACACATTTATAAATATTTTAAAATTTTGACTTAAAATTTAAATAATAATTATATATAATAAATATTAAGTTTCATCTCAAAAATCTAGTTTAATATCCTTAACTAATGCTTAAAAATTTAATTCAATCCAAACTTAAATAAATTATATATAAATATGTTTTTCTTTTAATAAATAATTTTTATTTATTTATTTATTTTTAAATCAATTACAAAATATTTAATATAAATAAATAAAAATTTTAAAATAATAATAAACCTACCCTTGTAATTATATTTTATAGCTCGTAGGCTTTAGGCTATCGCAACAGCAAAGTATTGCCTATGGCAATACCTACTACTACGGTAGCAGAGTTTATCATGCGGAGCTTTTAAAGCTCGTCGCCAGCTCACATTGTCATGGGAGGAGAAGACAAAGGTGGGGGTGGTAGCCCCCACCCACCATAAGAAAAAAATAATAATTAATTAAATTTTAAATAAAAGAATCACCATTAAAATATAAAGATTACCATAGTAATTTTATTACTATGGTAATTTTTATATAAATTTTTTTTTTTTTAACTTTTTCCACCTTAGATCTAATAGGGAAATTATTTGCAACTAGTCAAATTTATAAAACAACAAACTTTTCTCAGTTTCTAAACCCTACCCATAAACTAAATTTCATCAATTCTAATCTTTTCAACAAGGGTTTGCAATAATTTTTCTTTCACAGACATTCAATAACGAAGAACAATAATTTATCAAACAAGGGTTCTAATTCAAAATACAATTTCCAAAACACAACCCATAAAAAACACAAAGAAGACAAAGGTAATTCAAAAAGATTTACTATGATAATCTCAATAGAATTCCTACCTCAATCTGATGCTAAATGTAACGAACAATTGGAGGAAGCAAAATTTCCCTTCTCCCGAAACCCTTTCCAAAAATTGCTCCTCCAAACTTGTGTGTGGAGAAATGAGCTGTAATTTCCTAATAAAGAATTTTCTTGTCCTAGGGTTTTGGTTTTACGAACATGCAAAAGCCTTTTCTTTTTATTTTAATTTATTTAATTCCATGTGCATACTTTTATTTTTAATTAGAATAAAGTTTATTTATATTATTCTCACTTTATTTTTATTAAATAATAAGACGTATTTAAAAAGTATATTTATTAATTTAACCAATAATAATATTTAGAGTTCATTATTAGAATGAAACTTCTAAATTAATTATTATTAAATTAAATTAATATAATTATGCCAAATTTGGACTTTTAATTAAATATTTAAATTTATTTCCTCTATTTAATTAGGTTCTCGATTAATTATATATAATTAAGAATTAATTTTTCTTTGTAAAAAAATTTGTTAAATTAAATCATGTAATAATATCTTTATTTAATTTAATAAACTAAGAAGAAAGTTCATCTAAAAGATAAAGTACGAATTCAAATTTAAGAGTCAAAATCTCAAATTTGTGTCACTTGATGAATTCAGAAGGCTATATAACTCAGA
The DNA here is from genome assembly GCA_028749045.1 of Cupressus sempervirens. NCBI lineage: Eukaryota > Viridiplantae > Streptophyta > Pinopsida > Cupressales > Cupressaceae > Cupressus > Cupressus sempervirens. The sequence goes on from CM053790.1 coordinate 212,813,541, forward strand.
TACTTGTCCTATATTCTAAGACAACTATCTCAAGGTTAGGACAACTATCTCCCCTCTTTACCATTAAGAAACTACAATAGGACACGCTCATCCTAAGAATTCAGGGAAGTCGATGCCCAGTACCTACAATTTGCATAAAAGTCAAACATGTACATATGTATATATATCTAAACTAAATAGGCAATGGTGGGGAGTGGTACATCATATAGATCCCAACTAATAGGTGACTATGACTCCCTCCCTCAACCACATCATAAATATCAAACATAAAGTAAAATATACATATACACCATACACATGCAAGTATGGGGTAAGTAACCATAAAAACCACATATAAATCATCCATCTGACTATCATCATGAAACAACTTGAAATCACTATATGAACATACAAAGCATCAACATCGAAAGAATAGCCATGAACACATGAATAACCAAGTATCAAGTAGTTCATCAAATATATAACTAAGTATGAAATAACATCAATCAAATTAGGTAACCAATGACCACTAAATCCTAACACGTTGCCATAAAAGATGGTCTAAAAGAATTTGGCAATATAACATGAAAAGTAAACTAGGGGTAGGCACTACAAACCTCCTTAAGGAGACCTCTAGAGTTTTTAAATCTATCCAAAGCTTCAATGATTTCTTTTCCCATAAAAAAGACCTGCATTTTTTAAAGAATCATGCAAGAAAGCTAGCTGCACTAGGGATTTATCAAGAGCCATTTCAAATAGGCCTATCATAACTTCCTCTTTAGAAAATTTATGAAGAAGGGCTTTGTTATCTTCCTCGGTGATAATTTTTGGTATATTCTTAAGAATGTCATTGTGTGAATTTAGAGTGGAACCATCCAAATTGTTTAGTATATCTTCAAAGAAAGAAAAATCCTCCCTACCAATGTTTGAGGGATGTTCTAGTCCTGTATTGTTAGATGTGTTAATTGATGTAATTATATTGGTGTCTCTTCTCTATTTTGTACTATTATGAAAGAATTTGGTACTATTATTCCCTTCCTTTAACCAAATTTCTCAAGAATTTTGTTTCCAATACACTTCCTCCTTAGCTAGGATGTCTTCCAATTTAGTTCTTAGGTCTTTTTCTTTTAAGTAAAGGGCTCCATCCATGCCTCTTCACATAACTTCTTCATTGGTGACCTCCATTTCAGCTTAAATTTCCCTTTTACAATCAAAGATATTGTCAAACTGGGATTTGTTTCATTGAATAAGATTTTGTTTGATGATCTTTAGTTTCTAAACAACCTTAAAAAGCTTGGACCCTTCCACTTCAATATTGGCCCACCAATGTTCCAAGGTAGGGATCAAAGAATCCTATATGAACTACATTAGTTCAAACTTGAATGGACTTCTGACAGGAGTTGTTTCCATTTCCATTAAAAGAAGCACTAGAAAATTATCAGAACTTGATAAAGGCAATGTTTATATGGTTAGGGTGGAAACTTCACAAGGGAAGATTCCTAAGATAAAAAATCTATCCAACCTTTATGTGGTTGAAACCTTGCCTTCTATTAATCCAAGTAAAAAAATTATCCTTATATTTTATATCTAAAAGTGTTGATTTTTGCACCCAATTGTTAAAATCCAAAGTAGATTGAGAAATTCTAGATACATGCCCACTTTTTCTGTTAGATGTAATATGGCATTGAAATCTCCTCCTATGATGCATGGAGAGGGAGGCTTCAAAATTTGATCCAAATCTAAGTCCAAAGGGTCCTTTAATCATTAGATGGTGTGGAAAAATAAATCTTGAAGAGAGAAAATTGTAAGTTGTGGATCTTTACTAAAACATGAATCCATAATCCATCCTTACACTAAGAGGTTACTAAAAAAAATTTTGGGGTCCAGATAAATGTCAGGCCTCCAGAAGCCCCACTGACATTAGACCCAAAGATTTGTTTTTTCTCCAAGCCTTCTTTCAAGGGAAATAAGTTCTTCTTGATTCATTTTACTTTCTTGCAATATTATTATATCAGGTTTGTATTTAGAGAGACAACACTTTAACAATGTTTTTTTTTAGGGGCATTTAGTCCCCTAACATTCCAAGTAATGACCTTCATTGAAATTTGGGAAGGAACTTCCCCTTCCCTATATCAAATAGAGGTGTGAGTTTAGTTTGGCCAACACCTTTTGCATCTTGTGACCTTAGTTCATTACGAGATTTTCTCCCTCTTTTTATAGGATTTCTATTGGCATTCGGTGAGATTCTAGACTCTAAATATTGTTCAAGAGCTCTAAAATAATCTTCATTTTCCATCTTAATTAAATCTTTCTGAAGCTGCCAATAGTGGCATGTTATGATGGTTAAGTTGTTGTGTTGTTATCCTTTCCATCAAGGTTCAAATCTCATGGGGATGAGGTCCCCCGTTTGTGGCCTCACTGGTTCATAGCTCCAAGTCAAGGCATTTACCCCTCTTTAAAAAATAATAATAATAAATCTTTCTGAAGCTCCTCATGACTGTAACCTTCCCCACCAAGTTTAAGTAATTTATTATTGATTTTTTTCTTTCTCAATTATTAGACCTTCACAAACTGCCTCCTTATTACATATTTTTATTACTTGATCAATCAACTGATTACAAAAAATCTCCTTTTCCTCTTCGCTCATCCTTGAGGTAAAGGAGTTAATACTATCTGAGGAGAAAGGTTTTGTATCCCTTGATAATGAGGAGGATAAGACTAAATGCCTAGAGAAGGTACTATGAGATATAGGGGGACTATCCTAAGCCTAATTTAAGCTCTTATGTTCATTAGGTGGGGGCAACCTAGGATCCTTACAAGATTTCTCATTAGATTGGAAAAGATTATATATTTATGGTTAGAACCCAAGATTCCTATCCTCGGCAAAACCCTATGGGAGACATTCAATGCTATCGGCCCCATCATTAGGACAAAAGTATCCAAAAATAAAGCCTCCTTTAACTCGACAAAAAGAAATATTTAGATATGGATAAGGATTGGAGATCTTAGGGGATCTAAAATCCTTCCCCTTAATAAAAGGCCCTCTACATAGGGTTTGCAATGGAGTTTGTGTTGGTTGAGCATTAGTTTCATAAGGAGGCTTCGTTTGAGGGTTATCAAGTCTAACAAGTTCACTTTCATCTAGACATTACCTAATAGGTTAATGTTCAGGATAGTCTCTCTTAGATTATCCTCAGAAAAGAGCCATCGTAGGGTACCTTCACAAGAACTTGTATAGATTTCAGGCTTCAAAAAATAAATGGAGTGATTGGTGATAATATTTAGAGGCTCCAACAATGTAACATTGATTTTAATATCAACTATTATTTTAACCTTTGTGGACAATTCAAAATTATCCAACATACCCCTAAAACTATTGGAATTACAATAGGAAAGGTAAAATTCTGAAAGTCAGGGGGGGGGGGTGTTGGTGAATCAATAGTTTAAACTTGGACCCACAAAACTTTCACCACATATCCATCTCATGCATTCAATAAGTAAACTAAAATAACATGTAAAGCATGTACATCTAAATCATGTAAACATATAAGCATTCACACACATATGACACTAGATATGATTACCTAGAAACCCTCCAAAGAGAAGGTAAAACTGGGGTAGTGATGACACCCACAAATCTTCACTACTGCAATAGTAAAGTTTATCTAATGAAGGTTACAATGTTTTGACCATGAGACATGATCTACCCTATGAAAGATCTACCCTATTAAAGGCTTACAAAGACTATTAGGTCTCAATCTATTAAAGGATTTCAACACCCTATTAGAAGTGTGCCTTTCTAAAGGACTTTAACTCATAATTAAGTAAGCACCTTGTTAGAGGATTTCATGCAACCTATTAGGACTACTCTGTTAAGATATTTTGACTCTGTTAGAATGTCTCAGCATTGATCCTATAGTTGGCACTTTTTTTCTTGATGACAAATCACCTCTAAACTGATGTATCTTCAATCCTTCTTGATCAAATTTCTTTTTGTTGTATCCTTTTCCTTTCCTCTATTCTACTCTAAATGATTTTGCAATGTAGTCTCATTTCATAACTCTTAAGCCACCATGAATGCTTTTTTTGCACATGAAAAATTTTCTCTTATCTCCTTCATACACCTTACACACTCACAAGAGAGTTTAGGGTTTGTCCTCCTTAAGAAGACATTGGTGACTTAGGGTTAGGTATGAATCAACAACTATGATTCATCCATTTTTTTCACTTAATCCTTCCCATTTTTTGATTGGTTGCATGTAATTGCATAGGGAATCCTACTCAAGATTTGTCCTTATCTCCAATATATCTTAATTCAATCTTAAGTCAGCTTAGAAATGGTTTACATAGTTGTTTGTGTCTTTACAAACAAATATGTCAAAATTGTGTCACTTGACATCTGAAGTCTCTGATGCTTGGCTTATACTATTCTCTATGTTGTCACTTGGCATCTGTATCACTCAACATGCACTACTTACTCAACTCTTGTATCACTCGGCATACATTGTTTGCTTGAAACTTGAGCAAATTTGCACACGGGTGACTCGACACTCACTATGGATTGGCATGCCCTATAATACACATGTTGTGCTTGGTATGTCCTACTTGTTTGGCATAAACTAAGTAAATAATTGAAGTGTGTTGACTCTCACTTGTCAAAACCAATCTAAGATCAACAATCTCCCCCTTTGACATGACTGTCAAAAACACTTGAGTATGCAATAATATCTCGAGCATAACATATCTCTAACCTGGCTTATATACAAAACTTCAAAGTTTCAAAATTTTGTAATAATGTAGATACCTCAAAATTTGATAACTCTCCCTGAGTTGATATGTTTTTTCTGTATCCAAAATTTGATACTCCTGTTGAGTAAATGTATCTTATCTGATACTCTTTGACTTCATGTTATTTTGTGCTTGCTCCCCCTTAGCTTAATCTATCTTTTACTCTATTCTTCTGCTTTCTCTCCCTCTTGTTTCTCTTATCTTTATTTCTCCCCCTTTATTCTTTCTCTCCAAAATTGTCTCTTTATTACTCCCAAAAGTAATATCTCCCCCATTCTCTCATTTCATTCTCCCCCTTTTTGACACTTATGTCAATGGGTTATACACTTATTGTGTGTTTGTCCAAAAAAGATTTATGGACATCTAGGATTATCTTGAGAGATGCATCGTAGTTCTCACATGCTACATCAAAAGACTTGATTTGGATAGAAAGCTCAGCAACAAGGTGGACTAAACCATCTAGTGTAGAAATATTTGGGTCTTTCTTTATTAGGGTTGTGGCATAGCCTAGTTCCTTATGCAAAATTTCAATATGAGGGGTTTGAGTGTCTTAGATTCTGGTTAGTTTTTCCCTTATGTTGGCCTTGTCTATTGAAAATGTAGCTAACTGACTCTAGGTTTGAAGCAATATCCTAAAATTCTTCTCACTCTAAGCTAGATTCATAGGTAGTTTGGCACCTGATGTAGTAATTTGGCTCTCCAGACTCAAAATGTGAGTTCTGGTCTCTTGGGTGAAGAGTGTTGGATTACACAATTTAGTGTACAATGAGAAGATATTCTCAAGTGCCTTCTTCCTATCCTCAACCTTAGTTGTCAATGCAACTTGTGTCAGTGCTATGTCACCTGATATGTTCTCATTGACTTTGCTTTGAAACTTCTTTTCTGACCATTCAAGTAATTTTGCATTTGTATCTAAGTCAGTATTACTCACCTTTTCCACTGTATTTTTCATTTTTTCTATTACTGACTGGGTCTCATCTAGAGTTGGTAGACTAAATGCATCTAAAAAGATGTCTTTAATATCCTAGATTGCCTACTTTTGTCTATGCTCCCTTCTAAGCATTTTCTTATGCTTCTTCCTTGCTAGGCTTGCTGCAATATGCCCATTTTTTCTATGGTTATTGTATCATAAAAAAACTTGGGAAAAATGATTTCTTCATCAAGGCTCACATCTCCATATTGTATGACTTCTTTAGTCTTTGATGAACTTGAGCTTGGCATTAAGATCTGCAATGGAGTTGCATCCATGTTTGGCTTCTGAAGAGTTTGATTGGAAGGAGTACCAAATACTAGTAAGGTTACTCAGGCTTGAATTATTTTTTTCTCCTTTAGTTGTGGTGTCATCTCACTCTCTTTATACTTTCCCTATTCTACCATAATGACCTGACTTGCACCTTGATCTTATGTTGTAGGTGTAGATAAGATTATCTAACCTATTCTGCTCTATGTTTCTGTAGTTGCTTATACTTCCACTATATCCTTCTCAACAATATCAACCTTATCTAATGTATCTTCAGATTCTTTGACCAAAGTTTGTATGGTAGTGACTTGAGGGATGATAGAAGGTAGTTCTTGTGTATTCACCTTTTCCCCTATTGTTTCAGTCACTTTCTTCTGTAGCTTAGCCACATTGACCAAAATAGGATTATCAAAAAGTTTGGCATGCAGTGTAGACTAATCAAGTATCTTCTTCAAATCATCCTCTGTAAGGGGATTGATTTTCTAAGCTATGACATCAGAAACATCCTTAATAGTGATTGTTTTAGTGTTGTCACCTATTACATGTTGAGGGCTGACACTCAGCAATTGTGTGTCTTGCACACTCTGTTCTTCATGTTGCTCTTCCTCAATTGATGCCTTTTCATCTATTTACATTTTAGTTCCTCCCTCAACTATATTTTCTTGATCATCTTCTTCATCATCATCTTTGATCTCTATCGGTTCATCTTCTCCTTCCTTCACTATAGTAAGTCCATAGATTATCTTCCACATTTGTGTGAACTTCTTGACTACATCTTCAATATTATTTTTTAAAATGCTAAAGGCTCTATATTTAGGTACAAACCTAACTACATATTTCTTCATAGCCTTAGAAACCTATGCCTTAGTAAGTTCAAGCATCACTTGTGCTAGAGATGTTTCTCTAATTTGTCTCTCTAAGTTTAGACAATAGTGCCATTTTTGCTTAACTGTGTCATATAAACTCTTTTGCATTGAGTTAGCAATCTCTAGTGGAGTAGTCTTGAATTTTTCCATCATGACATATATGGCTTCCTCCACTTGATTCTTCTCTATTTTACCAAGATTGTCAAAATATATATGTGTAAATCCTAATAAATCTGCACTATTCTTGACATTATCACATAAATTCTCAAGATCTAACAAAGGATTGTGACTCACCACCTTAAATTGGTTGTTGTCATCTGATTCTATCTTTTCCTCATCTAATTCAGCTTCTACCACATATTTTCTCCTAGGCCTTTTCTACACTAGACCTCCTTGCTCTACTAGTTTGGTCTTTTCCTTATCCTTTTCTACAGTTGCACATGTATTAGCTCTTATAGTAGGTGCAGTCAGCTTGGCTTGGCTTGCTTTGATAGTCTTCTTAGCCCTTGCCACAACTTGTGCCTTGGCCTTCCTATTCTTTGTATTAGTGGGTGTAGGTGCTTCCTCGGCTTCTTCTTCCTTGCCACCATTAGTTACTTCAATCTCCTCCTCTTTTGGTTGATCTTCACCCATACCCTAAGTTAGTGCAAGAGGTGCTTGTGCTTGAATGTCTTCTTCATCTTCATCCTCTTCTTCCTCTTCTTCCTCTTGCTTGGAACCCTCACTAAATTTAGCTTTTATCTTCTTCATTATGTTCTACTTCTTCTTCATAGAAGAGGCAATCTTGAGTTCCATAGTGATTTTGGACTTTTCAATTTCATAATTTCCAAATGCCTTAGCATTTTTATCTACCTACTCTTCTAGTAATGCATTAATAGTTGTAGAGGCTTCATCTACATTTATCTCATAACCTAAGGGTCTCAACCATCTCACCCTTAGTGCAGCAGCTTGTACAAAAGTGTAGTCAGCATCCACTAAATTTAGCTTTTAGCTTGTTCACTATGTTCTCCTTCTTCTTCATAGAAGAGGCAATCTTGAGTTCCATAGTGATTTTGGACTTTGCCATCTCATAATTTCCAGATGCCTTATCATTTTTATCTACCTACTCTTCTAGTAATGCATTAATAGTTGTAGAGGCTTCATCTACATTTATCTCATAATCTAAGGGTCTCAACCATCTCACCCTTAGTGTAGCAACTTGTACAAAAGTGTAGTCAACATCCACTAGAAAACATACATCATCATAGTCTTTCTCTACTAATGACAATGGTATTCTCAACCTCTTCTTCATTGATTGTTTAAAGTCTTCAAAGTAGCTTGTCATTACATATTCAAATTTCTTGCCTAACTACTCAATGTATTCACCAATCTACATTGCTACTAACCTATTGGTTTTTCATGCAATTGTTCCAAATGTTGGAAAGGTATTTTCCACATAAAATAATATACATATCAAAATTGAACCAAATTCACATTCTACACTCTTTTTCTTCCTGATAGCTCCAAGGTTCTCAACTAGCTTTTGTAGTTGTAATCCTACTAGATCATATGTATGATCTTTCTTTACAATTTTATATCCTATATCCACAGCTGTATAGGGAACACTATTTAATCTACTAGATTGGTAAAACTTGTATGAGATAACCCTGTCAACAAACTCTATCAATGGATTAGTAATTGTATCAATGGTCATACCTCTCTTGTTCCATACAGCTCCAGTGTTCTTCTCAATGACCTCTTTTGTGTCACTTTTTAGTGTCTTAGGCCAATCTAGGGTTTGGTAACCAGTAACCCTATGGATTATTCTCTTGGTTATTTTGATAGGTCCATTATCCAACCACAATGAACTATCATGAGTTCAGCTAAGCACTATCCTAATCCATTCTATTTTAAACACATTTGGAAAATGTAGGGCTCATGTTAATCCCTTCTTCTCTACAATTTTATACTCTTCCTTCAATACACCATTATCACAGAGTCTATTGTATGCTTCCCTAATCTCCATATTCACAATGCTACCAATTTTACAATTATAGCATTTTCTAACACCTTGCACCATTAACATATTAAATGGTATCATGGATAATGCATCAGAGGGGTCTTGCTTATATGAAATGTTAAGAATGGCCTTGAATATTGAATTTTTAACTTCATTACTCACTAATTGAACATTCAAAACTTCCTTTCCCTCTACATTCTTTGAACTGGATGTCATTCCATGAAACTAGGGTTTGAAAAATTTAAGCTATGTAGCTCATCTCTTCATAAGTACCTTGTAAGATTAGATGAAATGGTGTTGAATTGTTGATTGAATCTTCTACAATCTCTTTGGATGGGTTTTTGGATTGCCTTCTACTCTACTTTCTCTTCCTCAAATTTTAAATGATGTGAAATGAGCTAAAATTTGATAAAATACCCTTTGAAACTCTGTAATTAATGTTAAGTGCTTACATAGTTGCAAGCTTGACATCAACCAATTCTAGGCTCACTCAACATCCATTGATATTTCCATCACTCAAAAACCATTACGAGCTTGGCATCAACTAGCTAGTGTGATAGCTCAACATCTTCTAGCATTCCACTTAGCACACATAGGAAACTTTTCATGCTCGGCAACAACATGAAAAACTTAAAGATTTATCTTGAATTCTTAACAATACCTTGCATCTTTGTTCATGCTTATATGATCTTTTATGTACTAAGTTCTTTAGGAACTAATGTATGATATAACTTTTAAATATTAGTCCCACATACCTCTTGATGCTTAGTTTGATGAGGTGTGATCACCTAACCCATTGGGTGAAGTGATCCCTTCTCCATTTGATGTACTGCAACCATCCTTTTTCTTCCATGTCTTGTTCATCTCATCTTTGATGTTTTCAACATCTACCTTGCCTTTTCCTTTATCAAATTCACAACTTGGTACCTTTGACCTTGTTGGGCAATATCTACTAATGTGACCAATCTTCAAATAGCTAAAACATGTGATTTGACTCAATCACCTTTTGTAGTTATCTATGAAGTGTGTCCTAATACAACTCTTAGGAACATGTCCATATTCTTGATGATAATGATAGCTATATCTTGTATTATAATCCCAATTATAAGATTTGTCATTGTTCCTTACCTTTGTTTGCATGCTTGATGACCACATGGGTTTGGATCTGCACTCAAAAGCTTTATGTCCATACTTCTAACAGTTGTAACAATATCCTTCAAATCCTTGTGTATGCATGGTCTTGGTTCTACATTCATGTTCATGTTAGTTCATGTTTTTCAGAGTCACCATTTTTATTCTTTATCTTTGGTTCACTCTTCTTCTTTTTTCGGTTTGAACCATTGGTTCTGTCAAGTGTTAAACCTAAAAATGAAGTTGTTCTAACATTTTCATATTTACCTGACTTTTTTTTTGGCTAATATTTTTCTTGAGCTAAATTTTTGATGAAGTCCTCCTTTTTAGCAAATATTAAACTGAAAGTGATTTATTTTGAAACACCATTTTTTGTGGTTTGGAAGGTTTCTTGATATAATAGATAGGTTTTCTTGTACTCATTTAACCTTTTGTACCCCTTGTACCAAGTTCAAAGAACACTAATGCACATTGAACCTTTTGTACCAAAGGAACTAGTTCACAGGTTCAAAGTTTTGTCCATTCCTCAAAGCAGTATCCTTGGGTAGACCCACTTGACATACCACTCACACATGTGGTACATGAGACACACAATAGCTGGTTGCCTCATCGTGATCAATAAGGTCATAGGTGACATCATGATCTAAAAAATGAGTACAAAGAATTAATGATTGGAGTAAAACTATTATTAATGTTTGTGCTAAAGTTTTGTTTAAAGGTGCAAAAATAAATATTTGGCACATGTAAAGAAGGGTAATCATTTAAAGTACTTGCCCCCTAATTTAATGCCAGTAATTATTCTACCTCATCATCTTTCCTTCACAGCATGCCAAATTACTTCCATCCTCTGTGCAATTAAAGATCATTTCCTCCTTTTCAAAATGCATCTAAAAGAAATTTTTCTCATTTAAAAGGATATTAAGTTTCTTTTCTTTCTCAAAACAAGTTGCAAGAAAAACAAAGAAAACAATCCTTCTTCCATAAGTTGAAGTGGTCATCATTCTCTAGGTAATCCTTCCATCTTCTAGTTATTTTTCTCCCACATGTTGAGTGAATCATACTTGTGGTTATTTCCTTGCTTTTGCATTCAAAGTAGAGCTCCTTAATCATGAAGTCCACATTACATCTATTTGGGAACACTTGTAGTTTATAGTGTAGGTCCCTCATAATAGTTGATACAGACTTGCGAGGGGTTGATTTGGGAGGTGTTTCTGAAAGATTGTGTGAAAGACTATCTAAACTTTTCTCTACCAAAGCATTGGATACAAACTTGTTCGTGGCCTCTATCTTCCTGCCAGCTTACCCCTATCTAGAATTGACTCAAGAATGCATACATATGTATAATGTGTCTAAGGGAAATATATTAAATAAATATGGAATTGTTTTATTAAATGTCAATAGGGAGACTATATCTAGATTATTTCACCTGGAAGAACAACAATTTGTTGATCTTACCATGGCCTTGTCTGTGGCTAGATTTTTTGAGAAAGAAAGTGATTATAAGAATGTCATAGAAAAAATTTGGACCGAATATTTCTACAAAGGGGGTTTAAGATTACCCAAAACTTTGAAGAAAATCCTAATGACTACCTAGGTTCAAGATATAATGGGTCTCTTACATAGAATTTGTGGCTCTCCTGATGTCTCTATTTTTGAAAATTGGATGTACTTCTACATCCAAATTGTGTTAAAAGGTTCAAAATTTCTAGATTGGGAAAAGTTAATAGCTAGCTCTCTCAGACATTAGTTGAAAGGTGCCTTAAATCTGAAAAAGAATTTCTTCATATCATCTTATTTAATGTACATGCTAGCTACCACTCAGGATTTGCAATATTTGCCACATGAACCCTAGACTAAGAATATCACCATATATAACTATTGTCTATCATTGCACAAGGAAAAAGCTTTGGAAGACTTTAGAAAGGTTCATGATGTCTTTTCTAGAAGATTATGTTTTGATATGAAAAGCTCCCTGTAACATAGATTATCACTCGAGTCTCAAAGGCTCATCCCATCTTTTGGTAGCTTGTACATTCAATTCCCAAGGTTCACCTATCTAAGAGTGGGAGGTTTTGATGAAGAACCTATTTGTCTACCTATATTTGCCTTTGATTGTTTCATCTTGGCAGAAGTAGAGTGATAGTTGGTTGCTATGATAAAAAAATTCTCAGTAGAAGAGGCTTGTGATGCAAAGATTAATTAACATGTGGGAGCATGGAAGATGCAAAGTGTATAAGCTCTAACTTGGTTAAATTTGGTTTTGGTTCTTATCAAGCTAGGCCAAAGTTTGACAGCAAAGTGATCATTCACAGCTTGTTTGGTACTCAAGTGAAAACTATTCATGTACCCATTGTGGAAGATTTTTGGGAGGATTGTATTGATGAGTTAGAGGTGAAGAGAAGGGGTTTATCTAGGCTCACCATTTCCCAAGTTCTACTTTTTCAATTAAAATTGGGTATAGATATTAGAGATATAGAAGAGGATGGGATAGACATTCCAATTTCCAAAGAAATTGAACCAGTAAACCCTATTATAGATTGGGATTCTAAAGAGGAGGATAATGTTCTTGAAAAAATAGAAAATACGACTAAAAAGACAAAGTCTTAGATGAAATTGAAAAAGGACACACATGCTAATGTCTAGGTCGATCCTATTTCTAGCATTGGTCTTACAATTACAGGTAGCAAAAGGTCATCAAGAATCTCTGAGAAAAAGATTCATAATCCCCCCTTGTGCAGAAAACTCGTTCTAGCAAGAAAACCAAAATGTCAATACTAGTAAGTTTTTATCAAGTGATCCAAGTTGATGGCGAACAAGACAAAGATCAAGGTCGAGAGCTCATTAACAATAGCCAAAGAGTTTAGATGACTACAATTTCATCTCCTCCAAGAATGTAGACTGTAGACACCCCAGAAAAGACTACTAGAATACAACAGGGTGCCATCAACCCTAATTGGCTTGTGGCCTTAGTGAATAGGAAAAGGAGTATGGTTCCAATTTCTTTCCCTATCAATGATATTGTGTGTAAAGACACTAATAAGGCTCCTAAACCTAAAAGAACCAAAAGCATAGCTAGGATAACCTTTGACAGTGCAATTGGGAGGAGTGTAGTTGAGGTAGCCACTTATAACCAAAAAGAGGGAGCTGACAAATTGGACCTAAGAAACTTTGAAATTACACATACAGACTTAGGGATAATGAACCATGAAAAAAAAGGAACACTGGGTTAGAGGCATCCATAAAATAAATTGTGTTGCAATCACAAAAAGATGGAATTGAGAAGAAAATGCTAAAAGCTTAAAATAATGCAATGGCTAAATATATAAATTCATTGAAAGGACAAAGCTCAAGTTTTGAAAATTAGTCACAAATTGCTTTTGATTCCAATGCCCTGAAAAATAGAACTTGTTAGAAGATTTGAAAAAAGGAAAAATGATGATGTCCATAGTCTCCAGTTGGATTAACCTGGTAACGTGTCGAGTTGCCAAACCCATGTAGAATTTGCATGAGATTATTTCTCTAGCTAAGATTCCACTTGGTGAATCTTGTGTTCAATCTGGGACTTGGAAAATAGAGGTTAAGAAACTATTAGCCATGGTGTTTTAATTAGTGGAATTAGAAGATTTTGGACCAGAAAAATTCCTCCAAGAGAACCTGTTGCAACATGTAGATGCAAGGCTAATTCAGGTTCTGAGGGAAAACATAGCCTGGAGGGTGTCCAAATATAGTTTCATGATTTCAAGAATGCAATCATGTGAAAGGGACTTCAAGACACTACCGGAGTAGGTAGGCAGAGACTTCCAATCCATTAGTTTGGCTTTGCCTAATCCCCTTAAAGAATGAGGCTTTAATGTAGAGATCGCGATCAAGTAACATGAAGAACACATGAAATTTGTAAAAGAAAAAATTGATCTCACATCCTTCAACTTCTCTAAGATGGCAAAAAGTGAAGTGATGTTAGGGATCTGCACTTTATGACTCCCTAGTTACTTGGACACTATGAATAAAATGAATCTAGACAAAGACATTTGGAAGAACCGCCTACAAAGCATCAAGAACCCAAACATGATCACCATGACTGAATTCATGAATGCATTTAGGATGTGGAAACTAGCATGTGGACAAGGTGATGCTAAAGATGTTGAGGATGCTGAAGATGAGGAAGAAGAGGAAACTGCTTGATCAATCGGTGAATGTTTAATGCTTTCTATTTTAACTGCTCCCAAAAAAAAAAAAAATTATGGTTTTTAAAAGTTAAACTCTAGGTCTACATACCCTATTTTATGTTAGTTTTCATAACTACTTTCAACTATCTAAGAATCAAATTTTTAGGGAGTTTCTCAGATAGCCTGCTATTTAAGTTTGAAACTCAATAGTGCTAAGGATTGGCATTTTTTGATGGATACCATGTTGTGACCATTTTATCTAAAATTTTATGACTATGAAAACTTTCTAAGTTTTTGCAATATCATATCTGAACAATATTGTTCCTTTTGGAAAGAAATTGTTGAATGTTCAAAGATGCATGCTTTGGATTTGGTCATTATTAATTTAGTATTAAATTAATATTGAATTGTTGAGATTCCCTATGTGCTAGATATTCATTTCTTATGGTGAATATGTATCAAATCTTTTTTTTTTTTGGAAGGTGATTGATAGAGAAACTGTGTGTTCTCTCCTTTGTATGCATTTGTATTTATTTTAAGCTTTTGTTAGTTAGATTGATCCCCCTATCCAAGAATAGATGGGAAGCCTTATTACTTTTAGGTTAAAAGTAATTCTTATTTGAAAGGTAGTTTTGATTGAGAATCCAATAAGGAAGTTGAACCTTACCAAAGTTCAGAGAGGAATTGTGAATGTAAAGATTCCTCAACTGTTGGAAAATTGTGTTTGTCTTGTGAACTTGGGCATAGAATCTTTCATCCTTTTCTTTTATTTAAAAGACAAATTTATTCGACAATAGTGCCTGATGACCTTGTTTGTTAGACTTATGATAGTGGACCATGTTCTTAGGCTTGACATTCTAATTTACAGTCTCTCTCCTACACACATTAGTAGTATGCCCTTTCTTACCACAATTATGACAAGTAGGTTTGGAGTTCTTACCTTTTTTGTTCCTTTCTTTTGCACTCTTGGATGACTCTCCTTTTTTAGTACTTGTGTATCCCAGTCCATATGTATCATTATTGGATCTAGGGGATCTCAATAATTGCTCAAAGTATTTGAAGGCTTCATTTGGCTTGTTGAAACTTTCAGCAAATCCCTTTTCTCTCTTTAGGTCACTCTGTAATTTCTCATTCTATAGTTTCAATGTTTTTATCTCAATGTCCTTGACATTCAATTCATAGTTGGCATTCATCATTTGACTTAGAGTATCCAATTGCATGTTGGAAATCTTGGTTAGCTTTGTTGACTTATCTTCCAATCTATTGGCCAAAATCCTTTTGTCTTCTTCAATCATGGCTTTGTCTTCTATAGCTTTCTTCTTTTGTTCAATCACCTCGCATAGTAGTATAGCTTGTGATTCTTGCTCTAACTTGAGATTTCTGATTTTGTTAGCTTGGGGTCTATTCTTTGCCATTAGATTTGCAATTGTTGCATCAAATTCATTAGAGTCTCCATTAGCAAATAGCTTAGTAGTGTCTATCTCTTTGTATTGTGTGCCATTCTCCACAATAGAAATTTCTTTCCTTCTCTTCAAAGAGTTTTTCAATTCTTCTCTTGCTTCATCCATTTGACGTAGTATGAGTTGTATTTCAATTCCTGAATTCTCAATAATCTTTCCCAACTTGTAGACTTCCATTTCAAGATCTTTCCTCAAAGCTGCAAAACTTCTTTTTCAGAAAACAAGGCTTTGATACCAATTGTTGGAAGTACAATAGGAAAGGTAAACTTCTAAGGGGAGGGTGAATCAATAGTTTAAACTTGGACCCATAAAACTTTCACCACACATCCATCTCATGCATTCAATAAGTAAATTGAAATAACCTATGAAGCATGTACATCTAACTCATGTAAACATATAAACATTCATACACATATGATAGCATACATGATTACCCATAAACCCTCCAATGAGAAGGTAAAACTAGGGTGATGATGACATCCACAAATCTTCACTGCTATAGTAATAAAGTGCATCCAATAAAGGTTACAATATTTTGACCATGAGACATGATCTACCCCATGAAAGGGTATGCCCTATTAAAGGCTTACAAAGACTGTTAGGTCTCACCCTATTAAAGGATTTCAACACCTTCTTAGAAGTGTGCCTTGCTAAAGGACTTTAACTCACAATTAAGTAAGCACCTTGTTAGAGGATTTCATACAGCCTATTATGACTACTCTATCAAGAGATTTTGACTAAAATCACCTGTTAGAATGTCTTAGCTTTGATCCTATAGTTAGAACTTGTTTTCTTGATGACATGTCACCTCTAAACTAATGTATCTTTGATCCTTCTTGATTAGATGCCTCTTTGTTGTATCCTTTTCCTTTCCTCTATTCTACTCTAACTAATTCTGCAGTGTAGTCTCACTTCATAACTCTTAAGCCACCATGAATACTCTATTTACACATGAAAACTTCTCTCTTAGCTCCTTCATACACCTTATACACTCACTAGAGAGTTTAGGGTTTTTCCTCCTTAAGAAGACTTTGGTGACTTAGCGTTAGGTATGAATCAATAGTTGTGATTCATCCATTTTTTTGATTGGCTGCATGTAATTGCATAAGGAATCCAATTTGAGATTTGTCCTTATCTCTAAAATATCATAATTCAATCTTAACTCAGCTCAGAAATGGTTTACATATTTGTTTTTTCTTTTACAAACAAATATGTTAGAATTGTGTCACTTGGCATCTGAAGTCTCTGATGCTCGACATATACTATTCTCTATGTTGTGACTTGGCATCTATATCACTTGGCATGCATTGCTTACTTGGCTCCTATGTCACTTGGCATACACTATCTACTCGACACTTGAGTAACTCAACACATAAGTGGCTCATCACTCATTGTGGACTCGACGTGCTCTACAATACACATGTTGTTCTCGACATGTACTACTTGTTTTGTATGAACTAAGTAAATAACTAAAGTGTGTTGAGACTCACTTGTCAAAACCAATCTGAGATCAACAAAAACCCCCAAGAGAGTCACCAATCTTTCGAAGGATCCTTTCATTCAAGAGTTCCACAAGGAAATTATTAAAAGATACTCATTTGGGAATTGAATGAGAATTTAGGGTTTGGGGATTAAAATTAGGTTTCTAGACTAGGAATTTTACATAATGTCCTTCCAAAAAAAATGGAATACTAGATAGGAGTTCCTTTTTAAGATTTTCCTTTTTAAATTTAATGAAAATAGTATTATTGAGAAGGTTAGTAATACTTATCTATTCACCCTAGACCGAAGTCATGGGAACAACGAAATGTGACTAAAGAGGGTGAATAACACACCATTTTGCAAAAATTCCTTGAGAATTGCAGAGATCCCACATACCATCCGATTGTGGGTTGTTGATAATAAAGGTTTTAGGAAACTCTTGTGTGGCTTTTGTTGTTGGAAGAGTTTCCCATGGATGAAGCACTGTAGGCTTTTGGAGATTTTAAACCCTAGAGATTTTGTGAAACCTTTTGTGAATTGAGACTTGAGGCATTGTATTGAAGTCACCTATCCCACCTCCAAGAGGAATGGAGTTAGAACCAGAGGTGATTTTAAGGATTTGGGTTGGGATAGCCCATAGATTCTTATTTCTTATTAATCATTTCGCATAGGTTTGGTTAAAAGAATGATATTGTCTCTAATTAGGATCATATCTATATCTTTTTGTCGGATGGTTAGTAGGAAGAATTTGAGCCTATCATTTAGCCATAATTGAGGTTGGAGCCCTGGACCTATTTGTTGAAGCAAAATGGCCTTGATCCAATGTAGAAAAGAAATTACTAGTGAATTTATCAACCGGGTTCCAAGAGGATGTAAAGTCATTCTAAGGAGTCGAATAGATACTAGTGACCCTATAGTTATCCAACCTTTCTTCTAGATTCTGTCGTACTAGCCCTCCAACTTCCCACCATCTCACTGTTGGATTCACTCGGCAGCACATTCTTGTAGAGCTCATTTTTAAAAAATTTAAAAAATAGATTATTATTGAATATTACTAATTATAGATTTAAATTTTATTAAGGAGAGTTAAGGTTATGTGATAGTGGATTATATAAACATTTGTCCTTTAAGAATTCTTTTAATTAAAAAATAATAATATTTTTGAGTAAATAATAATCAGTATTGTGTTGAATGAAATGAAGGCATTTTTTTATTATGAATAGGTTCTTTTAAACTACAGAATCTAAAGAGGGTTTTACTATCAAACCAAATGTGAAACCATAACTACTAGACAACCTTTAAAAATGAAAACTTGAACTTTACTCAAATTAGATTCTATGAAATTATATCAAAAACTAAAATGGTTGATTAACTATAGTTGTTTAAAATACTTGTTGAGATTTATTTATTTTTTGTGATGGGTTTTGGGGAAACCTAGTAGTTTCGCCAAATAGGATTGTTTACTAGAGGCTTGGGAAGTGGCTATTTTTATGATTCTTTTATGTGATGATATTCAATCACAATTATTTTATTCCCAACCAATGTGCTATATTTATGTATTTCTATGATGAGATTTTGTTCTTCTTTGTAAGCTCATGTGTTGTATTTTCTTGGTATAACCTATGAGGTTCTATCAATTATCTATTGGTGCTTTCTAATTACTCATATAGGACTGATGTGATTATTGTGATTTCATAAGATATAATTTAATGAGCTTAGGCTAGGATATTTATGTGTATATTGGGAAGTTCCTTACAATGGAGGTCAAAACCCTAATGAGGTTTTCTAGGTAACCCATTATAAGTTGTATTAATCAGTGATAACATTTTTATTAATGGGGTTAAAATGAATTAGCAAGAGTTAGTGTGTTACCTTTCCCATGTTGTGAGTGTTACTAAAAACTAGGATGGGAGTAGAGAGGATGCTTCATTACAACCTTGCCTTGTTTGTATTCCTTGTTTGTAAGAAAGTATATTGATGTTGCATAGAGTTACTAGGTAGTCAAGGTCCTAAGAGACTGCCAAGATAACCTTAGACTTGACTCAAGTGATGAAACTTTCCCACTTGCATATTAGGTTTCCTATGCATCTTGTTTCCTCTAGGATTAGATGTTACTTGTGTACTCGATACCTTTGAGATAGATTACTACTAGGATCCCTTGATCTAGATTCTTGTTATGACTTTTGGATTGTTATCCATTTGAAACTTGAGACTATCTCCTTACCATAATGGGAGTGAGCCATTTAAGTTTCAAAAGGTCAACTGGTACTATTTCTTATACCATTGAGATCGGATAGTTGGATGTCAATGTTGGATGTACATATAGTTGTCCTATTCTTCTTGTCTTATGATTATGTTCTATGGTCATATTCTAGTTTATTGTAATTTGATTATTTGAGATCCTATGGGATGTTGTATCTTACCATGATGTATATGCATTTATAGCATTTCATACCCTATGACATGTGTAGAGGATGATTATACATTTTGGTTATGCCATGTGGCATCTTCTGTACTTGCATATTCATTCATATGATTTTGTACATGTGGTTTGTCTATGACATGGATTTTTTTACTTATCAGATTTAATATTAATAAAACTTATGTGTGTGATTCAATGTTATGGAACACTTGAGAGACGTAATTGTTATTGTATTGCTTATCTATGCATATGAGTTATTGCTTCCACTATGTTATCTCTTGATTATTTTAATCTTTCAAAAAAAACTATTTAGCAAACTAGTGACATTATAGGTTAATTTCTCTTGGGTTCCCTAACGGGGTGTTACAGAAGATCTAGATTTTTGCTTCCTTGATGTAAATAATATGTGAATGGTGCTTTAAAATTACAAATATATTACAAATATGTAATTTAATTCACTTAAATATTAGCACATATAACTAAGTCAAACAAAAATAAATTACTTCTTAAACCAAAGCTGAAAAAAAATGCAAATATTCACTAACATTTGAATGCAACACCTATATAGTTAATGATTAATTCTGTGACAATGGAAAATACATTGGATATGAAAATTTTCAAATCCAAATAGATACCACTTATGTTAAGGTTGATGTAAAAAGAATTTCAAAAACACAAGTCTTGAATGATTATATTAGATTGCAATGTATTAGGATCAAATAAGAGCTCCATGATGGGGTCTAAATTTAAAGAAAGTTTTTCCATCTTATAATATATACATGTATTAATTCATTTTGAGAAATTAAATAGAAAATTATATAACTTGAAAATAAAAAAGTATACGAAAATTTACCATTACAAAAATTTTGCAATTAAAAAATATATTGTATATTATTGTAAAAATGTTAACATTGTATAATTATTAAACCTAAAAATAAATACCATGTAAATCTATCTCCTTTATGTTGACAATTTCAAATGTGAAATAAATAATGTCACTATATTCTATATATTATAGGTACCACAATCTAAGCATTATTTGTCCTCCTCACAATATACTATCTACTACAAAATATAACACAAACATTATTGTTATCTAGTTGGCTAGCAAACAAACCAACAATTAATACAAAAACCTAGGAAGTACATATAGAAGAACCTTCATTGTTCCTTGAACAATCCATATCTATACCTCTTGTATTGTCAAGAAAAGGTGAGATGTCTATTAGTAATTGAGGAGCATTAGAGGTACCAAGAAAGGCACTTCGAATTGTATTTAATCTGCTGACTATCTCGATCATATCAAGTCATTCTTTGTTGATCTCATTTTGGTTTTGACACATGAGTGAAAATACACTTAAGTCATTAATAAATAGAACTTAGTTCATGCCGAGAAAGTGGTGTATGTCAAGCATAAGTTGTCAGATAATACATGTCGAGCAAATAGTTAGTTTTGAGTCACTCAAGTGCTGAGAAAGCTAATACATGTCGAGTGATTTAGATGTTGAGTAAAATAGTGGATGCCAAATCATTCAAAGTTGACTTATAGCATTGAATATATAGTGGATGTTGAGCATCAGAGCTTTCAAGTGTTGAGTAAATAGTTTTGGACATAGTTGTTTGTAATGGCACAAACTTCTATGTAAACTATTTTTCGATCGACATAAGGATTATTTTATGATTCTAGAAGATATATGCAGTTGTATGTTATGAATCCATATGTAGTACATGCAACCAATCATATAAAGGCATGAATTAAGTGGAAAAATGGATGGATCACAATCATTGATTCCTACCTAATCTTAGTCACCTTAGTCTTCTTAAGGAGGACAAACCCTAAATAGTTAAAGTGTGAGAGTGTGTGATGAAAGAATAGAACGTGTAGAGGCATATCATTCATGAGGGTACAAAGGTTTTGATCATGTTGTGAATTACAAAATCAATTAGAGGAGAAAAAAGGAAAGGAGTTAGAGGAAAGAGAAGACATATTTGATTAGGAGGATCAAGTTCATAATAGCAAAGAGAAGATTTGATATCTAGCAGAGTAGTGCTACCCGAAGGATCAGTGCTAAGACATTCTAACAAGTGAATTAGTCAAAATCTCTTAGCAAAGTAGTCCTAATAGGTTGTCGTAAATCCTTTAACAAGGTGAGACCTAACAGTCTTTGTAAGCCTTTAATAGGGTAGACCTTTCACAAGGTAGATCATAGTTTATGATCAAACTTATTGTAACCATAATTGGCTACACTTTACAACTGTAGTAGTGAAGATTTGTGGGTGTCATCCCCACCCTAGTTTTACCTTTTCATTGGAGGGTTTTTGGTTAATCATATCTTGTGTCATATGTGTTATTTGTTTCATGCTATGGATTAACATGTTTAATTAACTATTTTAGTTTTCATGTAAATGATGAGATGGATGTGTGGTGAATGATTTTATGGTTAAATTTTTGAAGTGTTGATCCCCCCCCCCCCCCCACCTCCTCATAATTTAGTTCCCATTATTATTTCCAACAATTGGTATCAAAGCACTGGTTCTCTAGAAGTAAAGCTTTACAACTTTGAGGAAAGATCTTGAAGATGGAAGTCTACAAATTGGTAAAGGTTATTGATAACTAGAAGATTGAAATATAACTTGCCCTACATCAGTTGAATGTAGCAAGAGATTATTTGAAGTACACATTACAGAGAAGGAAAGAATTGGCTATTGAACAAGATGACACACAATATAGAGAAGTGGACACTACTGGATTATTTGAGAATGGAAACTTAAGTGAGTTTGATGCAACGTTGCAGATCTGATGGAAAATAATGGAACCCTAACTAAAGAGGTCAGAAATCTTAAGATAGAACAAGAAGTCCAATTAGTATTTCTATGTGAGGTGACCAAATAGAAAAAGAAAGCTCAAGAAGACAAATTCATGATTGAAGATTACAAAAGGACACTAACCAATAGACTAGAAGAGAAGACATCAGATGTATAAAAGCTTGCTAACATGCAATTGGATATAATGAATCAATTCATGATTGCCAACTAGGAATTCAATAGAAAGGATATTGAGATCACAACTTTGAAATCACAAAATGAACAATTAAGAAATGAATTGAGAAAAGAAAAGAAATTTTCTTAAAGTTTCAACAAACTTAGTGAATCCATCAAATACTTTGAGAAATTGATGAGATCTCCTAGATCTAACAATGATACTACTAGATTAGAATACACCAATACTAAGGAAGGAGAATCATCTAAAAGAGGTGAAAAAAGAAACAAAAAAGGTAAGAACTATAGACCTACTTGTCATAATTGTGGGAAGCTAGGTCATACAGCTAATTTTTGCAAGAGAAAGACTACAAATCAAAACCTTAAGTAGAAATTCAAGGGTTACTATAATAAGTGCAACAAACAAGGACATCAGACATATGAATGCAGAACCAAGACCATGAGGACACAAAGATTTGAAGGGTACTACTATAATTGTCAGATCTATCAACATAGAGCATATGAATGTAGATCTAACGCCAAATAGACATCAAATAAACAGACAAAGGTACAACAAAATGGAAAATCCTACAATTGGGATTAAAATACAAGGTATAGTTGTCACTATTGAACATATTCTTGAGAATTGCATTAGAACACATTTTAGAAATTATTATAGTAGATGGTTGAGTCAAACTAGATGTTTTAGTTGTTTGAAGACTAGTCACATTAGCAGACATTGTCCAACAAGGTCAAAGGCACCAAGTAATGAATTCAATAAAGGCAAAGAAAAAGTTGATATTGAGAAAGTCATAATGTAGATGAACAAGAAATGGAAGAAAAAAGAAGATTGCAGCACATCAAGTTTAGATGAGATCAATTGATCAAGTGATCACATCACCTCCAACTAAGCAATAAAGTGGTATGTGTGGGACTAATATTTCAAAGTTTAATTATAAATCAGTTCCAAGGATTTAAGTTCTATAAAGATAATATATGCATGAATTAAGATGCAATGTATTGGTTAGAACCTAGAAGAAATCTATAAGTTTTTTTATTTTTCATGTTGTTGTCGAGCATGAAAATGTTTCATGTTGCTACCAAGTGAAAATGAAAATTTAGTTGATGTCAAGCTATTAAAGGTGATGTTATTGGCCAAGCTTGTTGTGGTTTCCAAGCATAGTATAAATCATGTGTAAGACGAGTGACTTGAATTTTCTATAGTAGTTGATCTTACAACTGTGTAAGCACTGATAATTTATTGTTGAATACCTAAGGATAATACAGTCAATTTTTGACTCATTTGTATCCATTGAAGATTAAAGAGAGCACAAAGAGCATAAGACAAACTAAGAAGAAGGATTCAAGTGTTTGTGAACTGGATTAAGTTGCTACTCATCACCAATCATCAAATTCACAAGGTATTTATCGTGTGTCGAGCTATGTTGCCTAAATTATCACAAACCCTATTTTTTTAAATGGTGTCTAGTTCTTCTACTATTGTTAGGAAGAAAGGTCAAGAGGTTTTTAATGTACAATTAATAACTAATGAGGTCATTCAACCACCCTTCTAAGCTATTCTTGAGATTGCATACAAGGTAGATCCTTTTGGTGTGTTATCGATGATACCACCATAGGTTTTGATGATACAAGATGCTAGATGTGTCTATACTTGTAAAGTTAGAAGTATTGGAGACATAGAAATCAAAGATTTGTATGGAAAACTATGTGTAGATGAAGTATTGAAGGAGGAAAATAAAATCATAGAGAGAAAAGGGCTAACTTGTGCCCTATATTTTTGAAATATGTTCAAAATAAAATAGATTAAGATAGTACTGAGAAGAATAAATGACAACTCTATATGATTGGAAAATGGCCCTACCAAGATCACTAAAAGAATCATTAACTAAGTAGTAGGGTATCCTACCCTAGACAGACCCAAGACCATGCGAAGTGATAGTAAGGAGATAATTAAGAATAATACAGAGGCTATATGGAACAAGAGAGGAATGACCATAGATACAATCATAGATCCCCTAATTGCATTTTTTGTGAGAGTGATTTCTCATAAGTTCTTTCAATCTAGAAGATTGAACAGTGTATCTTGTATGATAGTGGACTTGGGCTATAAGATAGTGAAGAAGGACCACTCTTATGACCTTGCTGAGTTGCAACTCTATTAATTATCAAAAAACTTGGAAGTCATAAGAAAGACAAAGAGTGCACAATGAAAATTTGGTTCATTACTAGTTTGTATATTCTTTTTATGTGAAAAACACATTCCCTTCATTTGGTAAAGTTTCTTGGAAGACCAATAGGTCTATTGCAGTTTAGATTGGAGAGTTCATAGAGAAACTTGGAGATAACTTTGAGTCAGCAATGACAAGCTATTTTGAGGAATTTAAGAAGTTTATGAAGCAGAGACTGAGGATTCTAGTATCACTAGTGGAGAAATACTATAATGATGTTTTCTTTCTACTAGATGTTCATCATACAGATGTACAATCTATTGTGACAAGGGTCAAATAGCTTAGGTTATTGCCCTATAAAATCAATGTGGATGAGGCATCTACAGTCATCACAACTCTACTGGTAGTAAAAGTAGATAAGAGTTCAACTTCATTTGGAAATTATGAAGTAGCCACGTCAACGATTACAATGGATTTGAAAATTGCTTCTGTGTTGAGAAGAAAAATAAAATTGTCAAGAAGCTAAAGGAAAGATTTGGTGAAGGGGAAGAAGAAGAAGATGATGAGGATGAGGATGATGAAGAAGATCAATCAGCTTAAGCACCACTTGCACTTACATGAGGTCAAGGAAAGGACCAAGAAGGAGAAAAACATGATGAAGTTGAGGAAGCACCTAAACCTATAGAAAAGAAGAAGAGGAAAGCTAAGAAGCTAGCAGTGAGAAAACCAAAGAAAGTTGTGAAACCTACACAATAGAAGCCTACAATACCTATTACTAGGGATAGCACAAGGGTAAATACAAAGAAGACACAAGAGGCTGACAAACCTAAAGTCAAGAGAACTATTTCTACTAGAGAGAAAAGTCAGCAAGAAAGGCCAAAGAGGAAAAAGTATATAGCTCCTACAAAGTCAGATGAGGAGAGGATAGAACTAGATGGCAATAGTCAATTCCAAGTAAGCCATAGTCCCTCTTCTGATTTAGACAACTTGTGTGACAACATTAAGAATAATGTAGATTTATTAGGGTTCACACATGTTGAGTTTGATAAACTTGGAAAGATAGACATGAATAAGGTGGAAAATGCAATATATGAGATGATGGCCACATTCAAGACCACTCCTATTGAGATTACAAAATCATTACCCAAAAGTTTATATGACAAAGTTGAGAAAAAGTGGCAATTTAGTTTAACAATTGAGAGACAAATAAGGGAGACACCTCTAGAAAGAGTAATGCCATATTTGGAAAAGTCTACAATGACTAAGGCCATAAATAAATATAAAGGGAGATTTGCTCCAAAATAAAAAGCTTTTAATATTTTACAGAATAATATTGAGGAAGTTGTCAAACAGAGCACCCATATATGGAAAGTCTATTGACATTAAGTCAAGTTTGTTATTAATGACAATACTTATTTAGATTATGTATGGCTACCAAGCTCATTGAATAGTCTATAGTTTTTTTCATGTAATTCAGTAGCCACCGAGCTTTACAATTCCTACCAAGCATCCTAATGGTTACTAAGTGAATTCAGCTAGTGTGAAGTGCAACAGTTCAAAGTAAGAAGAATTAGGCAAAGTGAAGTCCAGCAGTTCAACCTAAGTAGTTCAGTGGTTACCAAGCTTCGCAATTTCTACCAAGCTAGCAATTCATGTGAAGCAAAGTTAGTGTTAACTGAACTATATGATAATTTCTCATGCATGTTGTTAGTTTTGATTTAATGAATCAAATGGTTATTGGATTATTGCAATAAAGATCTAAATTTGGTAAAGTTTTTGAGGTTACTGATTCACCCCTCCCCTCTTTGTAACCTAGCATAGTCTTGATTATTTCCAACAATTGGTATCAAAGCTTTGGGGTTCTTAGGATAAAGCTTGATAGCTTGAGCAAAGATCAAGGACAATGGAGATATTCAAACTTGATAAGGAAATTGACAATGAAAAGCTAGATCTAGAAATAGTCATTGCACAACTCAAGAAAGCTAAGGAGCAACCTTCCCAATCCTTGAAAAGAAGGAAGAAACTTGCAAATCAGATGAATGATCAGCAATACATTAAAGAAAAGATTGAAGACATTTTCCCTACAAGAAGTTCAGATGAAGTAAATCATGCAATCAAAGAACTCTTAGCCATGGTAGCATCAAGTAGTAGTAGCAAGGAAAAGAAAGGGTCAAAAATGTTGGTCTGAGGAGTCGAATGGAAACCACCAAATTTCAAACTTGTACTAGCAATTGCAAAAACCCTTGATCCAAATGGAGCTCAATCACATATCCCTCCTAAGGTACTACTCAAATGTAACAATATCCAAACTCATTTTAAGTGTGCAATTCAAGAAATTGGAGCCCTAGAGATGGATGATGCCCTAGGTGAATTGTGTGTGAATGGTCTTCTTAAACCGAACATAAGCACTTGGAAGATAAGGGTTTAACCCACATTTCCCACCTGCCCTAAAGTTTCCAAATCAAATATATTAGATACATCCTAAGCTAAGTTTACAATGGTTAGTTATGGCTTGAGAAACTAGTTTTGATCACTAAGAAGATGATTCGTCATATCATCAGCCTTCCCATGCTCTCCAAAGCAAAAACTACTAAAACCCTAGGTTAGGTGGAGTTAGAGAAGAAAACTCTAGTCGAGTAGGATGGTAGAAGTATGAAGATTAGTAGTGTAATAGATGTAGAACTAAAATTTAGCATACATGTGATAGCTCACAAGATCTATAGTTCTAGTCATCAAAATAGTGTGTCATGTGAAGCAGTAGACTTGGTATTCAAGGTCATGAAGAACAATCTATCATATGATTTTACAGACTTGTTATTGAAACAATTTAACAAAAACATGAAAAGTATAAGGACATCCAAAAAAAATCCTTGTAAATTCGGTTCATTGTTGACATGTCTATTTTTCTATGTTAAAAAAATTTTCCCTTCTAATGGTACAGTTGTATGGAGAAAGGATGTGCTAGTTTTGTATTAAATTAACGAGTATATTGCAGATTTGGGTGAGAATTTTGTCAGCATAATGGATAATTACTTTGATGTCTTCAAGGAGAAAATGAATAATAGATTTAGGATTCCCAGGAAATTGTTTGAATATTACAAAGATGATGTTTGTTTCATGGTAGATAGTGACAAATTCTACATTCAGGCAGTAAAGCCAAGAGTTGTATGGATAAAACCTCTTCCCTATGAGGTGAAAATTGATGAATCAAAAGACATAATTGAAGCCTTGACAAATGAACCTATTAATCTAAAGGCACTACACTTTGGAACATATGATGAGGCCAAGGCAAGAGTAGAGCTTGAAATCAAGCTTCCACAAGTGGTTAACAAAGGCAAGAGGAGAATAGCAAGACTCAAAACTAGCACACCACTTATGTTGACTGAAGGTAAGGGAGAAGGTGATGATGAAGCAAAGGATGAAGAAGAGTCAAAAAAGGAAGAAGAGCCAGTGAAGAAGAAAGGCAAGGTGATCATCACCAAGCCACCTAAGCCATCCACTGCAGTGTTTACCAAGAGATCTAAGAAGAAAGGTAGTGAAGTTGTATTTAGCAAGCCTCCTCCCACCTTCCAGAAAAACTTGAAACAATTGAAAGAAGGTGCAAGCATAACCAACTTCAAATTATTAAAATATGAGACTAGGACAGAGGTTGAGAAGAAACAGATTGAAGAACTGGTGCTAACCAAGATGGGCAAATGGAAGTATTCCCCTGATCAGATAGCCTCCCAGATCTCTAATGAATTGTTAGAGAAATTAAAGCCAAGATGGGACTCAGCTACTCAAATAACAAAATATATCTATGAACAAACCCTGAGGTAGTTGTTACCGAGCATTACCAATGCTGAGATAAAAGAGTCTATGAAAAAAAATGAAGACAATATGACTCTTAGATTCAATACTTGTTTAATTTTGTTAAAGGATATAGAGTATGTAGTCAAGAATGCTACATGTATGTGGAAGAATATTTATCACTTGCATAAACAAAGTGACTTTCCAGTAGAAATCAAGGATGATAACAGTGATGATGAGGAAGAAGGAACATACTTTGAGATAATGCAATTTGACAATGAAGAAGTTGAAGAAGATAAAGAGGAAGAAGCTACAAAGGAAGACAAAGAAGATGATGAGGAGACTGATCCTATGAAGATAGCAGTAGCAGTCATTGCCTCACTTCCTCACTCTCCACGAAAATAATCAGCTACATCAAGTTCGAAGTCAGCTTTAGCAAGTTTTCTTGTGACCACAGTAGATACATCAAATGTCCAATCACTCTTTGCTCCCTCACAGCTTAGGAAATCACTAATGGAAGAGTCTACCACTTCATCTACTGAGTTGTAGCCTCCCACTTCTTCAATTCTTGAGTCAGCATCATCAGCAGTGAGTATAGCATGTTCTACAATTTTGTGTTCTTTAGCAATAAGTACAGTTTTGAGTTCTATAGTTTTGTTTTCTACAGCTTTGGATACTTCTGTAAGTATATCAATTTTGGATTCAATAAGCATATCAGTCAATATTCCATATGTTGGTACTATATCATTTTTTTAAGGTAGTCCTAGTATCTCTACTATTGTTTCCATTCTAGATTCTAAGGCATTAAGTACAAAGGCAGTTGAACCTAAGGCTCAACCAAGTACAAAACTTTTGAGTGGAAAGGAGATAGAGGAGGATATTGACCTAGATGAGGAGATTGAGATTCAAAAATGGGATTTTGATAATATCACCATAGATCAAATGCATATAGCTAGTCAACTCCTTCAAAAGAAAGCAAAACAAAAGAAATTGAGAGAGGAAAGAGACAGAGAATATAAAATCATAGAAGATGCTAAGAATATTTTGACTGAGGTGATAGGTGTTGGAGTTGATACTTCTCAACACATTTTGTTTCATTTGGAAGAGGTAGTCCAGAAGTTTAATGAGGACTCAAGTGGTCATGAAAAATTGATTGAGAAAGCAGAGAAGAAACTTGATAACAAAGTGCTTCAGCACATTGCTCAACAAATTGCCATTCAACAAGTGGAGCTTTCCTCAATTTTGACCAATCTTTAAAACTCTTGCACAAATGTAACATCACTTTTTGGAAAAATATGTAATGTTACCAAGTTCACAAAGGAAATAAAGAGAAAACTAATAAAGATTAATGAATATCTAAAGGCTAGTGCACATCAGTTGCAACCCGACCCTAGTTCAAGCTCTGCACATCATATGAAAATAAGATATGTCGGCAGAGTTGTTGAGAGAGGAAGAAAGGATCTAGTCTTCATTGATAGATATTTTGAATATGATCCTTCCCATCATGGACACAATGCAAAAGCACATTGTTTACTCAAAAACATTGATCCATGACAATAATTTCTCAATTGAAAATCACATGATAGAACTCTCTGTAGAAGTCCAAATTGCTCTACATACATGCAAATTTTTGCAAGAAAATTGGGATAAGACTTTAGCACTCATGCTTAAGGTACATTCTGAGTTTATTTCTTATATTGGTGTCTCTATGCAAATAAGTTTTGAATAAATCTTTCGCATTATTGTCAAAAAGGGGGAGAAACAGAATATATATATATATATATATATATATATGAGAAACAAAATGTATATATATGAGAGATAGTATGTATATATGGGGAGAGACACTTAGTAAGTATATTGTATGGGGGAGAATCATGCAAAGGAAAGGAAAGTATATTGTATATACTTACAAAGACAAATTTTAAAAAACCTCAAAAATAGTATACCACACCAAGCCAGTATCACACTGTGATGTATATAAGTTTTGGTTGATAAGTGTTTTTGTCACTAATGCCAAAGGGGGAGATTATTGACATTAAGTCAAGTTTATTATTAGTGACAAAAATTATTTAGATTCGATATGGCTACCAAGCTCATTGAATAGTCTACAATGTTTGTCATGCATCCTAGTGGTTACCAAGTGAATTCAACTAGTGTGAAATGCAACAGTTCAAACCGAGCAGAATTAAGTAGTGTGAAGTCTAGTGATTCAACATGAGAAATTTAGTGGTTACCAAGCTTCACAATTTCTACCAAGCTAGTAGTTCATTTGAAGCAAAGTTAGTGTTAACTAAGCTATATGATAATTAGTGTTTACTGAGTTTAGTCATGGTAAACGAGTAACTCAGTTTTGACCAAGTTACACAATATCTACCAAGTCACTAGTGCAAACTGAGTTCGAGACTACTCTGAGATTATTAGTATGGACCGAGCTTCTACTTCTACTGAATGCATGATGATGTTCAAGTAGTGATAGTGGACGTTGTGTATCAGAGCTTGAGCAAAGGAGCAGCAAAGTCATATCTATCACATAAAGGTGATTACTACTTCAAAGAATCTCTATCTACAAATTAGTTGTAGGTCAGAGATCTATTGTTTCATTCTAAGAGGTGAACCAGTCCAAATCCTCTAACAAGGTAGACTTAATAGTCTTTTGTTAAATCTCTTTACTAAGTACATACTTTATTGTATATTTGTAAAACCTCTTACAAGGTGGACCTAGCAATCCTAATTGCTCCTAATAGGGCAGATCATCAGAAGTAATCATTGTAAGCTTTAACAGGCCAACTTTATTCTACAGTATTGAAGTTTTGTGGGTATCATCCCCACCCCAATTTTACTTTCTATTTGGAAGGTTTCTGGGTCACCAAATTATTATGTTCATGTGCCATGAGTGTTTATATTTTCAATTTCTCATGCATGTAGTTAGTTCTAATTTAATGAATTAAATGGTTATTGGATTATTGCAATTAAGATCTAAATTTGGTAAAGTTTTTGAGGTTACTGATTCACCCCTCCCCTCTCGGTAACCTAGTATACTCTTGAATATTTCCAACAAAGTCATCTATGGGTTGACAACTAAAAGGCCTAGTGAACAAGCACCTAAGGAAGCTGGTGAGGAAAAAGATGGACATGAGGGAGGCTCAAAGAAGAAAATAGATGAAGAGGCAATAGCTAAAGAAGAGTAGCAACAAGATCAAAATGTACTAGATATACATATGCCAACTACTAGTCCCCCTCATGTGGACCATGCAAGTCAAGAGGATGCAATAAAGATAAAGGATGTTTCTGATAACATAGTGCAAAATGTCAATACTTTGACAAAGGATGACTTGTAGAAGATATTGAAGATTTCCACCATGACAACATAATTATGCTCAAATCTTGTATTGATGAGAATAGATGAAATAGAAGACATTGGAATGCTAACATCAGGGGAAAAGAAAATAGACACATCTAGTATAACCCCAAAGGTAAATACTATAGAGGACAAAAGTGGAAGCACATATCTACAAGGTGTTTTTACAAGACTACTTGCATTACCTCTTGTGCCATTTATTTCTCACAAGAAAACCTTACTCACAATTGAGAAGGATGGAATAGAAACAAGACTAGGTTAGGAAACAAGTCTTGCACCTATATCATAGATTCAAGGTGAAGAATAAAACAAAGAGAAGGAGAAGGATAGGATAGAAGAGTCATTTTTTACTATGAAACCAAATGAACAAATAGAAATTCAGACATTGGTTACTCTACCAATCTTTGCATCTAATTTAAAATAAAACTAATTATTTATTATTAACTTACGTGTAAATGATAATTTAAAAATAAATTTTTAAATAATACTAGAAAGCTATATATATTAAAATTATTTATTTTAAATTATATAAATGGTGTAAAAAGTTTATTTTTCATAATTTTAATGTATATGTTGGTTTATTTACATAAAAATCTCATTTTAATATTAAAATATTAAATCTAAAAGTCTTAACAGTAAAGTTTTATATTAATTGATTGATAATATCAAATCAATTAATGACATATAATATTTCTATACTTTTCTTAAGTGAGAGGTAGTGGATGTGAACAAATTGCCTAAAAATAGACCTTATAAGATCTCAAATCCATTATCCAATAAAAGTGAAGATAAATCAATTTCATCATTTTACTATTTAAAATTTGCACATGTTACTTTAGAAAATATTTCAAAACTTTTAAAAACTAAAAAACAATAAGTATTGATTTGTTGAAACATGTTTTATTAATAACTAATTAAAGAAAACTGATTACAATAGTATATGCCTATTAGCAAATACTAATAAGACTTAAGAAGGCATACATATATTAAATTCATCTTCCCTTGTCATCAAGGATTAGAAGGTGTTCCTTCTATTACATAGGCATTTTTTAATCTATAGTTTCCTTCATTATACTCGATACTCCTTGTATTTTCTTAATCTAGGATCAATGCATCCATAATACCTCAAGTCCTAAAGAGTGTTGTGAAAAACTTAGACCAAAGTGATAAGATCTTTATTAGAATAACCAATTAAGAAAAGATGCATTAAATTAAATAACTAGGGAAATTAGCTCACTAGTGTATTTTAAAAATTAAAAAGAAATTACATATCTATCTTATTCCCTTTTGTAGATTGCAAATATTGTCGAATGTCAATTTATGATTCTTAAACAATGTCAAGAGGATCTTAAAACCATGTAATAATTAATTATGTATGCCAAGAAAAATATAACCTTTAGCGTCACTATTCATCCACATTATTTTAATTTCTTAATGGAAACCATATGTTAGTAGGGATTATAAAGAGAAAAATGATATAACCTAAACCTTGTATCAATTTACAAATCCATCTAAAGGTGAAAAGGAGCAATTAACCCATGAATTCAAATACTGTTAATTTTAATCATGCTAAATGAAAACTAATATAGCAGATCTAAAATTAAAAAAAGCAATAGTATTCAAACTAAATTAAGACAACATTTAGCATCTAATATTGACCATGATGAGTGCAACCTTCCATTCTTCCTAAGATCCTTAAAACCTTTAAATCTTTCATCTTGGAACAATGTTTGTTTAATTAAACCAAGTTGAAATATCATCAAGGTTTTAACGATAAAGGATTGAATAGAAGATGTCCATATCAAATCTCTCATTGTGATAGCCCAACTAGATATACAACTAAATAAGGCTATGATAACAAAGAGCCAAACAAACAATACACTTTTTCAATCCATGGTGGAATCTTTCCTTGAACATACAAGCCCCCTGATCTGAAACTCTATCTAGATCTTTGGCTTGTCATCTCTAACAAGGTCCATGGCAATGTTGGAGTCACCTATATTGACAAGAAGTTGATTTTAGGGATTGAATTGGGGTTGTTGAATGACTTGGAATTTTTGCAAAGTACTAGCTCGAAGGTCAACCTGGAGAAGGTAGGAAATTTGGTGATCCCAACTAGAAAGGAGCATTGGTGTGACAACTTGCCTCAAATTCCCGACCTAGCGATCTCCCAATTCTATCTCATGGCGAAACTAGCCCAAAAATCAATCTTCTAGATTCAGTTGTTGATAATATTTCACCAAGTTTTTCTTTGAGTTTAGTGGGTAGGTTTTTTTCTTACAAACCTACTATTGAAATGATTCAGAGATGGATTTCTACTAAGTGGAATCTTAAAGGATTAGTGAGGCAGTTGCAATACCAAGCACCCTCTTTTTATTCAAATTTTCTTTTGAGGAGGATTGGAATCATGTTTTGATGAGAACATGGAGTTTTGATAAACACCACCTATTGTTGGCCAAATAGAAATTGACTTTCAACCCCAGTGTTGATCTCTAGAGAGTGGCCCCAATTTGGGTTAGGCTTCCTAGTTTTCCTTTGGATTTTTGGGATAAAAAGATCTTTAGATGGATAGGTGACTATTTTAGGCATTTATCAAAGTGGATGATGTCACCCTCCACAAGTCCTATCTAGGATTTGCTAAATTTTGTGTTAATGTGTTTGTGAATAAAGCCCTCCCTAGAAATATAGCTTTGAAATCCAAATGGGAGACTTGGAAGCAAGTGATTAGCTAAGAGAATGTAGACTAATACTGCTAGAAGTGTAGGAAATATGGTCATATGGTCACCAACTACAAGACCCATATGAATGAAGAAGGGAAAACAAAAGGGAAGGAGGCAATTGTTGAAGAAAGTATAACTAATAAAGAATTAGGCTTTCCTTGGGGATGACTCAAAGTCTCACACAACCCCTTGAGGGGGATGCAGAGAAGAAGGTTGATTAGTTGGAAGATTTCTCTTTTACAGAAAAAATTGAGAAGTTTGTCTCCTTTCCTAAGAAAAATAGGGAAGACACCAGTGGCTGACTGGGAAGAAGGAGAGGTACTTGTGCATACTAGGGGAGAAGATGTGGTTAAATATTCTACCAATGTGGAATCTAAAGCTTTTACGAGTGAATATTTTTCCCCGCCAAGGAGTGAATGGGTTCTAGAGGAAACCCTTCCCTTTTCAACCCCATAGACTATTGCAAAGAACATGGAGAGTTGGCCACCTAAGTCTGCCCAATGGACTGATTGTCCTTCCCTAAATTTTACTCTTATGGTCACTCTTGCATGTGAGTAGGACCCTCTATTTACTTCTTCTCTTGTCTCATCATTTGTGGTGGATGGGAGTTGGTAGAAACCCAAGAAGAAAAATTGTAGACAACCAAAGGTTAATATGGGCTCTAAGATGAGAGTTGGAAGGCTACCAACAAGAGTGGCAGGAACAAAGATGACTTCCCAAGACATTGCTCAAGAGAAGCATATGATGATGGAGGACATTCAAAAAGGTAGCAAATGAAGTTTATTTCATGGAACATTAGGGGCCTTAATAGCTTGGGGAAACAATTTTCTCTAAAAAATATGATCTATGATCACAAGGTAGATATTATCCTTATTCAAGAGGTATATTTGAATAAACATAATTTTGACAGAGCTATGGGTTACATATAGCAAGGTATGAAATATTCCTAAAATGACACAATGAGTGCCTCTAGAGGGATAGAAACCATGTGGAACCATTATAAACTCAATGGGGTTGAGCTCTACTGCCACCCTCATTTAATGGTTGTAGCCTTCACTGACAAGATTAGTAGCTAGGTTATCTTAAATTTTTATGCTCCAAATACTAGGGGGGAGATTGTGGGTTTGGGGAGATGCTTACTTATGTATTAACAACTACAAGGGTTCTAAAGTTATGTGTTTGGGGAGGATTGCAATACTCCTATGTAATCCTCAAAGAAGCTTGGAGGACTTGAGGATGTTTGTGAGTGTGTGCACGATCTAGATCGATTTCTCAGAAGGAATGATCTCCTGATATGGAGTTATAGGGTGTCTCATTCACCTGGTCCAATAATTGGCTAGGATACAATGTTATCTAGGTCAAACTTGATCATGTGCTCCTTTTGGCTAATTTGGACATCCTACCTTTCACCTCACTTTGTGGGTTCCTCCAGACTATCTCAGACCACTCTATGCTCCTATTTACTTGGTTGTAGGTACACTCCAACAAGAAGGAACACTTAAGGTATGAGATAATGTGGCATTCCCATACTCAATTTAGAAATTGTATTTCTCAATGGTGGAATATTAGGGTCCAGGGTACAGCTATGTTTTGCATAGCTAAGAAGCTTGAGAATATTAGAAGGGAGGTTTTGGAGTGGAATAAATCTTGCTTTAGTGACATATGCAAGTAGAAGAAGGCTATTTCAAAGGTAAACTTGAGGAGGTTCAAGAGAGTATGGAAAAGTGAAATATTTCCTTTTCCACCCATGAGGAGGAATAGAGTTGAAGAAGAAAATGGAAGCAAGTTACTGAAAGAGAAGGGCTCTTCTAGAAAAAGAGCTCTATCATTCAGTAGCTTATGGAAGGGGATAGGAATACAGATTTCTTTCACAAATCAGCTTCTAAACATAAGAGGAGGAACACCATTCGGAAACTCTTTGATAATAGAAATTTTGAGCTCACCAATGAGGAAGATCTTGGGGTTTGGATCACCAGTTATTTCTAGGAAATATATAATCCTCCTCAAATGCAAGTGGATCAAAATATAGAGGATTATTTGTTGGAGATTATAAACCCTATGGTTGATGAAAAAAATCAAGATTTGTTAATAAAAGAGTCTGAAGAAAATGTTAGAGAGGTGGTTTTTACTATGGTAGCCTTTAAGGCTTTAGGTCCAAATGGCTTCCCCCGTGGCCTTTTTTCAGGTATTTTTGGATATCATCAAATCTGGCCTAGTTCATGTGATACAAGACTTTAGAAGACTAGGTATAATCCTTATGGAGTTGAACTAGAACTTTATTGTTCTAGTGCCTAAGATGGGAGATCCTACTTGACTTGAGGAGTCTAGACCAATCATCCTATGCAATACCATTTACAAGATTCTATCCAAGGTTGTGGTGAATCACATTAAGCCTATTCTGGACAAGGCTATTAACCCCACCTAGAATATTTTTGTCCCTGGGTGTCAAACCCTTAATGCAGTGATAACCTCCCATGAGGCTCTTCATTCTATGGAGAAGAGTGGAAACTAAGGTATAGTGATGAAACTTGATATTTCAAAAGTATGTGATAAGGTTAGGAGAGAATTTTTACTCAAAATTATGAGTAAGTTTGACTTCAGGGAGAGGTTCATCTCTTTCATTGGGGAAATGATTAATACTATTCAATTCTTAGTTTTGACCAATATCTATCCAAGGGAACTCTTCATGGCTAAGAGGGGGCTTCAATAAGGAGACCCTCTATCAACCTACTTATTCATTATGGTGGCTAAAATTATGGGGAGAAACCTTCTGGCTATGGTTACTCAGAGAAAGATTGTGGGGGTCAAACCAAATATGACTCTTCCATTAGAGATTCTATAACAATTTGTGGATGATACCTTCATATATGGTTTATAATCTATTAGGGAAGCCAAATCCTAGAAGGTAACCTTGATCAATATGTTGAAGTCTCTAGACAACACATTAACTATCAAAAATGAAAACTATATTTATTCAACACGAAAATGGCACTCCAAAAAAGGATAACAAGAGAACTAAATTGCCAAGTGGAGGACCTCCCAAATACATATATTGTCCTCCCCCTCATGGTGAAAGAATTTACCCCTCAATTTTGGAACACGGTTGAGGAAAGAATGCAGAGGAAGATGGTGGGTTGAAAAGGTAAGGTGCTCAGCGATGTCAAAAAATTAGAACTCGTTGCTACCTCTCTCTAGGGTATTCCAATCTATTTTTTCTCCTTTCTTAAGATTTATAACCACTTGAAAGACATCCTTGAAAAAAATTGGAGTAAATTTTTGTGGTTGGGAATGAAGGAGAAGATGAGAATAAGTCTTGTTAGCTAGGGGTTTGAACCTATAGGGGATTTAAACAAGGCTCTCATGACTAAAATTGGTTAGAGACTAGCCCAAGATTTTGTTGGATGGTGCCACATTATGAGAGCAAAATACTTTGGAGGAAAGCCTTTTAATCAAGTTCTTTACATTGAAGGTCTCCCGATGGGATCAAGGATATGGACCAATATTGTTAAGAATAAGAAGCATTTAAAGGGAGGTGTCAAGTAGAGAATTGGAGATGGAAATTTGGTGATATTTTGGGAAGATAGATGGATTTGTGACTCCCCTCTGATTTTCACTAAGTTTGTAGTGTGTAAGGATCATGGAGTGAATAAATTTTTATTCAAGGTTTCCAATTATATTGTTAATCGTTAGTGGAAATATTTTAACATGGATACTCTTAATCTAGTAGAGAAATCTCTATATGCAGAAGTGGTTATCCTCCTAAAAGACACTCATATCCTATCCTTCCCAAATAGAGACAACATAATTTGGGACGAAAATTCTTGTGTAGACTTCAATATGAAATTGACATATAATAGTATAATTGGAGATGGAGAGACCATGGACTAGAAATATGTTTGGTAGACTCATTTCCTACCCAAGATCAATTTCTTCTAGTGGTATGTAATGCATAATACTATACATACTATTGATAACCTCAAAAGGTGTGAGTTCCAAATGGTCAATCAGTATATGTTGATGTAGTTGTGAGGAAGAGACTATATCCCACCTCCTAATCCATTACTTCTACTCCACTCAGATTTGGAAAAAGATATTTAGACAGTCGGGGATTTCTTGGGTATTGAATAGTGAGGCTCAAAAATTCATCCTTAGCTTGAGATGTCCCACCAACTATCCTCTCATTAAAATGGTATGGAAAGTTATTCCCCCAATGTGTGTTGGAACATATGGAAAGAGTGAAATAATCATATATTCAAGGAAAAATCTTCCCCATCAGAGGTGGTCTTCTGAATAACTATGGCTCTAATTAGAGAATGTACTCTAATTTGGAAATGGAAACCCACCACTCCACTACACCACTGGATAAGTTTCGGGCAAAAGTGTGGGAAATATCTCATTTAGTTGAAAAAGTGGATAATATGAAGGCCCAAAAAAGGAAGGGCACTAGATGGAAATCTCTCCCCACACTCCCCCACCCCCTTAAAATTGGTGGAAACTTAATTTTGATGGATCAGGGAGAAACGATGGGGTAGCTGCAAGAGGGATTATCTAGGATAAACAAGGTATCTGCATCAAGGGAAGTTGTGGGAAATTTTATAGCAATGAGGCTGAAGTGTTGAGTCTTCTTTGGGGCTTGGATATTGAGTGTAATTTTGGAATTCAAAATCTGGTTGTGGAGGGTGACTCCTTACTTGTTATCGAAGCCATTAAAGGGGTTAGTAAGATGAGTTAGAATGTCACATCAATTATAAGGGATGTGAAAATGTTATTAAGAAAGCTTGGGGAATTTAAAATTCAGCATTTGTATCGTAAAGGGAATCAAGTGGATGATAACTTGGCAAGATATGGACACGGATCCATTAATCACCAAATTTGGGAAAGAGAGCATGATTTTCTGATGATAATTATTTTTCTCGCACAAAAAGATAAGCTTTTCATTTCATGATGAAGATTTCAAGTATGTGATTTATGGTTGGCATCATTATAATTATGCTATACTTGGCAAAATGGTTCACCTTGTTAGTAAATAACTTAATTATTACATTATATGCTAAGCACGAGTCTGTTAGCCAATGCAAGATTTGGAACATGTTTTTGCAATCCCAAAGGACAAGACTTTCCAGTCATTGATGTCCACTTTAATGGAAAGGCTACATAGGGGTGATGATTTGGCGTGATAGAACTATAATTTATTTAATTTTAATTTAATGGTAAACCCAAATGTAATCAAAACACCATAGGTCTTTTTATTTGGAAGTTATTTTGTGTAGTTTGCAAGTAGTATGGTTGTGGATGATTTGGTGGTTAATCTCGGAGAAGAAAAAAATGATGGAGAGTTCCAATGCTCAGTGTAGTGCCTGCCCCTAGTTCACATTCTATTATCATTGTCAAATTCTTTTAAACTAATTTTATGCATTGATTAGTTTTAGAGATACTAGATTTACATTATTATGATATTATTTCATGACTTTGATTACAAATGCATCGGTTATTATTGCTTAGTTGATTTCATTCATGTGTTGTTAATGGTATTTTGATGATCCTAGTTAGTAAATGTGGTTTCTTTCATAAAAATGTTAACATGATGTCTTTAATGATGATTATGTTGTATTGATAGAGATGCATTATTATATGTACGCATTTGATCTTAGATTTGTGATTATTATACTTACCCCATACTTGCATGTGTATGGTGTGTGTGTTTATTTTATCTTTCTGTCTGACGTGTTTGATGTGGTTAAGGGAAGGAGTCGTAGTCACCTGCTAGTCAGGATCTACACGATGAACCACTCCCCGCCATTGTCTGTTTAGTTTAGATATATTATATACATGTACATGCTCGTCTTTTATGCAGGATGTAGGTACCGGGCATCGACTTCCCTGAATTACCAGGATGAGCGTGCCCTATTACAAATACTCAAATGGTGAGAATGGGAAGATAATGATCAGGTCCAATCCTAGCCACAAGCCTATAATACTTGTCCTGCAAGGAGGACTCGTAACAGACTGTCTACCCTTTTTAAAAACCCATGAGTATTTTTGTGTGTATGTTGTTTTGTGAGTGTTTGATGTATTTTCTATTAATTAAGTCTAATTAATAGATTAAATTAATAATTTAATTTAATAAAAAATTATTATGATATTATGAATATTTAATTATATTTAATTAATTGAGAAATTAATTAAATATAAAGAATTAAATTGAAGATAAAAGTTTTAAGATTAAATTTAGAACGTAATAATATTTATTAATTTAATAATAATATATTTAGAGTTCATTTTTAAATAAATGCTAAATATTATTGTTATCTAAGTTAATAAATATTTATCAAGTTAAACATTCAAAAAAAATATTAAAAGGAGAAAGATATTAAATTATGAATATGTTTTAAGTTTGCATGAATAAGTTTAAAATATAGAAATTAATTTAAAAGATAAAAACATGTGAACTTGAATAAAAGTATTTTAATAAAGTACGCATGTGATTAAAATTATAAATTAACTTTAAAAGCAAAGTCAAAGTGGAAAGTTAAATAAAGTAATTTAACAATTCACTTAAAGTGCATGAAGGATTAATAAAAGAATATCTTAATTAAAAAGAAAATTAATTGTGCATGAATGAATTAATTAAATAAGAGAGAACTAAATATTGGAGATAAAAGTTAAAGTTTAAATTTAGAACGTGATTATATTTATTTAATTTAATAATAATATATTTAGAGTGCATTTTAAAATAAATGCTAAATATTATTGTTATTTAAGTTAATAAATATTTTATCAATTAAGTTTCTAAAAATGAAATTAAAAGTGAAAAGATATTTAATTATCATAAAGATTATAGTTCGCATGAATTATGCATGAGTTAAAAATAAAAT
The DNA here is from genome assembly GCA_028749045.1 of Cupressus sempervirens. Taxonomy (NCBI): domain Eukaryota; kingdom Viridiplantae; phylum Streptophyta; class Pinopsida; order Cupressales; family Cupressaceae; genus Cupressus; species Cupressus sempervirens. Next base: position 212,854,987 of record CM053790.1, read on the forward strand.
TATTTAAAAAAATAAAAATGTGAACTTGAATAAAGATATTTTAATAATGTGCACATGAGATTTAAAAAGTTATAAATTTATTAAAGTAAAGTGGAAAGTTAAATAAAGTAATTTAACAATTCACTTAACGTGCATGAAAGGAATAATAAAATAATAATTTTAATTAAAAGGGAAATTAATTGTGCATGAATGAATTAATTAAATAAAGTAATTATTATTTTAGAGTTATGGGGACAGAAGACCTAAAAGGTAATTAGATTCTATATTAGAGGGTTTTGGGTCATTATTGCACACACAGGTTTTCAGGGAACACACTTTTGGAAAGGGGAGCAAAGAAATCTTTGGAAGCTTGGAAGGGTTCGGATTAGCAAGGGTTTCACCAGATTGTTAGCATCAGATCAAGGTAGGGTTTGTGAACCATTCTAGAAACACTTTCGGATCTTTGTCTTCTTCGTGCTTGTTGGAAATTGCTTTCTCAAATTTTATTGAATGAATCTTGCTACCTTTCTTCTGAATCTTTTGCGATTTGATTTCTTCTAGGAATCAGGATTGAAAAACTATTTAGAAAACCTTGTTTTACTTCTGAAAGAAATTTAGTATTAAATTGAAATTTGGGTTTTGAATTAAAATGGAATTAAGAAATTTAAATTTGGAAGGGGTTTGTTTTTGGAAATGAAAATCTTAGGATTGAAAATTCGAAGGGTTCAATTTATTTTTCCTATCAGTTTAATATCGTAAATGTTATTAAAATATTTATATTTTAAAATAATATTGTTATGAAGTTCGTTGAGAAAAATATTATAAAATAAAGAATATAGAATTATAATACAATTCTTAAAATTTTCATATATAATAATTTATCTAAATTTATTAGAAGGGTTGTTCTTCTAATAAACAAAATTATTGAAATTTGACTTAGTTAAAAAAAAAAAAAAAATTTAAAAAAAAAAAAAAAAAAAATTAAAATAAATAATAATAATAATAATAATAATAATAATAATAATAAAAAAAAAAAATTTTAAAAAAAATTTTTAAAAAAAAAAAAATTTAAAAATAATAATAATAATAATAATAATAAAATAAAATAAATAAATTTTAAAAAAAAAAAAAAAAATTAATTTAAAAAAAAGAAAATAAAAAAAAAAAAAAATTTAAAAAAAAAAATAATAATAATAATAATAATAAATAATAATAATAATAATAATAATAATAATATAAAAAAAATTTTAAAAATAAAATAAAATAAAATAATAATAACAATAATAATAAAATAAAATTAAATTAAATTAAATTAAAAAAATTAATTAATTAATTTTTTAAAAAAAAAAAAACGAAAATTGAAGCCTTACATTAATTCAACAATATATTATCAATCAAATCCAACTGTGAGACTATGATGTTTTCTATGTACTGTCTATATTTCTTTTTGGATTTTGGTGTTGTTTAGATGTCGACCAGTCTAGGATGTACACCAGAGGTTTTGTGAGATTTCTTGGATACTATTATGTGGCTAGATGTTATGATGATTCTTGTGATTCAAATTGGAGTTTATACTTATGAGATTTGTTTTGTGAGCATTTATGTGTATTTGGATTTAGTTTGATCCATCTTGTTATCAGGTTGCCTGTTAAGGAACCGAGTTTGATCTTTATGGGTGTTGTGGTATGGGACACAACTGTGTTTTTATGTGCTTAGGAGAGGTTGTCTAGGTATGTGACTTGGGAGTGGCTTGCATAGGGGTCCGGGACCCAAAGTGGTCAGTACCAGGGTAACCTAATGCAAGTTATGTAATAAGTGATAACCTAGTAATTAAAATTTATGGGGGGAAACACACTAAAAAGATAAGTTAGAGATATTTGATCTACCCATGCCTTTAGTGCTTGTATAGACTAAGGATGGGAATGAAATGGGTGCCTCGTCTTCTTGAGAGGGCTTTCTAGTTTCCATATGTGTGATGTTGAGGGTCCGGGGTTCAGAGTAACCAGTCCAGGGTAACTCAACGCTTGAGGGTCCGGGGTCTATTAAGAGATCAGTCCAGGGTAACTCAAGCAACCATGTGATGACACTCCCTAGTATGTAGCCTAAGTCTCCTCTGTAGTTTTTGTGTATCTCTGGTGGTGTACTTATTGTTGGATGTGGTGTACTTATTGTTGGTGGTGTATCTATTGTTGGATGTGTTTATTGTGGTTACTTACTTTCATTGATGATGATTGGTGTTTCATTATGTTGTACTTTTGACATGTGGGTTTTGACTTGAGGAGGATTATCTTTTGTTGACTTCATCTTGTGATCTTGGTATTTGGTTTATACTTGGTTTGTGTATGATGTTTGGTTATGCGATGTCAGTATTGGATTGAGTGTTCTTACTTTTGGATTATTTTATCTTCTTTAGTAGCATGTGTTACCTTTGAGATAGTTTTGGCTAGTAGGTATTCCATTCCTAGGAGTGTTTTATGTTTGATAGCCGTTTGTGGATCGTTCATTATCTTCCCTGCACGGTGGGAGTGGAAGCCTGACTAGGTAACCACGCGGTCGGGAGGTAGTGCCTTCTTACCATTTGGGTTCCCCTTCACATTGCCAGCTGTTGGATGTTCGTTGTAGAAGATGTACCTTTATCATTCTTACTTCTTATCTCAGAGACTTCTTTTCAGATGAAGTATATATGTTATCATGTATTCTGTTGTACAGTATCTATTTTCACATACCTTGCGACATGTGCAGTGGATGTTATTGATTGGATGTACTTTCATTGTATTGTTTATACTTATGCATTTGCTTATGCGATTATGTATCTGTTATTTCTTTATGATCTTGAGACATTGTACTTGGAACTTAAACTAATTAATTTAAAAATTATTAAATGTGACTCAACGTAAAGGAACTCTTGAGGAATTGAAACTGTATCTATATTTGCATATGTGTATTTGATGTGTATGTTCATATTGCTTCCGCATTAATGTTATCTTGATGTTGTTTAAACTTCAAAAAAAAAAAATAGTTCAGTAAACATTGTAACATGTTAGGTTTATTTCTCTTGGGTTCGCGAGCGGGGCGTTACACTCAGATTGAGCCTCCTAGAATTGAAAATATTATCAAGAAGGATAAGGCAGCATGGACTTATTTGAAGGAATGTGAGTTAACCCCATTTATGGAGAGCATTGAAGGGCATAATGAGAAGGTTACCAACTAGTAGTTTGTGGATTCTTAGAAGAATCATTGGGTGAAGGTAAATGGAGTCTCATTTGAAATAAATGAGGAACTGATTACAAATTCCATTGGTCTACTAATGAAAGGAAAAAACTAGAGAAAGCATTTGAGTGTTGCAGACGAGACTAGCTTGTAGAAAATTTTTCAACCCGAAGAAGCCCCTGATCATTTCTACAGTAGCTTTTCTTGAACCCTAGGATATGGGTATGTTATGTCATTATAAGGTACATTAACATGGAAGAAAAATTTAAGGTGTGTTACTATTGTTGAAGTTGATGAAAGATCAACCCCACAAATCTCAAGAATCATCTGTTTGGACTCAAAGTGTACCGAAAATCGGTGACCCTCAAGATTCAATACAAAAATCCTCTTAAAAATGAAACCCTCTGGAAGAAAAAATAGAGATCTGAAAGCCAAGCCAAATATATCATAAACAGAATAGGGGCATTAAGATCTGGAGCTCTAATACCATTTTGAAGTTGATGAATGATCAACCCCACAACTCACAAGAATCACCTCCATGCAAACACATGTCACAGAAGGAGAGAAGCAAAAGCTTTGGAGGCTAGAATTCCCAAATCCACAAATGAGACATTCTTGATGAGCAAAAAGAGAAATTATTATTATCAAAACTAAATCAATGTTACAAAGAGATCAAAACCCTAATAGGAAACTGTTGAAGTTGATGAAAGATTAACCTTGTAGCTTCCAAGAATCACTTGCATGCAAACATTTGTCACAGAACAGAGAAGCAAAAGGCTATGGAGGTTGAAGAGGTTGAATTTGCTAGATCAATAGATAAGACATTCTTGATGAGAAAAAAGAAAGATTTCTATTATCAAAAGTGAATTAATTAATAATTACAAAGAGAGATTGTCCCTATAAAGGAGATTGAAACCCTAAAAAGGTCTAACCTAGGTTGCATCATAATAATTAATAAAAGAATTAATTATTAGATGCCTAAAGTTTAGCTTAGATAGACTAGAGTTAATTAGAAAATATCTAATCACTCTAACACGCCACGCACCCCCCCCCCCCCCCCCCCACCTTAAGATAAACTTAGGGAGTAGCTAAAGACTTAGAAACTACTACAGAAAGTAGATTTGGGTCCTGACAACAAAGCCTGATGGTGTACCCAAGCACAACCAAATCTCTGAAAAGAGGAGAAATAGAGAAAGCCACACAGGAAATCCTACTCCAAAAAGAGATGGAAAATATGTTGAAAGAAACTAGTGAAGAACTGAAGAAGCCTCCAAATTAGGGAATGACCTAGAAGATAGGAGCAAAAGATGATCATGAAGAACACCACTAAAGTATGTAGAAGCTACAAAGCTCTATCAAAAAGTAATTGTTGATCTGAAGAACCTATACTAGAATAGAACCTAACCAGGTAAAGAAGATTATAATTTGTATCGAACTAGGAGGTACAGAAAGGAAAACAACGAAACTCAAAGATATAGATGGCATGAAACACCAAAGCCTGAAGAGTTTATCAATCAAACATGGAAGGTTGCATCCAAAATAGAAACAAAAAGAAGAGTGTCTATATGGTAAATGATCCATCTCACCGAAATGCATAGGTACCCAGTCACTTCATCCACCTAGTACATAGGAACAAAAATTGAATACACAGCTCACTCCATCAAACCAAGGAAGCATGAGAAACAATAGAAGAACCCCCTAATACAAACAAGGGTGAGGTGACAGGCAACCAGAAAAGTGGGCCAAAAATAACTGCATGTCATGGAACCACGATCAAGATGCACAAAAGAGTATATATGTGTCTACTGAGGTGATCAATCTCAAACACATCATGAGGCCAATGTCATAGAAGGGAAGCTCACTAGACAAAGGAAGATGGCAAACTCAGGCAAAACATCAACCCCCCATGGTAATTTAATCAGAGAAGTGCATGTACAATAAGGCACAAGATATAGTGAATCCCAAGAATTCAATAATTTGCATGAATGTCCTCAGATGAAACTGCTCAAATCAGAAGGCAAAACAAGGAAAAACAACTGAAATGAAAATACATATGCAATATGACACTTTATCTCAGTACGTTTGCAAGAATGCATAAAAATGATGTCTAGATAGACTAGAAAATAAATAATAGTAATGCAATAAATAGTACAAGTCATGACGAATCATCTGAAGCAACGGATTCGATCCTCAAACCTGAAACAACCAAGATATCTACCAAAATGCAAAAATGCAAAATACTAAATAGAATGTAGTTGGAGCATAATCTAGAAAAACAACCAACATCAGTAGAAAGATCTCGAAAAGACCTTTTCAACGATATAAAGAATTCTCAAATTGGAGATCAAATGCTCAAGATATATCTTTAGGAGTATGAAAAGAAACTCCTTACTTTGACAGCAAAAAAAGTCATCAAAAAGGCATCAAAACTGAAAACTAACTATACAACTATGATAGGCCCGAAACCAACTTTTCGACAATATCTTGTTTGTAAACAACAGAGTCTGTATGCTCGAGATATAAGAAAAAATGTGAAGGTAGGTCCAAACAAAGCCTAAAAAAGTAACAGAGGTGTTGATGCAATGCTGACATGGCACTAATGTCAGCAAGTGACGAGCCCCAATTTGATGGTCAAATAGTCATCGAGGGCAAAAAAAAAAAAAAGCCCGAAAATGACTCCTATCAGGAAAAAAATCCGATCACCAAAAACAACATGGAAATGTGAAAATATTGTTGTTGGTAAAAGAGCGGGTGCTGGAATAAAAATCTGGTGGCCAAAAAGGCATGAGGGAAAAAAAATGTTTCAAACTAGCAATTAGGCGCAATGCATGAGAAAAAGTCATCCTACCATGGAAAAATCTGCATGATAATTTCCAAGAAATGTTGTTGACGTTGGGAAGAATGCATTCATTAAGGTTTAATAAAAATAACCTCATCAATCATGGAAACACATAGCTTCAAATCATAACCACATTTGCTCTGCACAAGACACAAAGTGCCAAGGTGGCACTATCAGCGATTACCAAGAAAAGTTGCCAAAAAATGAATGGCTGGTATGGTAGACTCATAATGGAGATACTCAAGTCGCCAATCAAGGAAAGATTACTTGGCACGGGCTCCAGAACAACCATAAAAAGCATCCCAAAAGGGTAGGCATGGAGTTCGGCTAGTAATGAAAAAAAAGGGAAGAAGAGTTGCATGGACCGGAAAAGATGCGAGCTCCACCAAAAACTCGTGCATGTGGCTTCCAAAAGACTGCACCAAGGTCATCACATCAGCGGCAACAAGGAGTTTCCATGACTCCAACAATCAATGCAGACTCAAAGCCTCTCAGAGATCCCGCCAAAAAAGGAACTTGTGCATTGAACAAAGATGGCGGAGTGCACAATCCAAGGCATATTATATGCCCAAAAGGTTGGATGCCTCCAAAAATGAACACCCACCAATGCATGGACATGCGAGATGGCTATGATCTCACAAAAAAGAGCAAGTGCAGTCCAAAACAGCATTCATTGGCCCCCAATCAAAAATTTGCACCAAAAAAGATGTTGCATCTAATAAGAATGCCCAGTCAACAAGAAATCACGTGCATTGACTAGGCAAAAAGAGGGATCTGCTCCTTAAAAAATCATGCTATAAATAAAGGAATGGCCGTAGGAAGGACTCGGGTGACTGCGCATAGGGGTGGGTGCCACCAAAAATAGCGGAAGTCGCCATAAACGGTGGTGCAAAAAACAACTCCCACATAGAGATGTGGCTTCCAAGGAAGTGGAGACTAAGGCACGAACTGAGGATGGAGGGTTGAGTCGTGGAAGTTGGAGGTAGCGGGGCGTTGATTTGGGGCCACAAATAAAGATCGAAACACACCAAATAACTTCACCACTTATGAAACAAAAGTCACAGCATGCACATCAATATCGCCTCTTCTTGCATCAAACCTCTAAACAACTCCATTCTCTTCCCACTCAGCAGCTCCCCAATGCATACTCTTATTATGTCTTGCCAATAAGCACGGTAGGGAGCTTACAAGATGTCCTTCTGATTGGAAAACAAGTGCTCGGGCGACCTCAACATGCCAGGGGCCGCCCGATAGAACACCACCCAATCAAACAATGGGAAGGCCTCTTGGTAGCTGAAGGGGCCTTAGAGGTCAGAAATCACATGATAAGGGTACTTCGAAGGAAGTGCATGGCGACCAAAGATAATGTCCTTCATCGCAGACAAACATCTCCTCCAAGCATTAAAAGCTCCTCTCCAATTCAAATTCACTCTTCTCCAAAAAAGAACACATATTTGAATGTTTAAATATTAAAAAATGTAACCCCTTTTGTAAAAACAAATCACTTTTTTAACTTAATATTGATTAAAAAAAAAATCAAAAAACCCCCACCTCGATTTGTGTGCCTAGGTGAAAAAATAAGTTGGGTGCAAAAATATTTTGCCTCCAATTCCAACAACATCCAAACGGGATATATTTTATATGGAAATGGAAGTTTTCAAGCACTGTGAGGTCAATGGTGATGTTTGTTTTCACTCAAAGTGCTTTGAAAATTAGTGACCCCCCAGATCCAATAAAAAAACTATTGAAAGAAAAATCGATGTCAAATCTCTCACAAACAAAAAAGGGGCATGAAGATCTGAAGCTCCGATACCATGTTAAAGTTGATGAAAGACCAACCCTATAGCTCTCAAGAATCACTTGCATGCAAACACCTATCACAAAAGAGAGAAGCAAAAGACTATGGAGGCTAAAATTGCCAAATCCATAGATGAGACATTCTTGATGAGCAAAAAGAGAGATTGTTAATATCAAAAGTGAATCAATTAATAATTACAAAGAGAGATCGTCCTTATAAAAGAGATCAAAATCCTAAAAAGGTCTAACCTAGATTGCATTATAATAATTAATAAAATAATTTTAAATATTAGATGCGTAAAGTTTAGCTTTAGTACACTAGAGTTAATTAGGAAATATTTAATTATTCTAACAGAAACTAACCTAGGTTCCATGATAATAATTAATAAAAAAATTACTTATTATATGCCTAAATTTAGCTTAAGTAAACTAGAGATAATATGTGACTTAATAATTAACTCTAAAAACTATTACCATTTCCCCATTCTTAACCACTTTAGGAATAGGGAATGTATCTCCTTTCCTTGTATGTTATTGCATACTATGGAAGACTATGTGTGAAATATACGCAAGAAGAGAGAAGAGGGTAAAAGTTACTCTATGTACCACTAAGCTTTAATGTTTCATCTATTTAACTTATATAAAGCCCTACACCTGCATATTTCTATTCTGGTCCCATCCCCTCTCAAAATCATTGAGGTTTCCCAAACGCTATCCCCTTCTCCTAAAACCCAGGTTGATAAGGAGCCCGCTGACATGATTAGAAGGGTCAAAATGGATAAAATTGAGGTTTTAGATGTTGAAATCATTGGAACTACTACTAAAAAAGGAAGAAATTGGTTGAGTAAGAGACCAAGGGAGAAAAATCCTTTGGCCATGCCTAGTAAGGAAAAACATGTTAATTTTGAGTCCACTGATAACTCTGTGAAGAGAGGTAGCCCTAGACCCAAAAGGAAAGCCACTAGGAGAACTTATGGGGAACAACAGGAGGAAGAGATAGGTAGTGAAGGGAAAAATGAGGAAGGAATGTGTGGAGACTAGGATGGCCATATGCCCTCTCATGTTTCTGAAGTGTTTAAAATCAAAGTTAATACCCCACAGTCTAGAAGAGAAGGTGATATGGATGAGCAACGAACAATTACTTCCCCAATTAGAATCATTAATATGGGGATTCAAAAACAAGGGGTGAATCATGTCGGGGGTGATAAATAGAAAGATGGGAATACGATGGTGGTGACATTCAAAAGGAGGAGATTATTTTGGGGTAGGAGGCTATGGTCAAAAACCATTGGGTAATCCAGATTTTACCAAATTGAAGGAATCTATCACCTACTTGATCAACAAAAATGAGGACTTGGAGGACAAGTTTGACAAGGTTTCCAACTCTTTTGTGCATGTGATGCATTCCACTACCACCACCCTTCACCTCCTACAGGTTGGAAAGGAGGAAAGCATAGATGCCAAAGACATGTAGGCTACATGTTCATTGCATGGCTTTTTGGTGGACAATTGGTTGCGTCTATTACTCGAGAAATTGAGGAACCAGAAATAGGAGAGGTAGATCCTACTCTCTTTCTTTTTCTTTCTATGGTCATTGGTTTCTACTTGCCCCATGGGGATTTTTTGTTGTTAATTATTGGACTTTCTTTATGCCCAAATATGTTTATTGGGATAGTTTTATGTATAATTTTGGCAATATTGTAGTGATTAGTTGTAGTAAGTTTAAGTATAGAAACATGTTAGTTTGGGGGTTTTTGATATTAAGGAGGGGATTGGTTGATTTTTTGGTAGTGACTATCGACTATTCTTCAGCTTCTTCTTTTTTTTCTTCTTTTTTTTGTTTCAGGTGCTAGCCCCTATTTCGGTTTCTTTTTAATATATAAAAAAGAGCCAACAATTTTAAATTTGATAGCTATTGGTAACTAATACAAATGAGTTTGATTTTATATTTACTTTAAACTCTAAATAGAAATTTCCATAAGTCCTTGTCATTTGCTAAAACAAGATGCTAAAAAGAAATCGAGAGGAAAGCAATTTAACATAGGAGTCTTATCTCCGAAGTTGTCTTCCCAAGTGGAAGATGTATCTTAGTCGTACCATTTTTTCCAAATAGAAATTCAATGTATAAATCTACCTTTATGAGACATTTTATAAAATCATTATTATATTTCCTAGACTTTATTATATATACATGATCATCTAAATCTAAAAGATACACTGATCAATTCATACCATATCCATTTAAGATGATTCATTTTCCCATTTGTGAAGTCATTCTAATATAGAAAAACATTTTCTAAAACATAATATTTAATGGATGGATTGCCTATATTAAAGATAATCATCCCAATGGTAAATTAAACCCAAAAACTTAAAATATCTTAATTCTATATTGAATATAACTAGTGAAATTAACAAGAGCTCTTTGAGAGCCGGAGTCCTTGCCTTTAGAGATCATAGCAAGGGTGGAACTTGCTTTTGTTCATTGCTACTATTTTTATTTAATGTTGTTTTGAAATTTCTTTAAAATTTAAATCTATTCATCATTTATCATATAATAATATTAAGAAATAATTTATCAACCAAATTTTATTACTTTTATTATTAAATCAAATTGCTTTTAATATTAATCATTGTAAGTTAAAATCTAGGTTAATACATTTGATTAAAAAAAATTAGGTAATTGAAAATCTTGTTGAAATGATTTATTAGCAAAATGAAATAATCAAACAAAAACAATTGTCTATTTTTTATCAAAATGAAATTAGCAAGAAGACAAATGACAAAAATAATATTCCACAATTTCAAATGCACATTCACAAAGCTAGGATCTGCTTCAAAAAAATAGTAGAAATATTTCAATAAAATATTTTACATGTGGCCTCCCATCTCCATCTATCCAATCAAATGCAATGGGAAAAAATATTTCACTTCGGTATTCTTATTCTTAAAATGGTCTCATCGCAATTCACTCCAATTTGGTTGATAAATTATTTTTTCATATAGCCTTTTTCTTTGGTTTAAAGAACGTTGTAAAAAGTCGAGGCCTTTGAGGTAATTAATATGGCATTGACTAACGCGGTATAAAGTGGAAGGGAAATTAATTTACCTACTTTCCAATGGCATTGACTAAAGTATAAAGTGGAAGGGAAATTAATTTACCTACTTTCCAATGGCATTGACTAAAGTATAAAGTGGAAGGGCAATTAATTTACCTACTTCCCAAGCGGACCAAATTTTTTGCTTTTTGAGTTTAGGCTTTATATAGTTGGCAAGGTTAGGATAGAGATTAATGGTAGATTAATGGGTGAAACAAAAGCCTTTAAAGGCAGGGACTAACAAATCAAAAAATATATTTCACTAGTTCAAAGTTTTAAGAAGATGACCATATTTAAAAGTCATCTATTAAGTGAAGATTTAATAGTGTACATAAGTAAAGCCTATAGTACTAGGAAGTTTCATAGAAATGGAATCTAACATCTAATATAAAAAATAGAAACCAAAAAGACATAATAACAATTATTGTGGAAGATAACAATAATCTCATCCTCGGAATCCTTTGAGTCTAAGTCTTCAGTAAGAACTGCTTTACCCTTAGATGTCTTATAAACAACCACTTTCTTCATCCCACTATTCTTGTATAATTTAGGCAGAATGACTTTAACATGCTCCAAGTCATTCAAGTTCATGGACAAAATAACTCCATAATGACATGCCAATATATATTTCCTAAGACGTAGAGGATTATCCTCACCGATAATTGACACAATCAAATGAGGAGGTGTATATTTTTCTCCATGTCTGGCCAGCATTATTCAAATAGAGGGATATCTCTAATAATAAGAATGGGATGTCTAGCCAGCTTTTCTATTTCCATACTTCCTATGGGAGTTTCTATGTAGGCTTTAGGGTAGAGAATTTCATTTTATTTTTATTAATGGTAAAGACAACATTATCAATACCCCTAAGCCATTCCTTCACAAAGATTGCTCGGCACAAAGCTACAATATCCCATTTTGAGATTTATGCTTGACATATGCATGCAATGAAAACCCCAAAGACATCACTATTTTTCCTTCACTAACATTCATAATCAAAATATGTTTCCACATAAATTCTTTCAATAGATTTCCTGGATAGATCATCTAGGTGATTGAGGATTCAATTCCACATTGTAGATTTAATTTCCCCTTTAAATGTCATAGTTCTATTTTTAGAGGAATGGAAGATCTATGTTGGTATCCATGTCAATATTCATAGAGAAGATAGTAGAATAACTAAAATATATAGTCTACCATTAGAGGGATATAGAGATTATGAAAAAAGAGGAAATGAATCAGCAGATAATGAGCTTGGATCGTAGCATCCAAACTAATGAATGCACTCATAACAAGGATGAAGGGTAGTCATGACAACATACCCTTTTGAAAAGTCTTTCTAATCCAAAAATGTAGAAATCCCTGTCTTCCTAAAGGCGGAGAGGGATAATATAAAAATGAATTTCCACCAAAGGGGTGTGATTCATAGGCCTTTATGGACTTCTTATTTTCAATAGTTATAACTCCCAAAGGTTTCCCAAACCAAACTTGGTAAGGGGCTTAGATTCCTCCCAAGTATCTTCTTGGACTTTCATATACCTTCCCAATTTAAGTTGAGGTAGTTCTAACGTATTCCCTTAAACCTATTGCTCTTGGGATCAAACACAAGGATCCTTCCTGCAAGAACCTTCACCATAAAAGACCTCTACTGACAAGATCCTATATATCTCTTCATAATACTAAACTTTTCTTAATATGTTCCTACCCACTCAACAAGTAATGGATTTCAGCCTTGTAGACCAATGATACTTCCTGCAACCAAGGGCTTAGAATAGAGCTAGTAGAATTAGGGCTCCATTTTGAGTGAATTGGGTGGAGCTCTCATTCCTTATATAACACAAGGAACTATTTATAGTTATGAGAATCCATTTGGAATTACAAAATAATATCAAATATTTGGATCTGGGTTTTTTCTTCTAACCTTTGAATCCCAATTTGAGCAACTTTCCCATTTTTAGGCCTATTCCAATCACATTTTGTGAAATGCTCTACTCCTTTCAACACTTGATGTTTGGTAACTTCAAATCACTTGTATATGGTTCTTAATAGACCCAAGAACCTCTTCCAATGACATATTTCACCCTCTCACTTCTATGTGAATTGCTAGCGACAGATTTCTTGTCTAGTTCATGGCTCATCACTCACTATGATCAACCTAGTGCATCACTATTTGAGTAGTAGAACATCTGTGGAAATCAAAATAGAACTAGAAAAATAAACTATGTACAAGGCTCTAATGGTCCTCAAAGCCAAAGGATTTTCTCATTGTGGATTGTTGTGCATTTTACATTTTCAATCAAAATCCTTATTTTAAGGTTTTATGAGGGGTTTAACCTCCAAACTATAGCTCTCTCAAAATAGAGAAAGTAAAGGACCGAAACTAAATGAAAAATAAATTTAAATCAATCCTATTCAACCTAAAATCATCAAACTTGATCATATTTTCAATGTGTTATGCATTCAAGACCAAAATTTGTGCTTACAACAATAAAAATTAGGAAAAGTAGTTGCCACAAAAACCAAAACTTTAATTCTTTTCTCAACCAACCTCTACAATTGGTTCTACCATGATTATGTATTCTATTGGACCAATTGAATCATTTTTCCAACTAATTTTCAAGTTCATGCATTATTTCTTGTGAGAATGCACAAAATGTTGGAAAGTTTCAATTTTACAATTTTTGCAATGCAACTTGACTCCAAACTTTTCCAATGGGTTTCAATCCACCTTTCATACAAATCATTTTTCCACTCAATATTACTCCCTTAAATCTAAATTGTCAAAAACCAATAGTTTAGGCTTCTATACCTAAAAGTTTCTCAAGTTAAACTTTAAGCAATATTGGATCACCAAATTGGACTTCATAAGGCTTAAACTAACTAGTTTCATTTCCTAGGAGTCTTATTACATGCCAACACTCCTATTTACATAAAACATCACAAAATTGCCAAGGTTCTCTTGCACCATATTCTTGGGGCACAAAAGAACTCAAGTCTCTTGAGTTGTCAAGTCTTGGATGGTTTTTCCATGCTTTAGGATATTAGCTTTAGTCATCCAAGTTGCTTATGCCTCTAGCAAGTCACACCACTTCTCTAGGTACTCCCTATAAACTCATTTCCTAGTCCTTTTAAGAATTTTGTTGTCTACGAAGCATTCTACTTTCATGGGTTGACTAGGTGGTAAATCAATAACCCAACCTAGTTCCATGATATTATTTTCACATGTTTGACTAGTATCTGTGGCTTTACCCTTATAGGCATACTAGTATTTTATGTCAAAGATGGGTGATATTCCCAAATTAGGAGTAAGTTCTACTACATATGCATTATCCCCAAATTTGTGTATTGGCTTTAAGGGTCCAGTCTTTTTCATGAGTAATTTAGTGGATTATCCTTTATGCAACCTCTCCTTCTTTAGATGTTCCATGACAAAATCTCCCACCTTGAACTTCAATTCCCTTCTAGATTTATCTACATGAATTTTATATTTGTCTATACCATATTGCAAGGTTTGCCTAACTTGTTCATGGATGTCCTTAATATTCTTTGCAAAGTTCTCTCCTAAGGCACTCCTTTTATCTACAATACCTAGATAACTGAGTTCTAGGACACCTCTTGGACGGTAACCATATAAAATTTCAAAGAGACTATTCTCTATACTACTATTGACTAAGTTGTTATAGGGATATTATGTATGTACTATTATCAAGTCCAAAGTTTGGCCAAGTTGTTTAGTTAAGCTCCTCAAAAAAATTCCAAGTGATATGTTAACAAATTCAATCTGACCATCATTTTGCAACTAAGGCTAGTAGTAATATCTAGCAACTTGTTCTAAGGTCTTATCAAGACCAAAATATCCTCCAATACTTCCTTGGTGCTTCTTCTTGATTATATTTTCTTCATAGATCCCTTTGGTATGCATAAGAATTGACCCTTAAATAATAAACTATCCTACAACAAGTAATTAGAATAAGCAACATGGAAAGTGTTATCAAAATTGGAACAAGTACTATAAGCATATGCGAAATCCTTTTCGTCTGCATA
>CM053790.1:212874953-213092453 GCA_028749045.1 Cupressus sempervirens
CATTATTTTCCTCTAAAATCATTAAAAGATATCATATCATATTTAAATTTTTATATGGCATAATTTTATTTTTAATTATTTAGTTTACTTTTACTTATTGTTATACTTAATATACAAATTAAACTTTAAATTTTAAAAAAATATTCATTTTTAGAAATAGTATTTCTCCTTTTCTTTTGAATTATTATTATTATTATTATATTTAATATGGAAATTAAAATTAAAAATTTGAAAAATATATTCAATCTTATAAATTAATATGCATTACAAAATTTGATAATACATGATTTTGCTTGTCCATTTTTTTGGTTAGTTTCAAACTGATTTGAATTCATTCTCAATTAATGAATATCACATTCTCTTTATACACTTAATTTATGTTAATCTACATACTCAAAGTTTTAAATTGAAGTGGTTTTTTTTTGTTAAAAGGGACTTTAGCTCTACCAGAACTCTTGTTCTTATTTGTCCTGTCTCATTTCCAGTTTGCTTGTTTTTAGTACATGGGTTGCATATATACTTGTTTCTTATTGGTCCACATATTGTTGCATTTCATTTCTTGTATTTTTCATATTTCTTTGTTATTAATAACTATCTCTTTTAGTTGGTGGTCTTTATTTTATTTTAGTGGCATTCACTCATTACTTTATTATATTTTATTGTATTGTGTTATTCACTTCCCTCCCATTTTTCTTTATTTCCAACCATATCTATATGACTATTACGTAATGGATTTGTCTCTACATAATCTACGACCTTTAGCATACTTCTAATTAATTTATTATCAACTTTATTCCTATATAATTACGATATTATTGAATGGATACTATCATTTAGTCTCATAAATGTTTATTAGATGGTGTTAGTAATATTAATAATCCATTTTAATTAATTAAGAACAATTCTTATAATTAATTAATAGATATGGTTTAGTATTAGTGATTATATAGGTTGTATTTTATCAAAATAATATTAATATTTATTATAAATTGACTACTTATCAATATGGACTATTTTTATTTATCTTGATTATCATAATGATATTTATAATATTAAAACATCCTCTTGAGTTATGGTTACTAATTTCTTGTATGTCAAATCAATAATTTGTGTATACATTCATGTGGACTATTAACATTTCATGTAATTGGTCCAATGAAACACATTCATCTCCTGGTATCTTAATTTGGATGTGTTAGTATTACCTATCACTTTGTATATTGGGATTCATTGTGTTGCTTTCATCATCATTTCATTATGTGTTAAAACAACTTTTACAATTGTTATATGTCATGAATTCTTGCTTGGCATTTGTATGTCTTCCAACAAGTTGTTTATTATTTATTTCCTCTAATTTCATTTATTTATCTTTTTTATAATTTCAAGCATAGAGTACACAAAAAATTAAAAATAACCTTATCATACAAGAGAGTTATCCCTCTCAAACATAGAAGAAGATTGTAATTAGATCTTAATTTGATTGCAACTTACCCAACTATTGGCGTGGTTATCACTGCTCACAGGAAAATAGGGTCATTCTAAAGAAAGAACTTATTGTGACAAATATGTTTACCATCAACAATAAATCATATATACAAGAAGAGGAATGGGAAGACGAGCATACTTTCCAAGAAAGGGTTGACAAAATTGTAATAATTAAAAGCGAACATTAACAAGTCTATCAAAAGAGTGTATTTATAGAATGATGGCCTTAAGATAAGTATACACATGTATCATGTATCTAGATCTAAGTTAAGGAAACTACCTAACCAAAATAAATAAGCCTATAAAAGTTGAGGTTTAATTCACTTAGATCATGAGGTATGACCTCTCTTGATTTAGGGCATTCTATTTAGTTTTAGTCCAAAATTTGGTTTGTCTCATGTGTGTGTCAATATATATAGTGAGAAATATATAGATAAATAGACAGAAAGAAACATATGTACATTATACTAATAGCTTTATAGATTTATTAAGCTAATGGGCTTCACTCCTTGACAAACTTTAGCTGATTTGTTCAGACATTCAGATAGTCAGACGTCGATAAATAGGAAAACGATGCCAATAATTATAAAAGGTATTGGGTTATCCTGAAATCATGGCCTACAAGCACAATGCAATTTTGCAAATTCCTAGTTTATCAGATTAAACAATTATAAATATGCCTTTAGCTCATCTTGGAAACTATAATGTGTCTATAATTTGTAATGATATGTTTAATTTTTGGCTTCCGAGCCTCAATCTTCAAACTTGGATGGGCTTCCTCTCGCTCTGTACAAGCTAACCTTCCACTAGAGAAGTATTGGGTGCGTAATTATTTCTTGGCTATCTGCAGAAATCTATTTTAAGTTTTGATGGTGTTGAATGGGATGTGTTTGAATCTTTTTATGCTCTCTTTGCCTGAGGCAAATTCCAGGCTTGATCTGCGCTCAAATTAAAATAATTTTGGGTAGTATAGAAGGGATCCTGAACTAGAAATTCTCAGAGTTAAAGTTCATAAGCCTAGCGAGAAACTAGATCAAGGGACGGCTATCGCAGATCAGCAATGAAAGTGACATTGAATGGCTGGATTTCGTGCATTTTCATAAGCTAATGCAAATGAGATCCCAAGAAGAATTTGTATAAGAATGACTCTATGAAACAACTAAAGCTGAGATGTAAGTCACTAAACTAATTGGATTTCTTGGATTTCTTAGGCTAATTGTGTCTGGATTACCAGACTATTTTCAGCTCTGAATCACTCTTCTTTTTATGGTTATCACTATAGGGGAGATTTTATAAGCTATGGGCATAAAAAATAGTTAAACTGTGATAGAATGGTGTGACTGCCTAAAAATGTATAGAATTAGGTCGTCAGATATAAGTGTTGCATTTAACATGGATACCTTTGTCTGTTGCCATGTCTCCTCTATTCCACTTAAAATGTCTGAGATTAGGATACAAAACATGTTTCATGCAATCTGACTATTGCTCTCCACCATCAATTTTATGGTTGATGCCTAAAACAAAATAAAATGAAAAATTTCATGAATTCAATGGAATTGAAAAATACATTTGTTCACTTTTGATTGGCTAAAACAAAAGTATATGTCCTAATGTTATTTTCTTTCTTTTATTCAGGTGTGATATATCTCTACTATTTCTACAGTGTTTATTAAGATGTGATATATCTCTACTATTTTTACAGTAATCTAAAATAATTCAAATTGGTTTAATTTGTTTTCCAAAGCATGAATCGAGGACTACCAACACCAATTTGGTTAGGAATATGGACGTTGTCCGTGTTATCTAGTTTGTTTGTTTTGGCTTGCTATACGAGTGGTATATAGTATTCTATTTTTATGTTCTTGAATCAAGTTTTATATGAATGTCCAATATTTTTAAATTACAAAGTATTTTTTAATCAAAAAAATAATAATTTTAACTTTTATCTTTTTCAATTTTAACTTAAATTTTTTAGCAATTGATTTTTATTTTATTTTATTTTTTAAATTGTAAAAGTTAAAATATTTAAATGTCTTAATCTTGATGTTAATACATATTCTAAGAATGATGTAATTATGTCTTATTCCTAATAGCTAAGTATGCTCAATTTGATACTTTTCAATATAATAATTTTAATATTTAATAGATTTTATTATTATTATTATTATTATTATTATTATTATTATTATTTAGGATTGTTATTTATTTGTTTTATTTGAACATAAAATATTAGGAAGAGTTATCTCTATTAATTGATTAAGAAATCATTTAGCATTTTAAACATCTAGTGTTTAGTTTGGATTTATTAGAAATATCATTTCATATAATTATAAATATATTTATTAGGTTTTTTTGAAGAGAGATTTTTAGAAGAATCAGTTTAATAATTGATAAAATGAATTTACTTTTGGTTCAAAAGTGATATTAATTTCAATTCTAACAAATGTCTTTGATCTGGATTATGTCATTTCATAAGTAATATTAAAACAATGTTTCAACGTACTTAGCAGTTCACACCACTCATTAATGGGGTCAATATCAATCAACTTGCCCAATCTAGCTATTGACAATTTTGATCTCTCCATGAATCAATTATTTGAAATGTGTGATGACATTGTAGAACACCTCAGAAATGAGGGCTAAAAGCTACAACATGTAGAGGCATACCAAATTAAGAGATTTCAATGGGTTAAGAAAACATTTCATTTGACCTATACCATGTTGGATTCCTATTATGATACCCTCAAAGAACATTGATATGGCATCGGGTTAATCTTTACATGACTCTTAATGAAGAAATGGATACATAAGTTTTGGAGATTGTTTATTACATGAAAGGAAACGGGGTCTAATTACATATCAACTAACTTCAGTTAGAAATTATATCTTTTCGATTAAGATCCAAATTTTTCTTAATTGAATAATAATATTGCATGGATTGCAAGGTTGTACAAAGATGGGGACCACAAGGAATTTATTTGACACCATCATTACTTGAATGGATAAGGAAAACCATTAGGGAGAAAATATGAAATTGGACGCAATCAATTTATAAATTTTATAGATTTTTGTACTCTATGATGTCCAATGTTCGAGAAGCTATTTCGGTTCAATGTTTTCGACTTGTCATTGATGATGTCATTGTACCTAATGTAGTCCACTATATATTTAACAATCAGTTTAACAAGAACATCTTGGCTTTGGGAAAAATAGTCAAAATGGCATATTTTAGAAAATATAAGAATAATTCTTGGCCAAAGTTTGAACTATGTGCGCACTTGTGTTAAATATCTTGATAAGTCAACTTTCCATATTATAACTATATGCAATATTTTCATTTGAATGAAACTTGTTCTAGAAGAGGTATACAATAGATTGCAATTGAACAAAGTCATTGCTTAAATTATAAAAAAATAATCCCCAAATAAATAGCTTCATTTTACAAATAATTAAATTTTGGACTACAAGGAATTGCCATTTTCAATTATGGGTATGTTTTTTAAATCACATATTTTGTGTTATAGTGGATGTTAAATCAATGTCACGTATAATAATTATAAAGATTAAATTATTCTATCAAATAGTTTACATTATACAAACATATTGTTAGAAAATTATCTACATCAATTCAGTAATATCATTTAACATATATAATACTAGATCAGAGTAATCCTTGCACCCTTCAAAGAAAGTGCTAGTAAATATCAATATATAAATCATATATGAAGACGCACATAATTATGATGAGCCATGTAACAAATGACTATATATATAACATTGATGTCTTCTCGGCTCTATTCTGGCTCGTAGCCCTTAGAATCTTTTCATATATACATATGGATGAACCGTAACATATAAACTAGATATTGGAAGAAAAATGTTGACTCGTATATAATATAATAATATATCTGAACAGATACTATGGTTTTGCTATGCTCAGTTTTTGGTCTATGTTCCATGATTGCATCCCGCCTCTCTTCGCTTTGATTGTTTGAGCCTCCTCCTTGATTCGTGTTCATCTTTCGGAATCCGTTTCGATCATTGATGGGTAAGAGCCCCTTCACGGGTTACTTTGAGTGGAACTTCTAGAGAGATCTAACCCTTTCATTTCCTCTTCTATCAACTCTTTGGTGTTGTCTGTATACTTCTGTTAGCTTGGTGAGTGAGGCCCTCTTCTCTGTATAATGGACAGTACTATGAGGATGAGGGCTAGCAAACGTGAGATGTCCTTTTGGGGCGAGGTTATGGTTGATGGACTTAAAGAAGAAGATGATAGAAAAGCATAGCCTTATTGTAAGGGCGGTGATCAAAATCAAAGGGAAAGAGTTCTTGATGCTAGAAGATATCCCCAATACAATAGCTAAGGTGGTGGTGGTGTGGGTGTTTGTTGCGGCCTTAAGTGAACTGTGTAAAAGAATTCTTAACCCGCACTTGTTGAATGAGATGGATTTTAAGAACATTGATGCTAAGTTATGTATCTCTAAGAGGAGGCGCTATGGGGTAAAACAGTGTCCTGTTCCAATATACCTGATTCTCATCGCAGGTTCAGGGCCAGAGTCCCTTTGATAAAAAAGAAATCTGGAATTCCTGTCATGAACGTTAAGGAAAGAAGGGAAGAAAATTGGATGGAGAAGTTTATGACAAATTAAATAGTGGATTACAGTGAGGATGAAGATGAAAAGGAGGATGTAGGCCTTTCTATAATTAACAAGGCTACTGCCAAAGCGAAAGGCAAAGACATAGCCATGTAGACGTTTGGTATTTTTTTGAGTTTTTTGTATAGTTAGATGTGTAGCTTAGTTTGGAGTGATCTTGCCTTTGTATTTGGGATCAAACTTGGTATTAAGAATGGTTGATGCTCTTGAATCTATAGACTATGCAGACTTTACGGTTACAAGCTTATGGTTCTAACCTTTTCATATTAGCACTGATAGATTGTCTTTATAAGGGACTTTTAGCATTAAATCTCATGGATTGATACTTTAGTAAGATTAGTATGTCTGGGATAAGTATAAAATTGGTTCACTTTTTGGTAGTGTATATATGACTTGAAAATCAGAAATCAAGAAGAATATTTTTCATTCTTGTATTCACATAAAACTGTACAGGTACATATATAGTTGTGTGTCATATGCATAAAGCTATAGGAAAGGAAACAACTACAGAAAAAGAAAGAATCAATTTAGGAAAGAATAGTTTAGGAAAGAATCAGTTTAGGAAAGAATCAATCCAATATTAGAAACAATCCAATATTGCAACACTCTCCCTCAAGTTGGTGCATAGACATCCCACATGCCCAACTTGCACAAAAACTTTGAGAACACTCGACTTGAAACTGTTTTGGTAAGAATATTGGCTAGCCGATCTTCTAATCGAATCTTAGGCAGCTCCACAGTCTTCTCATCCAACTTCTCCTTAATAAAGAATCTATCTACCTCCACATGCTTTGTACAATCATGTTGAACTAGATTATGAGCAATATCACATGCTACTTTATTGTCACAATATAGTTGAATTGGTTGCATAGGCAAACAACCCAAATCTCTCAAGAGAAGTCTTAGCCACAACGCTTCACATACTCCAAGTGCCATACCTCTAAATTCTGCCTCCGCACTTGATCGTGCAACAACATTCTATTTTTTGCTTCTCCATGGAATGAGATTACCTCCTACAAAGGTGAAATAACCTGAAGTAGAACGTATGTCATCTACTACTCCAACCTAGTCAGCATCAGTATATGCATCCACACTTTGATAATCCTCATTTTTAGTGGATAAAATTCCTTTTCCAGGAGTAGACTTCAAATACCTCAAAATGTGCATAACTGCATTCATATGTTGCTATCTAGGATTATGCATAAACTGGCTAACAATACTTAATGCATAGGCAAGGTCCGGCCTTGTGTGTGCTAAGTACATCAATCTTCCTATGAGTCTTGTGTATTTTCCTTTATTAACTAGTACCTAATTAGACTCAATACATAATTTCACTACTTCTTCCACTGGAGTATCAGTAGGGTAACATGCTAACATACCGGTTTCCCATAACAAGTCTAAGGCATACTTTCTTTGAGACAGAAAGATCCCTTTATCAAATTGGGATACTTCAATCCCAAGGAAATATTTCAAGGGACCGAGGTCTTTCATTTCGAATTCTCTGAACAAGTAATCATGTAGAGCCCTCCTTTCTTCAGGATCATTTCCTATAACTATCATGTCATCCACATGCACAATAAGTGCAGTGATCTTACCCTGTTGATTCTTTATAAATAAAGTATGGTCTGAATTGCTCTGACAATAACCAAAGGCTTTCATTGACTTTGTGAATCTTCTGAACCATGCCCTCAGAGATTGTTTCAACCCATATAGTGACTTCTTTAATCTACACACCTTCAGACTATGTATTTTTGGTATCATGTGGCCGGGTGGGAATTCCATGTAGACTTCTTCAGATAGCTCTCCATGTAGAAAGGTGTTCTTCACATCAAACTATTGTAACGGCCAACCCAAGTTCGTAGCTAGAGACAACAAGGCTCATACTGTATTGATTTTAGCTACAAGTGCAAATGTCTCTGTATAATTGATTCCATAGGTTTCAGTGTACCCATTTGCCACCAGTCTTGCCTTAAAGCGTTCAATTGTACCATCTGCTTTGTACTTAATAGTATAAAGAGGCAGAACCTCAAGCAGAAAGGTCTTGATATGGCTACCTATACTGAGGAGTTTTAGATGTTGGCACTAAGGTCAAGGGTGCAAGAAGCAAAGAGTATCAAGGTGGCTAGGTACCTAAATGGCCTTAAATGGTCCATACAAGATGAATTGAGTTTGTTTAGCCTCACCACTCTTTAGAGTTGTTTTCAAATGGATAGGAAGGTGGAAGAAAAACCAAGGAAGAAAGGGGACTCCATTTCTAAGAACAGGGGCAGAGGTAAAGACTTTAGAGGTGGCTCAAGGGAAGGCTCTAGTGGTAGGAGTAATGAGAAGCGAAACTATGGAGACTCTAAGTGGAGTGAGAAGATCAATGAAATCAATCAGAGGGGAGGCTCTAATAGAGGTGGAGGGTCAAATAGTGGTGAGAGAGGAAAATATGGAAACAATAGTAGAGGTACACACTTCAGTAACATGAAGTGCTACAACTGTGGTAAGCTAGGATACCCTACTTACAGATGTCCAGAAAAGGCAACATCTTCTTATCGGGAAAAGAAAATTATCTATGTCCAAGAAGAGGACAATCAAAAGGTAAGAAAAGTGGACCTTGATGTGGAGAAAGGTGAAAACCTCATCTTGAGGGTATTTGTTAAGGAGCCAGTCAAGGATGAGCCAAAGCAGAGGAGAGAATTGTTTAGAACCACATGCAAGATATTGGGAAAAGTATGCAAGGTGATCATAGACTCAAGGGTCTACTGAAAATTTCTTGTTAGAGGAGGCAATACAAAAACTTGGTTTGACCAAGATTCCACATGTGTGCCCTTACAGAGTGACTTGGTTGAACAAGTGGCAGAATATCCTAGTGAATGAACAAGTGTGGGCAGACATCACCATTGGCAAGTATCAAGATAAAATCTTATGTGATGTGCTTCCCATGGATGCTTGTCACCTACTGTTGGGAAGACCTTGGTAGTATGATAAGGAGGCAGTACACCATGGGAAGGAGAACATGTATTCCTTTAAGAAGGATGGTGTCACTCATAGGATCTAGTCTATAGTGGAAGAAGTTGAGGTGGATAATTTTATTGCTAAATCATTTCTCATGAGTGGAAAGGAATTCCATAAGGATTTGAAGGAGGGTGAATGATGCAGGAGCATCCTGGGTTGCCTTGTAATCCTGTACTTTTGTTCATTCTGCTAGTTGCTATTGAGCTCTAGTTATTGCCTAGATTTTAGATATTGCCAAGTGATCCTTTAGTTGTTGAGCGATTTTCTTTGGTTGTCGAGTATTCCTTTGGTTACCAAGTGATTCATTTTGTTGTCGAGTCCTCCATGGTTGTCGAGCGTTGGAGGATGCCAAGTTCATAGTAGTTGCTGAGTGATTCCTTTGGATGCCTAGCTTGTGTGCATGTCGAGTGCCAATTTTGGAAAAGCTTTCATTTGTCGACTAGTCTATGTCTTGTTCCAGTTTGAGCTGACCTTGCTTGTATTTAATTTATGTAGTTAATAACTGTTGTGAGCCAATTTGTGGCTTTCCTATGTTCTAGAATCTTCTGTAAGCCATTTTGACAAGTATTTAAGGAGGTCTAGGATTGAGTTTTAGATAGATTGGTAGATGGGTAGAACCTAGAATGGGAAAGATAAAAAAGGGATATGAGTCTGGGATGCAAACTTGAAGTTGGTTCATGAATTTGTAAGTATATATATTGGTCATAACTGAGAAGGCCTTACAATTGGGTATGCATGCTAATTATCTAATGAATCTATAAACATCTTGTTCTCTCTCTCCTTAGTGTTGTTCTTGTGTTGTGTTTTCCATTGTGTTAACTCTTGCAAGGTTGGCTTGGGTTGCTAGGTGTTCCTTTGACCCTAGTGATTCCCTCCCCTCCTTGTGTCAGGTGGTATCAGAGTGTAGTTATTCCTAAGTGTGCAAGCAGATTACCAAAGTGTGAAGTAGTTTGTACTAGGACCTTGGATTGTGTAGAACCCTGATTTGGATTTGGTTGTGGGGTAGCAGATCTAAGGATTTGACGTATAACTTGCAGAGGGTTATGATCTTGTAGGAACCTGAATTGTAAAGATGGTTCGAGGTAGAAGAAATGTTGATAATGCAATATTGGATACATGGAGACAAATTGTAGCTAGACTAAATGTTGTGGAGACAACCCAGAGGAGAGGAGCACATCTTGATGATGTAAGTGATGATGATGCAATAGCACCAAACCCTAATCCAGAACTTAAAGAAGATCAAGATGAAGCAAGGTTGTTGAGAGTGTTGTCTAGGGTAAATTCAAAGCCTATTGTAGAAGTTGTTCCCTATGATGGAAAATTGGACACCAATGCTATGTTGGATTGGATCTTTTTGATGGGGACACAAACCAAGAAAAAAATGGACACAACAGAAAGGGAAAATTATATTAACTGAGAAAATAAGCTATTACAAATAGTACAGAGAAAATAAACTTCAGAACATGCCCTAAGGGCTTACAATAGCATAAATCTAGAGATAATTTCTCCTTTCAGTACCTGCTCTCAAACTCCACTCCGAACTGCCTTTTACAATGCCAGAAATCTCCTTAAATAGACCTCGGAGGGTTAAGGACTAGGAGTACATTCTAGAAAGTGCTAGTAGGCATCCACCGACAAAATAGAAGGTTCCAGAAGCTGCGTTAGAAGTCGGTGCAAATCTAGAAGAATCCAGAAACGGTAACCGAACTTTCGAGAGGCATAACTTTTGAACCGTAGCTCTGATTGACGAACCGTTTACATTTTTGAAAAGCTCTCAAAGTGCTCTATATCCCTATGGACCAGCTTCACTCATCCCTCATTTTTCAACCCTTTTTGAGGTCATTTAATGCCCCAAACCTAACTTTGAAGCATTCTTAGGAGGTCTCCAAAACCCGAAAAACTGCAATAACTTTCAAACCGTGGGGCCTATTGACCTAATTCTTTTTTTGGAATGCTCTAAATCATGATTACATTCATCTGGCCAATTCACACCTTCTAGTTTACCAAAATGATGGCCCAAATACATGCTCCTATTTTTTCGAGATTTTCAAACACACTGATAGTGGAACTGTGAGAGTTGGAACCTTTATTTCACCCAAATGGGTATCCAAAAATGAAAATACATCAAACAGAAACTAAGTCTAAGTACCTTTTTTTTGGGTGACACAGGATTGCCCTTATACCTCTGGATGCTCCTGCATCACTTTTAAATGGAGAAGTTCTTTGAGTATGAAAATACTCCTGATAATAGGAAAGTGAAGATTGTAGTTACCAGGCTAAAAGGTCATGCCTCACTATGGTGAGAGCATTTGCAAACTGATAGACAAAGGAGAGGAAAGGAAAAGATCAGAACTTGGGTGAAGATGGTAAACAAGGTAAAGAACAACTTCCTCCCTGTTGATTACCAAGTTAGCTTGTTGAGAAAGATAAAAAATTTGAGGCAAAGAGACATGAGTGTGAAGGAATATACTGAGGAATTCTATAGATTGGACATTAGATCTGGACATGTGGATGATGATGTTGAGAAGATTGAAAGGTACCTAAATGGGTTGAGATTTGGAATTCAATATGATATAAGATTTGTGAAATTGGAAAATGTGGAGGAAGCATATCAATATGCCTGGAAGGCTAAGGAGATCTTGACAAAGAAGCATGAACAAAGACAAAGAGGTAGAGGTGGTAGGTTCTAGAGAGGTAGAGGAAGATCTTATGGAGAAGGTAGCATATTTGACAATTTTGTGCAAGATAAGGGCAAATCTGAATGGAAGAATGATAACAAAGACAAGACCAAGTGGAAAGATGGTGATTCTTATTGAAATGGTATTGAATCTTATCAAGGAAGAGGTAATTCTTATTCTAGAGGTAGTTTTTGTAGTAATTATTTACCACATTCTTATTCTAGAGGTAGTTTTTGTAGTAATTATTTCAGATGTGGTAAAGACGGGCATAGATCTTTTGAACATAGATCCTCTAAAAGTAGGCAAGGTAATAGAAATGCTATGATCCAAGGAGATCATGTGGGTTCACCAAGTGGACTTGAGGCTGGTGAGAATCTGATGGTGAGAAGGACCTTATGTAATAAAGGAAGTGATGAGGAACTTATTTTAAGGAAAATTCTTTTCAAAACTAGATGCAAGATGCCTGGAAAATGTTGCAAAGTGATCATTGACAGTAGAAGTTATACAAATTTGGCATCAGAAAAGCAGGTTACCAAGTTGCAATTGCAGAGGCTGAAGCATCCTAAATCCTATCATGTTTCATGGATCAAAGATGAACATAAAATATTGGTAGGTGAGCAATCCCTTGTGAAGTTAAAGATTGGACATTACTTTGATGAATTTTTGTGTGATATTATGCCTATGGATTGTTGTCATATTATGTTGGGTAGACCTTGGCATTATGATAGATATGCTATACATGATGGAAGATTGAATAAATATACTCCTTGGGCGAATGGGAAGAAGAAAATATTACTACCTTTGATTGAAAGTCCAGATGAGGTTAGTTGAACTGCAATAAAATTTTGCATAGTTAATGGAAAACAATTTGAAAAGGAAGTAAAGAAGAATCAAGTTTGTTTCACTATAGTTCCTAGAGGACCGAGTGTTGACTGAGCAATAGAAGCTAGTAATGATCGAGTGACAGTAGATAGTGGTAGTCGAGTACTAGAAGAAATTAAAAAATTGCTAAATGAGTATAAAAAGATTGTTTTTGAAGATATTCCTAATGGTTTAGCGTCAGTAAGAAGTATAAGTCATTGTATGGATCTAATTATTGGAGGTAGTTTTCCAAACAAAGCACCATATAGATTGACACCTACAGAGAATGAAGAACTTAATAGACAAGTGCATAAGCTATTGGAGAAAGGATTGATCCGAGAAAGTTTGAGTCCATGTGTTGTACCTGCTATATTAGCACCTAAGAAGAATGGAGAATGAAGAATGTGTACTACTTCTAGAGCTATTAACAAGATCACAGTGAAATATAGGTTTCCTATGCCAAGGATGGATGACATAAATGGATTGTTTGAGTGGAAAAAATTACTTTACCAAGATTGATTTGAAGAGTGGCTATCATCATATCAGAATCAAAGAAGGTGATGAATGGAAGACTGCTTTCAAGACAAAAGATGGTTTGTATGAATGGTTGGTTCTGCCTTTTGGTTTGACTAATGCACCTAGTACTTTTATGAGGTTGATGATTGAAGTCTTGAAAATATTCTTGAGTAAGTTTGTGATTGTTAATTTGGATGACATTCTGATATTTAGTAAGACTTAAGGAAGAACACCTTGAGCATGTTAGACAAATATTACAAAGGTTGAAAGAAGAGAAGTTGCTGATTAATTTGAAGAAATGTTCTTTTATGTAAGAGGAGATTGTGTATTTGGGATTTTTGATTTCATCTGATGGTTTAAGAATGGATCGAGAGAAGGTTAAAGCAATTTTGGAATGGCCTACACTTGAGAATGTGGGTTGAGGTAAGATCATTTCATGGTTTGGCTAGTTTTTACAGAAAGTTTATAAAGAATTTCAGTGTTATTTGTAATGTTATGAATGAGATAATGTGAGGAGATAGAAAAGAATTCAAATGGACACATGGAGCTGATAAGAGTTTTGAGACTTTGAAGCAAAAGGTTGCTGAGTTACCTATATTGGCTTTACCTGACTTCAACAAAGTATTTCAAGTTGAATGTGATGCTAGTGGTAGTTCAATAGGAGCTCTATTGAGTCAAGAAGGAAAACCTTATGCTTTCTTTAGTGAGAAGTTGAATGATGCTAAAAGGAATTATTTTGTGTATGATCAAGAGTTTTATGTTATTGTTCAAGCCTTGAAGAAGTGGAGAGATTGATTGATTCCTAAGGAGTTTGTGTTGTCTACTGATCATAAAGCTTTACAATACTTGGGAAGTCAACATAATTTGAACCAAAGACACATGAAGTGGGTTAAGTATTTGCGAATTTTCACATTTGTGATCAAGCATAAGAGCGGAGTTACTAACACAGTTGTTGATGCATTGAGTAGAAGAAGTTCTCTATTGACTGAAATGAAGGTTGAAGTTCTTGGTTTTGATGAAATGAAAGAGTTGTATGATATTGACATTGATTTTTCTAAGGTGTGGAGAGAGTGTAGAGCACCAAATCTAACATATCACATTAGTAAGTATGATGAGTATTTCATTCAAGAAGGTATGTTGTTCAAAGGTATTCAGTTGTGTATCCCTAGAAGTTCTATGAGAGTTAATTTGATCAGGGAAAAACATAGTGGTAGATTGGTTGGACATTTTGGAATTGATAAGACATTGAGTTTGCTAAAAGAGAAGTATTATTGGCCACAAATGTATAAAGATGTTTAGAAATATGTGAAGAGTTGTGGAGTTTGTCAAGTTGAAAAAGGAGTAAGTCAGAATACTAGTTTGTATACACCTATTACTATTCTTGAGAAACCATGGAGTGACATTAGTATGGATTTTGTTCTTGGATTGCCTAAAATAGTAAAGAGGTATGATTCTATATTTGTTGTTGTGGGTGGATTTTTTTTAAATGGCTCATTTCATATCATGTAAGAAGACATCAGATGCTGAGTATGTTGTTGAACTTTTCTTTAAAGAGATTGCGAGATTGCATGGATTACCAAAAAGTATTATTTCTGACAGAGATAGTAAGCTTGTTGGTTATTTTTGGAAGACTTTGTGGAAGAAGATGGGTACTGAGTTGAGGTTTAGTTATACATTCCATCCACACAAAAATGGATAGACAGAGGTTATGAATAGAAGCTTGGGTAATTTGCTAAGATGTTTAGTTCGAGATAAACCAAGCAATTGGGAAGTAGTTTAGCACAAGCTGAGTTTGTATATAATAATTTTGTGAATAGGAGTAAAGGAAAAACACCTTTTGAGATTGTTACTGGAATGCAACCTAAAGGAGTATCAGATTTGAGGGATTTTGCTGGTGAGGAAAAGAGAAGTGTTGCAGGAGAAGAATTTGTTGATTTTATGGGATCTTTGCATAAGGAAGTGAAATTGAGGTTGGAACAAAGCAATCAAAATTATACGGAGAATTTTGATAAATCTAGAAGACATTATGATTTTGAAGTTTGTGATGATTGTAAGTTGTAAGTATATATATTGGTTGTAACCTAGAAGGCCTTGCAACTAGGCATGTATGTTGATTATTTGATGAATCTATAAACATCTTGTTCTCTCTCTCCTTGGTGTTGTTCTTGTGTTGTGTTTTCTGTTGTGTTAACTCTTGCAAGGTTGGTTTGGGTTGTTGGGAATGCCTTTGACCTCGGTGATTCCCTCCCCTCCTTGTGTCAGTGAAGGAGTCGGTTATGCCATTATGCTAAAACCTAAGGAGAAAAAGACATCCTCATCTACATCTATGCCTGCAGAAGTGCAAGAGCTATTGGACCAATTTAAATGCATCATCTATGATGGAGCACCACCAACCCTGCCACCTAAGAGGGCCATAAGTCATCAAATAGACTTCATACTAGGAGCATTGCTACCAACAAAAGTTGCATACAAGATTACTCCAGAAAAGAACAAGGAGATTGCAAGGCAAGTTCAAGAGCTACTTGATCAAGAGCTAATTAGGAAGATCATCAATCTATTTGGTGGACCAGTGGTCTTAGCACTCAAAAAGGGAGGTAAGTGGAGAATGTGTATTGATTCTAGGGCAATTAATAGAATTACAATTAGGTATAGATTTCCTATTCCTTGGATAGAAGACTTTATGGATTGTCTAGGCGGAGCTATGTAATTCTCCAAAATTGATCTTAAAAGTGGATACTATTAGATTAGGATGAAAGAAGGGGATGAATGGAAGTCTACATTAAAGACTACTGAGGGTCTCTATGAGTGGTTGGTAATGCCATTTGGCCTTACCAATGCACCAAGTACCTTCATGAGAGTCATGAATGAGGTTTTGAAGGACTACATAGGGGTATTTGTTGTGGTATACCTAGATGAGATTCTCATCTTTAGTAATATCAAGGAAGAACATATGAAACACCTAGAGTTGGTATTGAGGAAGCTCCAAGAGGAGAATTTGATAGTAAAATTGGGAAAAAGTGGATCCATGAAAGAGGAACTAGTGTATTCGAGGTTTGTGGTATCCCAAGGGAGTCTTAAAATGGACAAGGACAAGGTAGAGACTATTTTGAGTTGGCCTACACCTAGATATGCTACTAGGTCATGAGTTTCATGAATTGATACAATTTTATAAGAATTTTGTAAGAAGGTTTAGTGAAATATGTGCACCTATGATGGATATAATCAAAGGGGACATGAAGACTAAATTTATGTGGACCAAGTCTATAGATTAGAGTTTTGAGAGGTTGAAGAAGGAGGTAGAAACCCAACCTATCTTGGTTCTACCTAGTTTTGAGAAACCATTTGTGGTGGAGTGTGATGCTAGTAACATAGTTGTTTGGGCGGTTTTGAGCCAGGAGGGCATACTAGTAGCATTTTTTAGTGAGAGGCTTAATGAAGCCAAGACAAGGTACTCAACATATGACCAAGATATTTATGCACTTGTCCAAGCCCTCAAGAAGTGAAGGCACTAATTGTTGCCAAAGGAGTTTATTTTCTTCACAGAT
This sequence comes from Cupressus sempervirens, assembly GCA_028749045.1. Lineage (NCBI taxonomy): Eukaryota > Viridiplantae > Streptophyta > Pinopsida > Cupressales > Cupressaceae > Cupressus > Cupressus sempervirens. Next base: position 212,891,694 of record CM053790.1, read on the forward strand.
AACCAAGCTTTGAGTTTTATTAACTCACAAGAGAAACTAAGTCTGAGACACATCAAGTGGATGGATTTCTTACACTCTTGTACCTTCACTATCAAGCATAAGAAGGGGACAAACAATAAGTTGGCAGATGCTTTGAGTAGGAGATTGCTGATAGTGCAAGAAGTCGAGTTGCAAAACATTGGCTTGGATGGTTTTAAAGAGTTGTATGAGGAGGAAATTTATTTCTCAGAGGCTTATAAGGTATATACTAATTTTGCTAATCATTTCCATAGTGAGTTTTTTGAATATACCCTATAGAATGGACTATTGTTCAAGGGTCAACAATTGTGTATCCCAAGGGGATCCATGAGGGAGAATCTCATACAAGAAAAGCACAATGGGAGCATGAGTGGGCACTTTGGTCTAAAAAAGACTTTGGATATGATGGAATGGTTCTATTTCTAGCCTAAAATGTAGAGAGATGTTAGGAGGTATGTGGAGAAATGCAACATATGTCAGAAGGCAAGGGGAACCCCATCAAATGTAGGACTCTACCAACCTCTCCCTATTCCTAATAGGCTTTGGGAGTAAATCAACATGGAATTTATAGGGGGTTTACCAAGGACTAGGACAAGGATGGATAACATCTTTGTGGTAGTATACATGCTCAACAAGATGAGCCACTTTATACCATGCCAGACCACACATAATGCAAGTAATGTTGCCAACCTATTCTTCAAGGAGGTGGTTACGATACATGGCTTGCCATGGAGTATAGTAGCTGATAGGGATGTTAATTTTATGGGGCACTTTTGGAAGACCCTATGGAAGAGGCTTGGAATAAACCTAACACATAGCTCTACCTACCATCCTCAAGCTTATGGTTAGATAGAGGTGATAAACAAGGTATTCGGCAACCTATTAAGGTGCCTCACCAAGGAATATGGACAAAGTTGGGAGATAGTTATTTCCCAAGCTAAGTTTTCATATAATGATAGTGAGAATAGGAAAATAGGGTTAAGTCCTTTTGAAGTGGTGTATTGTACTCACTCAAAAGGTATAATGGATTTGAGGGACCTACCTTCACATGACAAGATAAGTGGACAAGATGATGACTTTGTGCAATCAATGAAGGAGGTACATGATCAAGTGAAGGAGAAGAAGGATGAGGGGAGAAGAGAATTGCAATTTCAAGTGGGAGACTTGGTGATGGTGTATCTCAACAAGGCTAGGTTACAAAAGGGAATCCCTAGAAAGTTTCAAATGAGGAGGATTGGGCCATGCAAGATCCTTGAGAAGTATGAACCTAATGCCTACAAGGTAGATCTACCAAAGGACATGCCTCTTTCTCTAGTCTTTAATGTGAAAGACCTAGTACCGTATAGAGATCCTAAGATGGATGACATAAAGTATCAGGAAGATTTCAACAAGGATGTAGCAGACATGAAGGTACCTAAAAAGAAATAGCTACAAGTTGAGAAGATATTGGACTCCACGATGAACAAGAGCACAAGAAACAAGGTCTACAAGGAGTATTTGGTGAAATGGATGGATTTACCTAAGGCTGAGGAAACTTGGATTTCTAAGGGTGACTTCAAGAAGCTAGGCATCAACAAGTCCTTATCTTCAGCAGTACCTTAACTTCTTCATGCAGGGGGAGAATGGTGCAGGAGCACCTAGGGTAAGGTCAAACCCCAAGTCTAATTTTTGGTTTGTAGATGTTCTAACCAACCATTTGGGTAATAAGAACTAATGATAAAGTCCCAAGGTGTGTTTAGGAGGTTTGAGTTGATAGGTTTTGGTTTAGGAGTCTAATTTGGTCAATTAGATCCTAATAATAGGAAATTGCAAAAATTGCTCTAGAAAGAAAATTGAGGTGAAATGCCATGAAAAGTGGCAAAGAGGAGTGTAAATATGGCCCTTAGATGTTCCAAGGTCATCCTAAAAGGTTTGATAAAATTCTTTCCAATTTTGAAGAGATTAGGAGCAAAATTGCAAAAGTTGTCAAAAGGTTGCATTGACAACTTTTCAGGCAATTTTTTCCAAAACTAACGAATTGGGAAATTATGGTTTGATTTTCAATATATAATGAAGTAGGAAGATATTTAATAATTTTCCAACTTAGTTCCAAGGGTTGGACAGCTGGGTGTACGGGCATCACCTGTAGCAGGACAATTTTGAGCATTTAAAGCATAGTTTGGAGTTTTGGTTGGAATTTTGGATTGAATAAGGAACTATTTTTGATGGATTAGGATATTTTTTCATGTCTTGAATCTGTGTGTAATTGTTTTTTTTTCAAATAAGCATTTAATAAGGTTTAGAAAATTTTTTTTTTTTAGTAACCCTATTGTTCAATTTTGTGTAACAAGTATGGAATGGGCTATAGCTTTTAAGTTTCCTTGGTCTAACCACCATGGCTCTTGGAGACCAATAAATAGCTTCTATAAATAGTTTAAATATGGTTTGTGGAGGTTGTGGAAGGTCAAATGCTATTTTTACAATCGAGCCCTACGCAAGCAAACAAGCTTGGAAAGGTGCAAGAGATGCTTGTAAAGAGTTTTTGTGAAGAGTACACAATTGGCATGGGTCAATATTAAATTGGTAAGGTAGGAGAAATGTGTGAAGGAAGAAAAATTCAAAGGACAAGTATGGATATGGAGTTTGGCGCTTGTGGGGAAGAAAATGCTAACATTGCTTTCAAAACCCTTAAAAGTAGGGTTTTCTGAATTCATATTGTACGAACATTGTTGGAACCCTAGACCTACAAAATATTCAAGGGTTGATCATAGGGAACAAAAGTCTAGTCTAAACCAAGGGGCCTTATTGAGGGTTTTTTTGAGTTATTTATCCTTCCTTATTTCTAGGAGGGCTAATAGGGGCTCCTAGGGCTACAAGGCCTAACTAGTCAATTTGGTGATTCAGGTATGAGAAACTTGAAAGAATGGAGAAGAATGATGGTAAATGAGACAAGAACCTCAATAGGAAGGTTCAATCTTTTTTTTTAGACACTTAGTGCACTTAGGAATTTTTTGGCAATCTAGGCCAAGGAATGCATTTTAGGTGAATTGGGAGAATGACATTGGAGTTTAAATTGGTGGGTGAGTTTCTTGGAGAAAGAGGTTTATAGAGGTATCCCCTAAGCTAGGGTTAGGAGAGGAGACCGTATAGTAGGCTAGGAGTAGCCTGGAAGAGCTAGAAAGCTCTTAGTTGAAGAAGCTCCCCATCAGGTGGGATCTACTACTAGTAGCTCTGGTCCTGCCACCTTTCCATTCACTTCTACTGCCATCTCTCTCGCTTCCTTCAAAGTCTCTGCCTATGCTATAGTTAATCAAAAGTCTTTGAGAGTCTAAAAATTTATTCAATGACTATCATCAGGTCTCATCTTATGCTTTTTTTTCTTCTTCTTGGAATACTTAGGAGATGGGATAATAGTGAATGACAAGACTTAGCCATTCTCCATAGATGCATGTTTGTGGAATCTCTGTTGGTTTCCCCTTAGAGATTGTAAACATACTCATTGATTTAAGTAATGTAGTCTATCCTTATCCTTTTGGGGATCTAGTTAATAATTTGAGGATGAGAAGATTTTGTAAACACTTTTATTCACCCTCTTTGTCACCTAGCACATAACAGACTTGATGTGCTTTTGAACACAATATGATGAAGCACATAATTAGGATATGCTTTCCTCACATGTCTTATATTCATAACTATATATAATATTAATATATGTTTACACATGTTATTCGGCTTCCCAAACTATCTAATAAGAATGAATTCTTATTAATACTCCTAATAGGCTCATTATAACATCTTGCTAAAAATAATTATATGACTAATTAATGAAACCACATTCTCTGTAGATGATCTTACTATTTATTTGGGTGTCATTATCTAGAAAATAATGTTCTTAAGATAATTGTATTAGGGCCTTCAAGAAATATTAAACATGGCATATATATGTTGATTGTTGTCTTTTGTATCATAATCATGCCATAATGCGTTTTTCTACTATTTAATGCAGATTCAATTGTTGTGCAGAGATGAATTGAATTTCCTTTTAATGTTTCTAATTTTTTTATTCATCCTCTCATTTGGTATTACTCAAAGAATGACATAAAAGGTAGCTTTAGGGCCTCATCAAATCTCTTGTTGCGAACAAGTCCAACAATCATTGCAATCTATAATGCAACATTTCACTCCAACATTTACTAAAAGAGCTTCAACGCCTTTTCCCATAACTATTTTGTATGTATGTATTTGTAGTGCATCTCTTGTGTTTTTACATTTACAACATAACTCTGATACCATGTTAAGTAACAAGGATTTCTTCCACAAATGTAATAACATTGTCATTGTATTGATGTATTCCAAATGCAAATATGAATGACTTATAAAAATGAGAGGAGGAGACATGTCTCATGAAGAGACATGTTTATATGGTAAATTATCATTAAATAATATATTAACAATAACACACACACACACACACACGAGTATTTACTTAATGATGATTTACTAATAAGCCGATTGAAACTACAACCTTAACAAAAGCAATCTCATAACTAGTCTAATTGTCAACATAGTTACTTGGCTCTATAGACACTGAATACATGTAGATATTAACTATATCTAAATATATATGATATAATAAATTGAATCAACAACCAAATACCATATAATAAATTGAATCAATAAAAAATACTAAACTTACCATTTATAAGTAAGCACCCACAAAACTAGAGGGATGAGACCTCAATAGATATAATTATAATGGCTCTATCTTAGCAACAAAGCAAAGGACTGCATGAATAAGGAGTAAACCAAGAGATTATTATCACAAAATATATTATTAAAGCCCTAAATTGAATCATAACTCCACGTAATAAACTTCATAAAATCACATAATGCATTCTAGGCATTAATCGATAGTTAAGTACAATAAATGAAAATTGTGGCTTAAAGATAATCTACATATCCTTCATTTAATAAAAAAACTTGTATATATTAGCAAAAGATAGAAAATATGTCAATACTAAATATAGACAAACAATAGAACATATTGCCATCATAGCAACCAAATATGTTAGTGATACGAAGGGTAGTTTTCAATACTAAGATGCAAAGCAAGTCCTAAATACAAATAGATAAGTAAGAATCCAACACATTACATCATTGAAGGGAGCCTCATATCAGACAATTTATTACGACTCTCTCTAAAGCCACAAGATCAATCTGCAAGAAGGAACTATATAATATCCACAATGATGCTTACTATCTAGAGACAAGTTGCATATTGTTGCAATATTGGATTGTTTCTAATATTGGATTGATTCTTTCCTAAACTGATTCTTTCCTAGACTATTCTTTCCTAAATTGATTCTTTCCTTTCCTACAGTTGTTTCCTTTCCTATAACTTTATGCATATGGCACACAACTATATATGTACCTATACAGTTTTATGTGAATACAAGAATGGAAAATATTCTTCTTGAATTCTGATTTTCAAGTTGGTATTAGAGATGTGAAGCTTGAATCATTTGTATCCCTTCATTGAACCATGGTCGATTTAGATTTGGAAGTATTTGAGAGCAAATCTGCTCCTATTATTATTCAATCTAAAGGTTCATCATTCAAGGCAGGGATTACACTCGATGAAACAAACTATGATTTGTGGTCTCAAATCATGGAGATGCATATTGCTAAGAAGGAGAAACTCTCTTTCATTCATGGTAACTCACAACGACCTACCGAGAAGGATGATGGATATGAGAAGTGGTAGACAATCAAAAGGTCAAAAGATGGTTGTTGATATCTATGTCCCTAGAAATTATGAAGTGATACATTTTCTTACCCACAGCTCGAGATATTTGGAAAGCTCTTTCTAAGGCATTTTATGATGGAGCAGATGAATTCTAGGTGTTTGTCTTGAATCAGAGAGCTTTCTCTGCCAAACAAAATGGTAGAACACTCTCTATGTATTATGTAGAATTAATTGATATTTTTGGTGAGTTGGATCATCTTGATAAAGTGATCATGGAAAGTGAGAACGATGTTGAATCTTACTGAAAATTAGTTTAGCGACAAAGAGTGCATATTTTTCTTGCTAGATTAGATGGTGACTTTGAACAAGTTCATGATGAAATTTTCAAAAAAGATCCTATTTTTGAATTAGAATCATGGTGACTCGAAATGAATCTAATCAGAATGGGCATCCTCAAAACCCGCCTAAGATCACTAATGGTGCTGATAAATCCACCTACAAATGCACCCATTGCAATCAAACTAGTCATATCAAAAGTCACTGTTTTGAATTTTTTGGGTATCTAGAATGGTGGGATTGTAGTCACGATTCACAGAAGAAGAAGTCGAAGAAGACCTCTAGTGTAGTGTTTGTTGAAACAAAGATAGAGGATAATGTTGTTGGACAGATCTCGACATTAGCAACATTGGCAGGTAATGGTGGTAAGTCTTTAAATATGTCTACACTTGTTTCTAATAGTGCATGGATAATTGATTATAGTGCTACAGATCATATGATGTTTGATTCTAGATAGGTCTCATCCCTTAAACCGTCCTCACAAAAAATTGTTTCCACTACTAATGGCTCTCTAGTCTCAATTATTAGAGAAGGATCCTTACCTCTCACTGATACTTTGAATCTAGATTATGTTTTAGTGGTTCCTTCTTTGGATTACAATTTGTTGTCAGTTTCCCAAATCACCACTACTTTACTTTGTGTTGTAATTTTTTGGCCTAATTTCTATGTGTTTAAGGACACCCAAACGAGGCAAACGAATGGTTGTCGTGTTAGGAAAGGGAAGTTGTATTACTTGGACTTGGTGTCAAAGAGTTTGAAAAAGCTCTATCAAGCTCTAGTGATGGATGGCTCTAAGGGGGATAAGCAAAAATCTAAAATCTGGTTGTGTCATCAACATCTGGGATATGCTTCCTTTGGTTACCTGAAGAAATTATCTCCTAGTTTATTTGCAAAATTTGATGTTTCTAGCTTCCAGTGTGAAGTTTGTGAACTTGCAAAAAGCCATCGTGCTTCTTTTCCATTAACTTTAAATAAAAGTCCAGTTCCATTTATAATCATACATTCTAATGTTTGGGGTTCGTCCAAAGTCACTACCTTGGGTGGATCATGTTGGTTTGTTACTTTTATTGATGATTGTACTAGGATGACTTGGGTATGCTTAATGAAGTCTAAAAGTGATGTGAACTTATTATTTCAAAAAAATTATAACATGATTCATGCTCAGTACAATGCACAAGTTCAAGTTCTTTATAGTGACAATGGAGGCAAATATTTGAGTTCTAAACTTCAGTAGTATTTGGAAGCACATGGAACTATTCATCAAACTACTTGTTCCAATACACCTCAGTAGAATGGGGTAGCTAAGAGAAAAAATTGTCAATTGTTGGAGGTTGTCTATGCTTCTCTGATAGAAGCCCATATGCCATTATCCTATTGGGGCGAAGCACTTACCTCTACAACATATTTGATCAATCAGGTACCCTCGAGCACTATTAATTTCTTGATACCATCCCAGGCTCTCGCTAAGGCACTTGTTGCTCCAGTTGTCCCAAATTTACCTCCTCACGTCTTTGGTTGTGTAGCTTTCATGCACCTCCATAAGCATTACCGCAACAAGTTATCTCCTCAAGCATTGCGATGTGTCTTTCTAGGATATGCTACTTATCAAAAGGGGTATCAATGCTATCATCCTCCAACCCAAAAAATGTTTATTACATTGGATGTAGTTTTTCATAAAGACTCGATGTATTTTTCCTTTGAGCTTGAACTTCAGGGGGAGTACCAAAAGGAAATTCAAACTTTAGACTATAATGATCACATCTCTGAAGATGTAGGTAGCTTGGACATCTCTAAAGATGTGGATAACACCTCTACAGATGTGGATGTTTGCATCCCTAAAGAAGTGGGTAGCTTGGACATCTGTGAAGAAGGGGAACTCTCTGAAACTATTAATCAAGAAGTAGGTGAAACTTTGGATCAAAGTAGTGATGAACACCCAAAAACTAAAGCTATGGGTCCACCTCCATCTGAGTCCCTCACACCACACCAATTGCTTACCAAGGATGTTCTTGAACCATCTAGAAAATAGCTACCTCAGCATCTCACCAGAGGTGTCCCTAAATCCACATATGAACCCAAACTTTCTAGTAAAGTTAAATATCCTATGAATCATTATGTGTCTAACCATTGTTTGTCAGAATCAAATTAGTCATTTGTAAATCAATTATCTATTAGAGTAAGTTATTTATTACTCTAGGTGCTTTAGCTCTCTTAGGTGCATATAATTAATATCATATATTAATTATAATGTGCAAACCTAGCTTTCTTTCCTTTAGGGTTTCATTCACCTTAAAAGGTTGAACTTTTGTATTTTGTTTTCATAAATTAGAATACATTTTAACTCTCATATTTTTGAGAACTTCTAAGCTCTGCTTTTTTTCATTTTTTGGCTTCTCTGCATGCAGGTGTTCTTGAGGATCTATGAAGTTGGATTTCTCAACTTCTACATGGTATCAGAGCGGGCCTACTACTTCCTCGTCTGAAGATTCTTGAAGCCACGATTCATAGTCAGAAACTTCAACTTTTTTAGAGTTTTTTTCTTCAAAAGGGTGAAGGGAAAAATTTTGGGGCACTTTGGGCTCAAACGGACACCACCATTGGATTCAAAAGGCCATTTGCAGTCAAAAATCATTAAAAAACTTGTCATTTTTGGCTTCAAAGCATCTGGGAAAAAAATTTACCCGTCTTAGAGGCCGTACGAACGAGATTTTACATTTATTGCAAAAAAAATTTAAAAAAACACAGGGCCCCCTAACGGCCACCGCGACCCCACTCGAGTGCCACTTGCGCTCTATCGAAGCTAGTCACGTCGCTCCTACAATGCTTGGCCCTGGCTGTCGCCGGTGGGCCACCAACTGACCGCCACCGCCAACAGCATCGTCGCTTCTCACACTATCAGCACTGACATAAGTTTGTGGCATGATTACATCATCAAATTGGTGCCACGTCAGCTTTTTCAGCGACTTATGTATGGCTAACGTCATCACGCTCAATCCCCTTCCTAACGTCACTTCCCGATAGGATGATTTCATATTTCGGTTGCTGATGTCAGCAATCTTGCAATCAAATTTCTCCCCAGTGACCAAATTTTTTTTCCTGGCGACGGCCTGTGACGGTCGTACGGGCGTCAAATTTAAGCCCGTCTCTGTACTTTTTTAGAGAGCTCTGTTTCTGGACCTGCAGTCATTTTTTTCTCATAACTTAAGCATATGGACATATTTTTGGGATCCGAAAGAAGCACCATAAAGATGACTTAGAGATGGAGACAATGGTATTGGTTTCATGTGATTCCAAATTCGTTTGAGCTTCCAAATTTGGTGTTGAAGTAGAGGCTTCTATTTTTCTCTTCTCTGCATCCAAATTCTAGGTTCTTTTCTCAGTTTTTGTGTTTTTCCATAGTTGTTGCTTTGGTTCTAGGGGATATTTTTATTCATTGTAGGGGGGAGCATTTTCTATTTTTTAATTTTCTTTAGAATTAGACCCTTCTACTTTTGTCTTTTCTTTCTCTCAATGTCGGATCCTTCTATGATCCGACTCACACCGCACAACTATCACACTTGGAAGACACAAATGACTAGGCTTCTCATGTCTAGAGGCTTATGGTCATGCCTAGATGCAAACCAACTTGTTCTGCAATGCCCTTTTGAGGTTCTTCAGCATAGAAAAAAAATGGATGAAGCCATGGGACTAATTGCATTGAACATCTCCGATAGTCTACTATTTCATTTGGATGGTTTGACCACCCCACTGGCTATTTGGACCAAATTCCAAACTTTTTTTGGCATAGTGAATGAGTTCCAAGCACTACAGCTTGATGCAGAGTGGACTTCTTTGACACCTACTGATTTCCCCACCATTGAGGACTTCTTGATGAAGTTCAAATCTATATGCACAGTATTGTAGGGATGTGGTAGAAACAAAACAGATGATGAGTGTATTTTTTTAATACTCTCAAAGTTGTGAGGACAGTATCAGATCTTTTCTTCCACTTTCTACTCCACTATGGATGCCTTGGGTAACAGACATTAGATGCCTTCTTTTGAGATTTTTTGTGACAGGTTAATTCATGAGCAGTCCAAGCTCACTCAGATGGATTCACTTATAGGTTCACCATCACAAGCATTACTTGCCAAGGATACACAGGAGCAGAAGCCGAAGTCGATATTCGATTCCTCTTCTCAACACTCTACCGGTCCATCCTCTTCTTCTAAGAAGAAGGGGAAAAAGAAGACTAAGACTCCTTCTTGTTCCTATTGTCAGAAAAGAGCTCATGATGAGGCACATTGTTTTCAGAAGAGATTTAATGGCTATGAGAAACAGATTGCATATTTGCAAGCCCTTCTTCAAAAGAGCTCTATTTCATCCCCATCCTCTTCTACCTCACAGGGGTCTACTTTTCAGTCTTCTTCCACCTCTTCAACATCTTCACCAAATTTTGGACAAGGTCATGCATTACAAGCTTCCATTACATTCCCTTCCCAGGTCTCTTGGATACTGGATTTAGGTGCTTCTCACCATATGGCATCTTCTCAAGAGGTCTTCTCCTCTATTGAGGCTTCTCCAATTCCTCATATTCTTATGGGGAATAACACTTCTCTAACAATCTATGGGAAAGGTTCAATTCGCATTCAGGATGGCACATTCCCTTATCTCTGCAAACCTTCTCTCGATGTATCAGATTACACACAGTGAATCAAGGAAGACAGTTGAGTTCACTACAGATTCAATCTACAATTAGGATAGTGCAACAAGAGGCCTTATTGCTTCAAGGATAGTTGATCATACCACCATCTCTAAATCTTCTCGCACTTTTGTCCACCATCTCCATCATTGGAGCATACTTTTTCTCTTTCGTGAGAGCATCATGTGGTGCAGTTAGGACACATGTACCTTTGTATTGTTCCTAAGATCACCGCACCTCATTCCGTTGAAGTCTTTTCTTCTTCAACTCTACCAGCCTCTCTAGCTACACTCATTGAGCCTTCAGGAGCACTTGTTGTGGATTCCATAGAGGATGTTCATCTCCTCTTTCATGACAGTGTCAGCACACTTGCATTGGGGATTCCTTTTCAGGATCCTCATGTCTACTCCTTTGAGCATCAATTAGGTCTTCCTGTCATTCATTGGTTTCCTTGTTCTGTGCCCTTGTTTTTTCCGCATTGGAGTTCCATTGGTTTGTTCATTTCTACAGGGACTTCATCATTCTGGGGGGGCTTTGTTGTCTCGTCTCTCAATCATGGGGGGTTTGTTTATGGTTTTGAGAGAGTCTCTTGAGCCATTTTATTTCTATTGTTTTTTTTTTCAGCATGTTTCTTATATCTCTTTTTGGAGAGGGGTTTTTCACACTGGGTTTTCTCCTTTGTTTCTAGTTCACAAGATTTCTTTGTATTGGGTACCTGATCAGGCCTTGTTGCCAAGACCCATTTTTCTACTTTCATAGCTTTGCTAGGTTAGCTTCCTCCTAAGCTTCGCTTAAGGGGGGGTATTAGAGTAAGTTATTTATTACTCTAGGTGCTTTAGCTCTCTTAGGTGCATATAGTTAATATCTTATATTAATTATGATGTGCAAACCTAGCTTTCTTTCATTTAGGGTTTCATTCACCTTAAAAGGTTGAACTTTTGTATTTTATTTTCATAAAATAGAATACATTTTCACTCTCACATTTTTTATAACTTCTAAGCTCTTCTTTTTTCATTTTTTGGCTTCTCTTCATTGCAAGATATTTGCATGCAGGTGTTCTTGAGGATCTGTGAAGTTGGATTTCTCAACTTCTACATTATCTACTATATCTATGCCTAACAATGTGCAGGAGGCCTTAGCTGATCCAAGGTGGAAAGCCACTATGAATAAGGAGATGAAATCATTACAAGAAAATAATACCTAGGAATTTGTTGACTATCCACCAGGAAAGAAACTAGTTGGATGTCGGTGGGCTTATGGATCTGTAGCTCATAATCCTCTAGTAGATATGTTTCTTTAATCTTTGCCACCATTTCTTTCCAATTAGCTATAGGCTTCTTCCCCTCACTTTCTCTTTCTTCCTACACAAACTTCCACCATGTCAAAGCTTGACCTTTCAACGTGGACTTTTCAAACCTCACCTTTTGGGCCTCTATTGTCCCTTCACACTCAAATTAATTCTCAATGCTTTCTATCCATTCTAAGACTACCTTTGCATCCATCTTTCCATGGAATAAATAAATGTTCTCTAGACTCTTTCCTCCAAATTCTTTGAGGAATTTTAGGAATGGTTCCTGCTCACCAAGTGGAGGATCTAGTTTAGGGATCTCATCCTCCAAACTTACCTTCTCTTTACCCTTGCCAAAGTCTTCATCCTCCTTAGCTTGGGTTGCATCCCATATCTCTTTCAACTTGTCTTTAACCTCCTCTAGGGCCTCATTGTGTACCTTAATCTTCTCTTCTAAGAGCTTCTTTTTCTCATCCACTTAATTTTCCAACTCTACATTGGTCACCATCTTGGAACATCCACTTGACTCAGTGGAATACAACATGCCACCACAAGCCTAATCTTATGGCTCTAATACCACTTTGATGGGAAGCTTCTTCAACTAAGAGCTTTCTAACTCTTCCAAGCTACTCTTAGCCCACTATAGGGTCTCCTCTCCTAACCCTAGCTTAGGGGATCCCTCTACAAACCTCTTTCTCCAAGAAACTCACCCATCCATTCAAACTCCAATGTCATTCTCCCAATTCACCTAAAATGCATTCCTTGGCCTAGATTGCCAAAACTTTCCTAAGTGCACTAAGTGTCTCAAAAAAAAGATTGAACCTTCCTACTAAGGTTCTTGTCTCATTTCCCATCATTTTGCTCCATTCTTTCAAGTTTCTCACACCCAAATCACCAAATTGACTAGTTAGGCCTTGTAGCCCTAGGAGCCCCTATTAGCCCTCCTAGAAACAAGGATAAATAACTCAGAAAAACCCTTAATAAGGCCCCTTGTTGTATACTAGACTTTTTTTTCCTATGACCAACCCTTGAATATTTTGTAGGTCTAGGGTTCCAGCAATGTTCGTATAGTACAAATTTAGAAAACCCTACTTTTAAGGGTTTTGAAAGCAATGTTAGTGTTTTCTTCCCCACAATCACCAAACTCCATATCTAGCATCCTCCTTTGAGTTTTTCTTCCTTCACACATTCCTCCTACCTTACCAATTTAAGATTGACCCATGCCAGTCGTCTGTTCTTCACAAAAACTCTTTACAAGCATCTCCTTGCACCTTGACAAGCTTGTTTGTTTGCCTAAGGCTCGCTTGTAAAAAATATCATTTAGCCTTCCACAACCTCCAGAAACCATATTTACACTATGTACAGATTTTATTGCTTGGTCTCCAAGAGCCATGGTGGTTAGACCAAGGACACTCAAGCTATAGCCCATTCCATACTTGTTACACAAAACTAACAAGCAGGGTTACTGAAAATAAACAATTTTCTAAACCTTATTAAATTCTTATTTGAAAAAACAAAAAACTACACATAGATTCAAGACATGAACACAAGGTCCTAATCCATCAAAAATAGTTCCTTATTCAATCCAAAACTCCAAACTACGCTTTAAATGCTCAAAACTATCTTGCTACAAGTGTTCTACATACACCCAAATGTCCAACCCTTGAAACTGAGTTGGAAAAGTCTTAAATAGACTTCCTACTTCATTCTAGACTGCAGTTTCAACCATAACTACCCAATTTGTTAGTTTTGCAAAAACTGCCTGAAAAGTTGTAGAGCAATTTTTCAAAATTGCAAAGTTGTCGATGCAACTTTTTGACTACTTTTGCAATTTTGCTCCTAGACTCTTCAAACTTGGAAAGAATTTTATCAAACCTCCTAGGATGACCTTATAACATCTAAGGGCCATGTTTAGACACCTCTTTGCCCCTTTTCATGGCATTTCACCTCATTTTTCCTTCTAGAGCATTTTTTGATTAGACTCCTAAACCAAAACCTATCAACTCAAACTTCCTAAACACACCTTGGGACTTTATCATTAGTCCTTATTATCCCAATGGTTGGTTAGACCATCTACAAACCAAAAATTGGACTTAGGGTTTGATCTTACCCTAAGTGTTCCTGCACCACCACCCATATTGAAACGAATCAAGGAGAGGGTCAAACAAACAAGAGAGGGAAGTGATTTGTAAAACCGAGTGTTGGATACTATCAAAATTGATGAGCAAGATCTGCAAAGTCTTTTCCAATCTCATTCATATTTGCATCAAGTTGTTTATATCTTTGCTTGTTCAATGACTAACATTACATTACCATTATAATGCTCATTATATTTATCTAGAGTATATCTACCTTGGTCCTTGAAATCAATGTAGTGATTTGTCAGACTTCCATATTTGATCATGTTTTTCACATCAAGATGGCAACATATCTCTTTCTTGCATTCGATGAAATCTAAGAATATGTGGGGATTGTTTATTTCCTTGTCTTTTAACTTGGCTTGTGTCTTGTGCACCATGTTGATGCCATTGAAGAGGTTTTGATATCTTACCACAAAGCATGTTTGGGTTCAAGTGGAGTCAAATTTGCATAGTCATCGTCACCTTCATTTGGTCATGATCATTTGTATTAAGATCGGGGTGGTTGGATCAACTTTGGCATTTGTATTAGATTTGACACAGATGAAATGCATCCTTTGTTACTATTTCAATGCAATGAGTGGTACAAAGTAATAGCACACAGACAATAGCATTGGCATTGGTGAGAATAAGCTTCTCTGCCATGTAAAATGTTCTTGAAACCATGATCGAGTTAGGGAGGACCATTATGGATGACAACATTCCTTTCATGTGGAGGTATTGGAAGAAATTTGCACAAAGCTTATATATAGTATCATTCTTCATTAGGAAATTACACTAGTAAATGTCTGGACAAAATTCATATATAACTTCATTCTTCATATATCATATTGATGCATTCAATTAAGGAGTATATTGTTTAATACAAAGCCCTAAATTAAATATATGGTGTACAAAATAATATTGATAATGTCTATGAGAATGTTTGATTCCAAATAGATTAAGACTAATTGTTGACCACCACTGTAGTCAGACAAATGAAAATGGAATGATAAGAAGAAACAATTGATGAATTTAGAGATCACTCAAATTCTCCTTATTGACACCGTTGCTGAATTTTATGAAGTTATTAAGAGGAAAAAGTAAGTTTTTTTTTTAGGAAAGCATGTGACTAATAATACAGAAGTGATTTATTTCACACAATACAATCTCTTCGATTATGAGGGGAAATTTCTCATTTATAGAAGAAAACATATATAAAGGATGGGAGGAAGAATGTGAGAAATTAATCAATTATTTCTTATTACATATTTATTCTTATTGGATTGCTCAAGTGACCACTTGCTTTTGGAAAATCACGTTGCATATATCTAAAGAAAATTGCAATGCCCTGTCCGGAGACCCTTGGAACAATGATTCAATACAAGCCAGGATTTTTTTTTTAACAAGTATGAATACACGTGACAACATCAACATACAAGGACCATAAAGATCAAAATAGAAGACTTAACCACAATCTTGACAACCAATCTCCAAATGCCACTACCAAACTAACACACTCAAATTGAAGGAGGAAAACCAAGGATAACAACAAAACATAAAATCTTTGATCTGTCAAAGCCTGTAATTCAAGCAACCCAAAAGGGTACTCAAAACACCCAATTTCATTCTCTGAAAAACAATGGAGATGCCCCCTTTTTTCCACGTGAGAAATCACAATAGACAATTTTGTGCGAGGAAGTACAACATGTCAAGCGAGAAACTACCCTTTTGCTCAAAGAACTGCCTAGCCTAGCAGCCAAAACCATAGCACTGATGTCAAGGTTCGCGCAAGGAATTACTAGGAGCCACACAAAGAAATGCAACAAGCCACACAAGGAAATGTCAAGTCTCACGTAGGAGAGTGTACAATCTCACGCGAGGATTCACAACAGCAAACAAGAAAAACACAAGATGAGAAGATAGGGAAAATAATTCCTCCACTCCAGGGAGTACTAGATCCACAAATTGAGGCTTAGACACTTGAACACAATAACTGCAAGATGGAAATTGCATCTAACCATCTGAAAAATAGCAATGAAGGAAATGTACTGAAAGCAACATCGCAATGAATGAACATAACAAAACTCATGCATGATTCCTCCCAACCATAATAGCATCATGAGATCTTGAAGGTCCTAGCCATGCCCCATGCATAACATCCCAAACAGCCAACTAGATAGTCAGAGTTTTCTTATAAGGATGTCACTATTAAAGCATAATAACATCATAAGAACAAGGAAATCTAACATGCTAACAAGTACAACAATAGATATTCCAATTAATCAAAACACATCATCTAAACATATGCTAAACATCATAATACAGGAATGCGTCAAATAAACTAACATCATCTAAACATGATATCCAAGCATTCCAATGAGAGCATAAATCACAAGGAAACATACTCCTTATAAACTGAAATACCAAGTGAACATTGAGCATTGGTTGAACTAGAACAATAGACCATCTCTATGCACCGGTCCCCAAAAGTGGTATAGGTAGTTACGCCTCCCAACCACATGAAACCGATAGGTCCACTCTCGTCATGCTAATGGAGATAAAGATCCAACCACAAACACACAAAAAGAAAACACCCATGGCTAACACTCATGCCAAACACCAAAAATGATTGAAACCATGATCATGAAACAATGCAAGTACTAGAGGTCCTGGTCATCAGACACTCAATGGGTAACTATGTAGGGACTCACTACATGGAGAGTCGCTTGGCATTGAAAAACCCAAGCTCAGTACTATGCGGACTCAACTTCCCAATGGAAGGCTCTCACACTATGTCCTTTTTATTATTTTTGTTTTATTATCCAATATTTTATTTAGCTATCACTTGATTAAAACTTCCTCTACCAACCCTCTAGCACCATAAACACTAGGCTATGAGATAAAAGCCCCCTCCATGGTGCTACCTTACCCTACCCATGCTCATCCAATGATGAGTGCCTATAGGCATGCATATTCCCAACCCAACTCCAAATGATCATAACTCAACTGAAATACAAATGAGAGATCGGGCCTCGCAAGTCACCCGACAAATGCACGCACACATGCTCGCACGTGGTGTACCACCATCATGAAGATCATAACATAAGGACTTGATGAGAACACAAGAAAAATCACACTCAACCGAACACAAGCTCGAGAGGATGGATGTTGCATGCATTCCAATCCAACAGTGTAACAATGGTCTGACTGACATCCTACAAATGATCCAATTCCATGACCGACACCGTGCCAAGGAAACTCAAGAAAACTAGGTAGCACACACAATGAGGTAAAAACCCCAAAACCCAAAAACTTCAAAAATAAAAACTCATTTGGTATTAGGGCACAAAAGCCATGAAAATCCAATAAAATTCAAGTTCAGACACGGTATGCAAAAATGTCTAGCATAATGGTGTGAAGCCCCAAACCCTCATCCTGAAAATCGAAAAAATATTCATACCCAATCAACTAGGCAAAGCCAGTAATCATAAACAAAGGGGAACACTATTTATCAACCTCTTGATAGAAAACTACTAGAAACAGAAATGGAAACGATGCTAAAACACAAAAATGGGAGAGCCCTAGCTGACGGCCAAAAGGGCTAAAATGAAAAAGAAACCAGATCAAATAAATATCTTGCGAAAGTTGTCAAAAGTCATGACAAAGCAAGGTCTCCCCAAGCTGGATCCAACGAGACCAGCCTTGCGAAGATCCCACACCCGTAGCTCTCACAACGAATAGAAACACAATCCTCCAAAAGAAGATTTTGGAAAAAGCTCTCAAAAGTCTAATTTCCAAAAGTGAGAAGTGAGGAATTAATTTCCTCTTTGGATACTTATTCACTTTTTGGGTGAATAATCAATTAGGGTAATTAACCAGGAAATAGTTAAATCCTAAATCCACTCAAACGAAAATAGGCTATTCCAAGTAATTGGAATTCATCTGTGGCAAAGCTGTCAAAAAATTAAAATCAATTAAAATAAAGCCCGAAAATCCAAAATCACATAAATTTATTTCCTTAACAACTTTCGCAACAATGCGAATCTCTAAATGAACAAACACATTCACAGGTTTAAACACATAATGCAAATGAGTCTGGATTTATCAAATCATTGTAAGGTTTAATTTAAACACTTAAATAAGGTATGTCGACCATACAAAGATGACATTGGTAAAATATGAACAGTTGAATCACTAGCTCCATGTGTCACTGCCAAGGATATAAATCCTACACACTAAAACACATGATCAAGTGCAATTGCATATAATAACATAGCCAAAGCAATAAATGCATTAAATCACCTAATTTAACCATTTAATCAATTATACTAAAGTAATCCATTTACATGACTCATGTTCACATAAAGCGTCACAATGCAAGAATGAAGTAAATAACCATAACATTAAATCTAACATATAACCAAATTAGAGATATGTCCAAATATTGGATAACCAGATATCATCATAAAACACAATGTCATCTCAAAATAGCATCATCATGCAAATATGATCAACTGAAGAACATAGTACTCTAACATCTATGATAAGAAATCAAAGTAGAACATCTGACCCTCAAGTCATCTCAGATGAAGAAAAAATATAACATGAGTAACAAGTATCTCTCGGATCAAAATAAACAAGGTACAAACTACAAAAATTGCAATAAAGAAAAGAACAATGAGCTTCCATGATAGAGTGTGATGTGGAACAATGCAGTAGAATATATATCTAACTAATAAAAAATTATATACTCTGAAAATTACATCATATGATGTGTTTGTCAACTAGAGTTGAAAACTCGGCCTGATCACTTCTATTGTGTCCTCCCATAGTGCAAATGAACTACAGCTATGAGTTCTATTAAACCAAAAAGAAATTTTTCCTATTTGATGTGATCCAAAACTATTCAACAATATAAGAGTGGGAATTTACATTATGGGACGGGGGGGCCGCATAATAAAAAATATTCCATTACCACTTGAACCATCTTTAGAAAGGATGTGTTTCATTCTCAAATGTCTATGGACCCCCATGCACATATAAGTATTCATTATTTTTTAGTATTACATTTATCTACTCATTATACTTCTCTCTCTTATTTGTAATTCCATACATATTATAAGAATTATATGCCTTGATCTTTTCCTTTATGTCTGAGGATGTTCTTGAAGGAAAAGAAGGTTGGTACTTCACCAAACATTGTGCAAACTCAATCTTATGGAAGCAACTCTAAAGAAGTTGTGATCTAGAACTCATTCATTATCTAGAAGTGAATATTTGTGATGATTGAGATGATGAGTATTCTTCCATTAAGAGGGAGTCTCACACTTCTTCAAAGGCAATGTAGGAGTTCAAAATATTGATATTCAAAGGGCACCTAAAAATACAAGTGTGTGACTACATGATTTTGATGGGCCTACCCCTATATACATCACGAGGAAGTAATGACTTATTTTCTAAAAGTTGAAAGATTAATATCAGATTCAAAGGGAGTTCAACAAACATGCTTTGGTCAAGAAAGCCTCTAAGGAAGTAACTAGAGGACATGACATGTCAGGATCTTTTGTTCAAAGGGAGAATTACAAGGTGTGATTCCTTTTTAATGAGTTCTCTATGAAAGAAAAGTTTGAAGTGAAATTCCTTGAGAGAGAAGTTTGAGGTGAAAACCTTTGTTCCACCCTCTAGGAGAAGCTATGGTGGGTCCACCCTTTGATTTGGTTCATGGTGGATATCATGTAAGTTATTACATGATGTTGTTGTGATTTATGTTATGAAAGGTGACGATCTTTCATTTGATATGTGTGTGAGGTCGCTATTGTAAAGTGATGATCTTAGCAATAGTTTGACCATGTTATCATGATTGACTTCATTAAGTTATTGTCCTAGAATGTTTCGCTAATCATGTTAACAAAATGTATCATGATCGATTACATTACATTGATGTCTTGGAACGAGTCAAAAATCATGATAATGTGATTGTTGTGATGTATTCTTCATCCATTGTCATCGTAGACTACATTAACTTGTTCCAAACTATGCTAAAAGTCATGACAATAAGTAAATCATGATAGTCTTGGATTGAGTCGAAAATCATGAGATCAAGACTGACTATTTGATTAGAATGTGTCAGATTTTGGATAGTATATATTCTTAAAGGGACATAATTGGTTATAAGCATTTTTTATGCAAACTCAAATATGAGATTATTGTGATTAAGAAAATGATTGTATCATCTCTCACTAAGAGGGAGTGTTAAACTAATAGCTTTGGTTGAATATGATATCAGTATATGAAACATACATATGCATACGGATATGTATATACATGCATATGTAAATACATATACATACATATATGTTTGATTTACTACACTTATTGATATCTCATGTTATTCGACACTTTATGATAATGCCTTGATCAAGCTATATATGTTAATATATATGCTGAGATAGTTCCTCTCATTGATTCATGACATTAATGATAATAAACATATTGACACTACATTAAGTTGGTGTCCCAAAGTGTGTTGGAGGTCATGAGACTTGTCATGATGGACTACATTAAGTGGTTGTCCTTGAGATCGTGATTGTTATCTGATAGACTGCATTTAGCTATTCCTAGAGTGTCAAAGATCAGATAACACACCTTTCCAAGATATAACATATTCTTTTGGTAGGCATCTAGGATTTGATGCTAGTGCACATACCAAAAGAATATAAGTATGATGAATAGCATATGATTGATATTTCTTATTGAATCATACTTCAGATTATATTGAAAGATAACATCTAAGTTTGTGTGTGTGTGTGTGTGTGTAAAAGAGTATTTTCTAAATGATGATTTACCAATAACCATAAAAGATTTATCTCCAGGCCAATTCAATCCAACTGAAGCTACAACCTTAACACTCCCTCTTAGCTAGGGAGGATTGTTATAGAACACATTATGCTCTCAAGTATATGGAGAGATATCATCTCAATATGATATTCCTAGAATGGAATAATTAAGGATATCAACATCTAAGATAATAAATATATGTTGATATCCTTATATATATATATATAGAGAGAGAGAGAGAGAGAGAGAGAGAGAGAGAGAGAGAGAGAATTTTCTAAATGATGATTTACCAATAACCATAAAAGATTTATCTCTAGGCCAATTCAATCCAACTGAAGCTACAACCTTAACACTCCCTCTTAGCTAGGGAGGATTGTTATAGAACACATTATGCTCTCAAGTATATGGAGAGATATCATCTCAATATGATATTCCTAGAATGGAATAATTAAGAATATCAACATATATCCATAAACTTATTGAATGGAATGGAATAATTAAGGATATCAACATCTAAGATAATAGATATATGTTGATATCCTTAATTATTTCATTTCAAGAATATCATACTGAGATGATATCTCTCCATATACTTGAGAGCATAATGTGTTCTATAACAATCCTCCCTGGCTAAGAGAGAGTGTTAAGGTTGTAGCTTCAGTTGGATTGAATTGGCCTGGAGATAAATCTTTTATGGTTATTAGCAAATCATCATTTAAAAAATACTCTTATAGATAGATAGATAGATAGATAGAAATGTCTCCTCTCATATTTATTAGTCACTCAAATTTGAATTTGGAACCCCTCAATACAATGACAATATTATTACATTTGCAGAAGTGATCCTTGTTACTTAACAATTTTGGGTATTGGAGTTAATCTATAGGGGATTAATGAATTGTGATGTAAAGAAAAGGTAAATGATCCTTTGTCTATAATTTATTTGAAGCTAATAAGGAGAAAAGTTTGGAGAAGTATGGTGAATATCTTATTACTGGTAGCAGATGATCAATGCTTAGAAGAATCAGCATAACCCATGGACAGAAGAGCTAGATAGCTAGATCAAATACATGATCACTTTGACTATAAGTATTGATCAAAGACAATACTCATAACTCATGAACTCATCCTTCATGTTTACATATCAAATAGGATGAGAGAGAGAGAGAGAGAGAGAGAGAGAGAGAGAGAGAGAGAGAGAGATATGTAATGTGCATGTATCCCTTACATAATAAGGGTTCAAAATCTATACAATGCATAATAGAATCAAAAATGAAATTGTAATTATAATTGTAAAAGAGGAGGCCTATCCCCTTATAAATACCCTGTAACACATCGATAAGATGACTACAACAATTTGATATAGATCAAATACATGACCGCTTTGGCTAAAGTATTAATTAAAGACAATACTTAGAACTTATGAGCTCATCCTTCATATTTACATATCAAATAGGATGAAAGCGATGTAATGTGCATGTATCCCTTACATAATAAGGGATACAAATCTATACAATGCACAATGGAATCAAAAATGAAATTGTAATTATAATTATAATTGTAAAAAAGGAGGTATATTCCCTTATAAATATCCCATAACACATTAACAAGATGACTATAAGAATTTGATATACTCATTTATTTTCTTTTTTTGGGGCAAGAGTGAAGGTTTGTCTAGTTTACTCTTTGCTACTCATTTGTTTTCTTTTTTAAGGCAAGACTGAAGGTTTCTCTAGTTTACTCTTTGCTACTGGCGGCCCTAGTGAGTTGACCTGTAAATAGGGTGATTATTAATTACAAAAATACTTGGATACGACCAAATGCTCATCAAAAAATAAAACAAGTATTCGCACATCTCTTAAAAGAGAAAATGTGTTATATACAAAAAAAAAAAATCTATAATATTTTGTAAATTCAATTCAATTTCTCTTACATCTATCCCTGTCATGCTTGGTTCATTTTCAATATATTTTCTTCTTATAAGACATCTAGAATTCCAAAGTTTTAAAGTGATATTTTCAATCCTCTTTTGTATCTAAATCATTGCTAGTGATCTTAACATAAATTGTAGTTAGTAAGAGGACACTCTATATTTAAAGTTGAATATTAAACAACTTTATCATAAGTTGGTTCTCATGAATTTTTTTTATTAGCTAAATAAAAAGTAGAATTTGAATGGAAGTCTAAATAGATCTGTTTTGTATGGTCCTCTTATATAGGTATTAAGAAAATGTTGTTTTAGAGTGTCTCTTGTACCTCAAAATTGTATTGCAATTTATTTTTGGTAGGTTCAATCATCTTGTAGATCGATTCATGTTTAAGATTTACAATAAACAATTAAATATCTTATTTTCATTGTCTAATTGTAAAATATATTAGAAAAGGGCCTTAATCAGATTTTATTTGTGCTCAAATATATATATTTGAATAAATCTTTGGTAATTTGGCTCTCGTTATTTGGGGTTTATGGAAACTTGTTTTTATGATTTTATTTTTTAAATGAGGGGGTACTACTAAATACACAAGTAAAATCATAGTTTTGATTGTTTCTTTGTGAACCTTCATTTTTTAAGGTCCCTAAACCAACATGAGGAAATACTTGAAAAAGTTTACAATTTCTAGCTGGATGCACAAGTACTTGCATGCCAGAAACGATGACAACTCACTTGCCAAAAAAAACTTGGCACCACATTTTTAAATAAACAAGCTGAGAGTCCTCCCGAAAAAATCGCTAAACCCTGCCAAATTTTTCATAAAGGCATTAAATCAATCTGTTTCAAGATCCTGTTTTTTTTAAATGGTTATTTGATGTTGATTTCAAGTGTGACAGTAGATTTTAGGGTTTATAACGCTACAGAGAGCAAATGAAAATCAATGGCGCAGTCTGCTCCACCAATTAGATTGCCACATAGACACATAAGCAACCATTCCTTCCCTTATTCTCTATCGTTCCATACCTGCTAGCACATTCATTTCATAGTTGTCCTAATATAAAAATTTCATGTCCGAGAAATCTCACTAAACAATTATACATGCGTTAAGATTATAATTTTAGCTGATATTGTGAGATTTGTCATCAAACTTTTATAATGACTATAATTTGATGGTAGCAAAGTCTCACCGTCAGTTTGTGGTTGGAACAAATGCACAGCTTAACTTGTATACAAAGGACAAATCAGGGCATTTTTTCTGAATCTATAAGTTACAAATGCCTTCAAAATATGCTAATGATCCTGCAGCACCTTAATCTGTGGTTTCATTTTCTTCTAGTTCATGTAATCTATTTAACCATATAAATGCAAGATCATTTCCTGTATTGGCAGCAACCTCAAACTGATTTCTTGCATTCTCAATGAAACTTGTTCTCTTTGACAATCTGTTGCGTATTCTTCTGCTAGCTTCACTTGTCACTTTACCGCTGCCTTCCAAATGACCTATCTTGTCAGGTGTTCTTTTCCCTGCAAAAAGAATTATCAATCCAATTACATTTCTCAGGATTATCACAATGTTAACAACAATTGACTAAGAACCAACATTCCAAGTAGACAGTAGGCATATTGCGGGCGACTTGTACCCTATTATTCCACATTGGGAAACATGAAAGAGAAATTTTTCTTACAGGAATTTTTCACTGTACCATCATACTGGAGAGAAAAGATACATAAAATACTTAAATAGAAAGACACCTGCTAATACCGTCCAATATCTAGTACCATACTACAGGCAGCATACAAGTTGTTATATTGGTAAATACATTACACAAAAAATAAAAGAAAGAAAAACACGCATCTTAGCATATATTTAATAGGACTAGGAATTCTTTAGCTATTCAACTATCATAATATTAAAGGTCGCATACATTTAGAGACTAATCCTTACATGGAAAATGAAGTACTCCCTGAAAATAAGTGCAACTTCATGGCACATTTAAGAAAAACATTGGAATAGTAAAATAAAGTAAATATCCATATCCACGTCTTAAAATACTGTGGGAATTCCACTCTGTTGAACACATCAATCGATGATCTCATCCTCCACATTTTCTATCAAAATGTAACCAATGAAAATATGATGGTGGCTAACTGAAAGAACCAAACTACGTCCTATAAAATCAAACAGGATAGGGTTGCATTAAAGCATTTGGCACACTGCAAGCTGCCTGGTGGATAAAAGCTACACAGTAATATAGTGGATAAAAAATACAAGATACGCATATGACATAAGTACATGTTCCAAAAGGATGCATTTTCTAAGAGAACTAAAATGCTGCATGACAACGGAGTCTGATCCAATTGACTTTTGAACTTTATGACAATTAGGTCCAATGATGATCAAAGCACATCAAGCTGAAGAGAAATTAATTAAGTTGGCCAATAAATAATTTAAAAGAAACTCACTACGTTATGAGAATTAAAAGAGAACTGGGTTTAAACCTTGTTTACCATCCCAAAGGTGTCAATACCCTAGCAACCAGATACACACCAGCCTCAAACAACGCATTATCATTTCCCTCTGTGCCCGGAAAAGTCAAGGTCAGGGCCAGCTCTTTCAGCAGACAAGGAGCAGCACCTAAAAATGCAAAACCGGTAAATAAGGGATGAAAGAAGCATTAATATCAGCACTCCCAATTCTGTCTTTGTTCCGTATCAGAACTTCCATATGAATAAAATTCTCAACAGATTCTTCCTGCCAAATTTGTCCTTTGTGTAAGGTGGACCACAACAAAATATTTTCCACCTCATTTTATAACACATTAAATTTCCAGACTTAATGTTGGTCCCTGGAATTATTCCTGGGATCTGGCACAAAGGTAATAGAGCTGTTTTCCTCTATTTAATGTCCTATTGAAAGATTGGCAACTCACCAATTTAAGCAATTTTGGATAGAAATTATGCAGATAGACGAGACTATCTTCAAGAGATGCTCAAGGAAGCACTTAAAAAGCATAGAAAGACATGATATTCCAGCTTGCTCAACCCTTCCACAATTAATGCCCTCAACTCAGTCTTCTACAAGAAGCAAGCCATTAGGCTCCAGCATCTTTCAAAGTTCCAATGAATTTGGGCATCCCTGCATTTGAAGGTAAGATTGAGATTGATGCACTAGAAAATTAGCTTGACCGTCATTTTTGTGAGAATATTTTTTTTGATAGATAAACTCATTTTGCATTTCTAAAGGCTTTCCCACCTGTCAAAACTTGATGGAAATCATAGTGAAAACTAACAGTGGTTAATTTAGTGAACCTAACAAATTTTGTAGAAGCATAGAAGGATTGGTGTTACTAATTAGCTATTAGTAATTAACCTGTGAAAGATTATGAGAATCAGAATATATGAAATCATAACAACTGTACTAAGGACAATATCAAATTATACAATGTGCCTTGTCTTAACAACTTGGTATCTGTAACATAAAAGATAGAAAGTCCTTTGAATGACATGGTGCTTATGGTCATATAACAAACAAACGATAAGTTCATGGAGATCAAGGCACCAGGACGTTAAAGGTTGAGGACATATTCAAACATATCGCAAACAAGACAAGGTTGTTGCAAGCTTGATAAACAAGTGTAAAAGTTATAATTCTGAATGACAAACTCTATCAGCAAACCATCATTGAAGAGTTACCCTTGAGATAAGAATCCACAAAACAGATAAACAAGTAGACTGAACTTCACAAGGCTAATAGAAGCATTGAGACAAATGTTATCAAGTGATCAACCTTCCCAAAGATTCCCAATCCATAATAATGGAAACTAAATTGGTTGAATTAGGGCATACATGTGTGTGTGTGTGTGTGTGTGAAAGTACTAAATAATGTAACAAGATCGAGTGTCTTTGATATCTTGCTTGGACAGTGTTGTTTTGAAGCAACATGGCATGTGTCAATTTTGGCCTTTAGAAGACCATCATCACACTTAGAAAGCAATTCTACAGGATGCAGAAGTGACTCTTGCCACCAATGTTTCCTTAATAATGTCAAAAGTTGATGTCATACCAAGAAAACATCATCTTCGTTCCTTGACAATCAAGCCCAAAATGATTCTCTATTTTCATGTAAACCATTCTAATGGCATAATCCTTGAGGTTTCTTTGTGTTGAAGATGGTAGCTGCAAAAGAGATCTTTATCTCTGATTTTTTATCCTTATAACTGTTATGGTCATCTTCAGCCGAATAAGACATTTGTGATAATATTTGAGATAATATTAAATATATAGTCATGCATCATGCATCATACATAGTGGCATGCATATGGAAATATGAAGAGACTTGTTTTGGGAAACTGAAGAGACCTTCGGTTGCGTTATAAAGAGTCTCTCAAACTCTATATATTTGTATGATTACTTTGTGTATGGGTGTATCGCATCAAGCGAAAACATTGTACTCAAAACATTTTCTTGATCGATAAAAGTGATATTTTGTTGTGTAGCTGGGTTTTTTCCCTTCAGGTGGAAGGGTTTCCCCAGGATAATCTTGTGTCTCTTGTATCTATTTTTGCTTTTCCTTATTGTTGTTTATTTTATTTCTGGGGAAATCTCAATATGGTATCAAAGCCAGATTAGATAACAGCGATGTTGGAATATTGAACTCTAGTGTAGAAGCGCAAAAGATCTAGTCATTCTTCAGTCCCATTCGTTAGTTATCAAATTTGTGTTCTTTTGTTTGTATAGTTATAAATTTATTCACATTCTTATTACTTCTACTCTTTAAACTTATCCCTAAGTTCTATGTTTTGTTCGTATGTTTCTCTGCTGAGTTTGCTCTGTGTTTGAGCCTATGTGGTAGTCCTATGTCTTTATCCTTTTCTGATAGTGACGGCTCTCCCAAATCGATAAGATGGTATAATGACATGTATGTTTGCATTTTATGGTACATATCATACCCATTCTATTGGTGACGTTTCTTTCAGCTTGACATCATGATATCGTGGCAGAATGTTTTCTTTTTATTGCATATTTTATTTCCAGCTTGGATTCAAGATATCGTGGCTACCACATTGGTAACAATGGGACAAGTTATTAAGCAGTCTTTTTGTTTCATCCCCTTTGTCAAAGAGCAGTGATTCAATTAGAATCTTCATTTTTTGTCAGTGTGGAAGCATTATCGTAAGATGGCTGTCATCCTTACAAGCCTGTCATGTTGAGAGATTCCATGATAGCATCACGTTGAGAGAGTCCGCAATTGATCCTCGTAGACCTATCATGTTGAGAGATTCCATGAGAATATCACATTGAGAGAGTCTATGATGTAAGTTGGTTGTGGTCCTTGCAAGCCTTTCATGTTGAGTGATTCCATGAATATTAATAAGTTACTTGTTCCTTTAATGTCATGTTGAGAGATAAGATAAGATAAATTTATTAACGTCGAACAAGAGACCACAAACGGATCTAAGGGATTGAAGAGAGTCCATGATTGATAAATTTATTAATGCGAGTCTCTATTAAGAGAGAAGCTCAGTTATTAATGCATTCTTCTCAGGGATAAGTTTTAGCTATGTGTGACTTATATACTAAAAATTTATCTCTTGCTAAGAGGGAGTGTTGAAGATGGTAGCTGCGATAGAGATCTTTATTTCTAATTTTTTATCATTATAACCATTATGGTCACACTTGGCTGAAGAAGACATTTGTGATAATATTAAATATAGAGGCGTGTCATGCGTCATGCGTACAAGCTATTAACATGGATCAGTTTCTGCAAACGTAATTACACTGCCATTGTTATCGGTATTTTCCAAATGCAGATACCAATCTCTTATAAATATAAGTGTAGGAGACATGTCTATGATTGATCATTATTAGCTAATATATATTAAATTAATCATAATATAACATATGTATATAATATATATGTATAATATATAAATATAATATAATATATAATATATATAATATTATATATTTATAATATTATATATGTAGTATAATTATAATATTATGTGTGTGTGTGTGTGTGTGTGTGATATATTATATTAACATTGCATCTTATGATTAAATCAATCTGACTGTAGCTATAATCTTAACACTCCCTCTTAGCTGGGAGGATTTGTTATGGAACACATTATGCTCTCAAGCATATGGAGATATATCATCTCAATGTGATATTCCTAGAATGGTGTATTTAAGGATATCAACATAAATCCATCAACACACACATATATATATTAACATATATTACATATGAAATTGGCTTCAATTCACTATGAGGCTAAATTTCTCAACACTCCCTCTTTAGCAAAGAGAGAAATTAAAACAATTATAATACAAGATTTGAACACCACCTTAAGTGTGGTCTAAGATAGATTTAAGTTATGGTGTTCGCCAATATTCGGCCTGAAGAACCATAAAATTTTGATTTTCATGGTGTCTAGCAAAATCTGGCCTGAAGAACCATGATGAGTTGATTATCAAGGTGTCTGGCAAAATCTGGCTCAAAGAACCATGATAAGTTGGTTATCAAGGTGTCTGGACAAATCCGGCCCAAAGAACCATGATAACATTTGCTCCTAGACATCCAACACATTTAGGTGCTACAAGTTAATGTAGCGAATCTAGGAGATAGATCAAACCATTGATAAGGTCCTCACCTTACAATGGTTACATTCTAATTGGTACGTTCCTTATCATGACTTCTAGCATTCTAAGACAACTTAATGAAGTTTGTCATGATAACAGGTCTACCATTTATAAGATCGTCACCTTACAATGGTTACCTTCTGTTTATATATGTCAATGAAAGATCGTCATCGTTCATTACATATCATATGTGAAATAGTAACCACCATGAACCCAGTCAGAGAGTGGTACAAAGGCTTTCACCTTAATTTTCTCTCACAAAGAAGAATGCATTACAACGAGTTTCACTTAGAGCTTCTCCTCATAGAGAAGATATCATTCACAAAGAATTGCACTTCGAAAATTCTCCCTCCGAACAATGATCCTGGGAAGTCAGGTCCACTAGTTACTCCCTTAGAGGCTCTCTCCCCCAAGGATTCTTGTTAGACTCACTCTGAGTCTGATATCAATTTTCTAATTTTCTGGTGATAAGCCATCACTTCCTCATGATATACATAGGAGTAGGCCCATCAAAATCATGTAGTCACACACATGTATTCTTAGACTCCCTCTGAGTATCAATCTTCTAAGCTCTTGCATTGCTTTAGAAAAAGTGTCCTACTCCCTCTTAATGTAGATGAATCTCATAATCTCAATCATCAAAGATGTTTGCTTCAAGAGCATCACTTTATCCATCTTGATCATTAGAGTCTTTGGAGCTACTATCATTAGATTGAGTCTGCATAATATTTGATAGCAAAAGTACCAACCTTTTTTTCTGTAAGAATATCCTCAACATAAAGGAAAAGGTCAAGGCAAATAACCCTTATAGTATGTATAGAATTACAAATAAGAGAGAGACTACAAAGAGTAGATAAATGTAAAAGATAAGAATACATATTTGCACATGAAGATTCAGAATTTGTCTTCTTAGATTATTTTTGAATGGAACATCTCCCCTAGAAATAAGGTTCAAGTGGGAATGGAACATTCAGTATTATTCCCCCCACAATGTAAAACGTCCACTCATTCTTATATTGTTGAACAATTTTGTATCACACGTGACAACTCCTTTCTAAGTTCCAACTTGCTCTTTTTGTCCATTGAAGGTCCAAACATTCATTTAGTTTAACAATAGACGAGAACATGTCCTTCCATTTTCTCAAACTCATCCACAATAGGCCAAATATCTTGATTATGATTGTACCACATGTATGAATCTACAACTCATATATCAAGTTTCATTCATCAAAGAGAGACTCGTAGATGGTTCAAATGAATTCTTAAAAACTTCATTAACGTCTCACAACTCAAATCTTTTGTCCATGCAAAGGTATTTGTTTGATCTTTTGATTAAGCCTATATTACACGCATCTTGCAATCTGTGTATTCCAAATTTATATCATTAGTGAATCACTCAAAACGTGGTTTACTCCCTCTTAATCAATAAGAACAAGTTCATTGAAGGTTAACTAAATAACATCTTCAGTCTTCTCCCTCTCTTTCAAGGTTGCCTCTAATAACATATCAGGCTCCCTCTGAATCTCAATCTCAATCCCATTCTTCCCATAATAAAATTATTAGAGGAAGAGATCAAGGCAGATAGCTCTTATAGTAAAAATCACCTTAAATAATTACTCTCAATGATAAATATAGTTTTAACTATAAGAACAAAATTTAATTTTGAATAAACATCTATAAATGATCTAAAAAATTAAATCATGTAAACTTTTAATCTTGCCTTATTATCAAATCACTCCCTATATATATATACACAAATTAAATAAATGCATATATAGTTCCACAAATAATTTTCAAAGGAATCATTAACCTTACCATTTGTACTCACTTAACATTGTCTCCTAGAATTTTTGGACCTTCCTTGAAAATATGGAATATTCAAATTGATTATAATACTTATTTGATTGGGTCTCAAGACCTTAGCTTATAATGATTGCATACATTGGCTCTATTATTTTATCTTCTCAGAATATGGAGCCCATTTTGTATTTGTGGAACCTGTTGGGTGGATATTTTGCAACTGACAGTTTTGGGTAAAAATTCAGTCGCAAAATAGGATGACCAGCCACAACATGTGAGACAGAGTCTCTCCTACCTTAAAGGGAAGGCTCCCCCTTCTCACTGTTCTTTGGATCAACTCAAGGTAAGCAAGAAGTCGAGAGATTATATAAAATGGGTGTTACCAATATCCTTTCTTCTTATCTTTCAAGAAAGAATCCACTTACTCATGGAGCGAGTAATGGGCAAGGTGAATCTCTAACTACGCTTCTATCAAGAGATGGAAACAGTGATACCGATAAACCTTCACTAACTCAAAGGCTAGCTGAAAATGTACCGGTATGACTCTAAGTCCGATCGTACTTCTATATGAAAAAGTTTTACAATTAGGGCACAAAGACTCCTAAAAGTAAGAATAACTTAACTATTTTGCGAATTAAGAAAGAAGTATAAGCTATAGACAAAGCTTCTAGCTATACACTTCCACAATTGCCCTTGGTTAAAGCTCTGGCTCCAATTGCTTCTTAACTCTTTCTATATTCAATTCACAAGATACAATTACCCAAAACATAAGATAACATGAATCAAAGCTAACTTAGATGAATTATAGACAAAGCTTATAACTCATACAAGTAACAATCGCACTTAATCAAAGTTAAGTCTCAAATGCTCCTTTGTATTCACTTTCTCTCAAAATAGTGCTATACAAACAAAGTTTTGCTAGCACAATTTCTCCAGAGCTCTCTTGCATAAAGATAAAGATGACTTTTACAATGAGGGGGGCACTCTTTTATATAGGTACAGGAGTTGAGAAAAAGGTGGAGGAAACAGTGGGAGCAACTCAACCAACTTTAACCTAATCTAACTAAAAGAGAAAATATAGAATTACATGCAACTGCACATACAACTCGCGTTACATCTTTTCAAGTACATGTAACTCACATCACATGTAATTATATTTTTTTCATGCAATGCATCCTCTCCAACTACAAATATGAAAGAAGAAGAAAGAAGATGGAAGAGAAGGAAACAATCCCAGGGATTGTTTTCAAGGGCCTTGTACTTGACGATGCAATCCCGGGTGATCATAGGATCGGGAGTTCCTATACTTTGTACCACTATATTCACCTTGATAACCATGGTGTTGCGTCTTTTGATAGCTTGACTCTTTTTGTTGAATTGTTTGTTGTCATTTGAAAACTTGATGTGATCAAGCTTTTCTCGCTCAAGTTGTGAATTCTCCTTTGTAGATTGACACATTCTGGAATCTCTGACACTTTAAAAACCTTCTTGACGATGCCCAGATGTAAACTCGAAACAACTTTCCATCAGTACCTTTAACTTCTTTTTTTCAAAGCAAAGTGCTTGGAAGGATGGAAATGCTTTAAAACATGAAAGTGGAACACATGGGAATGCGTGCAAATGAAGATTGCTGATTTTCAAATGTGACTTAGGGTTTTCAAGGCGTTATTGCATAAAAAATGATTACATGTAAGTGCAACATGCAATGGGGGATGGAAAGTGAGATGAGATGTGAATACGGATGAAGGATGCACTTTACATGTAAATGCGAATGACGGATGAGATGCAAAGCATGGAATGATGCAGAAACATATGTTTGCTCATGAAAGTGCGAATGCATATGGAGAGATGGAAAATGGAAAATGGAAGAGGGATAATGAACTTTATAGTCATCTTTGATGAAAAGGTGAAGTCAAAGTACATGGAAGATGAAAATGACATCTTTTTGACTTTCCGAAAAGTGACTTTAAGTCAAAATCAAGGTTTGGAGATGCTATTACACATAAGGCTTTTTGTGTAATCGTGTTGTGCGAGTGAATACGAAAAGTGAGATGAGTGAAAATGGGAGTGAAAAATGGGATTACATGTATGTGCAGATGATGAATGAGATGGAAAACACGAAATGACATTTGTCAGATGAGATGCGAAGTGTTGTGACGTGAAAAACGGAAATGGAACATGATGATGCTTTTGCATGAAGTGAAACAACAAGAAGTTCTTGGGAAAGAACTTGTAACTTCTCCAAAGTGGACAAAAAAAAATCGAAGAACAAACAAGCAAACGACAAAAAACAAGCACAAAACAAACACATGTCAACAAGCAAGTTGCTTTCAACTGCAAATTCGAATTTGGAATTTGGGGAAATCCCAAAAGTATGAAAATGAGAGTTTTCATCATTTTTAAAAGCAAAATGCACTTTTCATGGCATATATATGGACAAGTGTGCAATAACAAGCCATAATATGCATGGAAATAGCAAGATAAGCATGAATTGATGAGCAAGTTTGAAAAAATCCACTTACTTGGAGGTTAAAGAGCCAAAACAACAAGTTTTATAGACTGGAAGACCAATTCTCCCTCAAATTCGGATTTTCAAACAACTTTTTGACTTTTTCCGTACTTGCATATAATGAACATTCAATGGTCGAATTTGACATGAGAAGGCCAAAAACGTTGTCTCCAAAGACAAGAGCATGTAAAGTTTCTACAAATTCTGTTATTAAATCAAACTTAGGTAATACCTTTTATGCTTGTTGTAGATGATCTTCTTTATCTTCTGAATGTAGGAGTTATCAGAATATTAAATGTTGTTGAATTTGTTTTATCTCTACGATAAATTTGTATAGGCATAATTGCTTAAAGGAGCAGACTTATATTTCTTGTGTGTCCTTAAACTACAATAACACCCACCCTTATACCAAGACCAAAGGGCATGTCCCTTAGAGGGACATGACCCTCTCTAGGTCGGCCCATACATTACTTGTAGAAATCGGCACCTATGAAGAAGATAACAAAAATGTTAACTAACATAACAATTAGTTATAGTTAGTACATAACATGTTTACTGTCAAGGATCGCCGCCAATCCTATTTGTCAAGTGTAGTGTATATAATGCTTTCGTATGGTATAAGGGAGGAAGATTAAGGTGTGACTGCACTTCTCAGACTAATATGAATATCATTGTTAATATTTAACATTCCCTATTAACTTGATAATCATACTAAGAGATAACATATCTAGCATCATCAATTACGATGAATAAGCATAGATTGATACTCTATATCTATCTGAATCTTCTAAGAAAATGATATCATGAAACAAATGATACTGAGTCATATAGCCATCTTGTGATATGACTTATCACTTATACTAGTGATGTCAGTATTGCATGTACACAAGATAAAATCCGAAAAATGATTAAATTCTTCATTTCTCCAAGTTGTGACTCATAGGAACTAGCAATCCTATATCACAACTTGATATTGAGTTAAGATCTACTAGAACACAGGATAAAGTCTGAAGAATAAATTCTTCCTTTATCCAAGTTGTGATTCATAGGCATGGAAATCCTTATGTCACAAATGATCTTGAACTCACCAAGATCTAACAATAGTTCTATACTGTTCAACACATTATCTGAGAAATCATCATCTCTCATAATGTCTTTTATATAAGTATCTATTACCTCAAAGATCGTCATCTCTTAAATAATTAATACAAATGGTGGAGCCCATAACAGTCAATAGCCTAACAATAAAATTATTTTATTAATAATTTAAAGAATACAAATGAATTACAATTCAACCATACCAAGTCTTTTCTTGAAATGATCTATCTTCACTCAAGAGAGAGGTTTGGTGAGAATATCTACAGTGCAAATGTATTCTAATTTTACAGTATTCCTGTCTACCATATCTCTTACATAATGGTAAGGAATTTCGATATGCTTGGACCTGTCATGAAAAATTAGATTCATCGAAAGCTTGATGGAACTCTGATTATCACAATGAATAATTGTAGGATTCATGGCTTGCGCAAATAATCTCACACGTAACTTTTTAAGCCAAACTGCTTCCCAAGAGGCCATCACTATTGCAATGCATTTGGCTTCTGTGGAACTTTGTGCTACTGAAGACTATTTTCTGCATATCCAAGATATCATTGTTGATCCTAAACTGAAACATCCTGAAGTAGTTTTTCTGACTTTAACACTTCCACCTCAATCTGAGTCAGTGAATCCAAGTAAATCTAAGTCAACTTTCTCACATTTGAGCCCAAGATTAAGAGTGCCTTGTAAGCATCTCATAATGTGTTTGACTACAACTAGGTGAATCTCTTTTAGCTTACACATAAACTGACTTAAGGCATTAACAGCATAGCAAATATCAAGTCTTTTACTTACCAAGTACATAAGGGACCCAATCATCTGTCTGTAGAGAGTAGAATCTATCTTTAAATTTATGTAGATTAGTCTCCATTCGAGAAGACGTAGACTTGCAATTCCACATTCCAAATCTCTTCAAAATATCTAATGTATACTTCCCTTGATTAATTATAATGCTGTCAGAATTCTGTTGTACTTCCAATCCTAGGAAGTAATAAGGAATCCCAAGTCTTTCATCTCGAATTCTCTACTTAGATCTTTCTTGCATTGATCTATGAGATGATCATCACCTATTATTAGTAAATCATCAACATATAGTATCAGAATTACCATATCATCTTTATCCCTTTTATAATATAGATTTGGATTGGCTTCATTTTTGGAGAATCCTAAGCGGGTGAGATACTTATCAATTCTTTCATACCAAGCCCTTGGAGCCTGTTTAAGCCCATAGAGAGTTTTCTTGAGCTTGCAAACAAAAACGTTAGGATCATGAGTTTCAAATCCTTTAGCTTGCTCCAAATATACTCCTATAACCTTTCCATTCAGGAATGTTGTTTTTACATCCATCTGATGTACTTTTCATCCCTTCGATGCTGTAATGACTGGGACTGCTCTTACAGAGGTGTATCTAGCAACAGAAGCAAAAGTTTCTTCATAATCAATCTCCTCTTTCTGATAGAATCCCCTGGCTACAAATCTGGCTTTATATTTTTCAATGCTACCATCAGTAGCATGCTTTATTTTAAATATCCACTCGGAAGAAACAACAAATTTTCTTTCAAGTTTTGGAACAATTTTCCAAACATCATTTTTCATAATAGATTGGTATTCTTCTGTCATAGCATCTTTCCAAGTTGTATGTTTAATAGCATCTGAAACATTGGTTAGTTCTAATTTAGAAAATCATTCATGTTTGTTGTATAACTAAAAAAATCTTTTGGGTCTTTTGCTTTTTCTAATTGTTTTGGATGGTGCAGCAAAGTCTTGTGCTTCCTCTACTATCTTAATGGCCCAAAGTAGTCTTTTCTTAGAATTTTGAGTTTCTTCAAGATTAAGATTTTGAATTTCATCTTCAATTTCTTTAGTATTCTCCCTCTGAGACTCAGTTTCAGTATTTCTTTCAAAACTAGGTAAATGAGAGGGTTCTTCAGAACTTAGGGCTCTTTTGAATATTAAATCTTCTTCAAAAATCACATCCCTACTAAATTCAATATTTTTCTATCCAAGTATGAAAATCCTATATGCTTTAGATGTTTCGCTATACCCTACAAAAATGTCTTTTCTCCTGGAGGGTTCTAACTTAGTTCTCTTTTCTTTTGAAACATGGATATATACAGGGCAACCAAAAATCCTAAGATGACTTATATTGGGTTTAACCTTAGTAAAGACTTCTTCAAGAGTTTTATCTCTAAGATAGAAGTGAGGGCTTCTGTTTTGAATATAGATAGTCGTACAAGAAGCTTCTGCCCGAAGATAATATTCTAGATTTTGATGAAATATCATAGCTCTAGCAGCTTCTATAATTGTTCTATTCTTCTTTTTTGCTACCCCGTTTTGTTGTGAGTAATAAGGAACAATAAACTCCCTCTTAATTCTTGTTTCTTTACAAAACCTTTTAAACAAATCTAAGGTGTATTCCCCTCCATTATCAATTCTAAGAGTTTGAATTTTATGTCCTGATAAGTTTTCAGTCCGTGAATGCAACATTATGTCCATCATCTTCAAGTGTTGTAACCGAGATTAGATTCCTTTTTATTCCTAGTACATAGAGTACTCCTTTAAGAAGTAGAGAATTATCTGACTTTAGTTTCAAGGTGCAATCTCCAATTCCTTTGACGAAATGTGTTGAATTATCACCAATGTTGACTTCGCCATTAACTTTTTCTGACATAGAGTCTAGTGCTTCTTTGTATCCTGTAATATGTTGAGAAGATCCACTATCAATCACCCATGCTTTACGTGAGACTTCATTAGATAGTGTCAAATACAATACGCGATTCTCAGGATCATAGTTATCTTCTTCCCTAGTGATGTTTGTACAGTTCACTTGTTGTTTAGAATTCTCAGGGCAATTAGATCTGTAGTGTCCAAACTTTTCACATCTGAAACATTTTATCTTGGATAGATCTTTCTTAGGTTTGTCATTTTTTTGATTACCCCTTTTCTTCTTGAAATGCTTCTTCTTGCCTATATAGGAATCTGTATTAAGAACATGAAGTTCTTCATCTTCCGTTTTCAATTTTTCTCCTTTCTTTAGTTTTCTGGATTCTTCCTGAAGACAATCTCCCTTAAATCTATTGAAGTCAGGAAGATTATCTCTGACACTTACTCCTTGTACGAATGTTTTCCATGAGTCTGGTAATCCATCTATAGCCATCAGTGTTAGTTCTGTGTCATTAATAATGGTTCTTATACTTGCAAGTTCATCTTTTAGGCTGGCAACCCTTAGGAAGTAAGAATTCATCAGTTCTCCCTTCTTTATTTGTATGTGATTTAGTTGCCTTTTTAGTGCGAGAACTCTAGTTGCATTGTTAAACTCATATGCATTAGTAATGCATTCATCATAGCAAATGTTGTTTGATGTTTTGTTAGCATAAGTACTATATCATTTTTCACTCCATCTAATATGATCTGAATGGCTTTCCTATTTCCTTTACTCACAGATAGATTTATGAGGTTCAACAGTAGCTTGCCTAGATGCTAAATCAACAAATTGTTTTACATCATTTTCTTCAAGAATCATCATGATTATGAATTTTCAGGCATCAAAGTGTTCTTTCCCATCAAACCTGTCCTCGGGTTTGATTGTGTATGCCATTGAAGATAGGAGAATAATGCTAGATATATATCAAGCTTGATTATTTAATTTGCAGAGCCTAGGTTTGACTACCAGAGCTCTTATACCATGTAAAGTTTCTACAAATTTTGTTATTAAATCAGACTTAGATAATACCTTTTATGCTTGTTGTAGATGATCTTCTTTATCTTCTAAATGTAGGAGTTATCAGAATATTAAATGTTGTTCTAAATTTGTTTTATCTCTGCAATAAATTCATATAGGCAAAATTGCTTAAAGGAGCAAACTTATATTTCTTGTGTGTCCTTAAACTACAATAACACCCACCCCTTATACCAAGACCAAAGGGCATGTCCCTTAAAGGGACATGACCCTCTCTAGGTCGGCCCATACATTACTTGTAGAAATCGGCACTTATGAAGGAGATAACAAAAATGTTATTTAACATAACAATTAGTTATAGTTAGTACATAACATGTTTACTGCCAAGGATCGCCGCCCATCCCATTTGTCAAGTGTAGTGTATATAATGCTTTTGTATGGTATAAGGGGAGAAGATTAAGGTGTAGTCTACACTTCTCAAACCAGTATGAATATCACTATTAATATTTAACAAAGCACGCATTAAAACTCAAAAACAAACCCTCTTGATCCAAATGCATGGGCTGAAATGCTATTTTTTGAGTTTTTTGAACAAAAACATGACTTTTTAATGCAGAAATTTGGGCCGTTTTTGCAAAAGCGTGGCCAAAAAATGAATGTTTTTCAGTCATTTTTTTACTTGTGAATGCAAAATGACTTCCCCAAATGCATATAGATGGATCTGAATGTAAAAAAGTGGTTTCAAAATGCAAAAAAGTGGATCAAAACCCCAATTTTCTGGGCGTTTTTAGCAAAAACGTGATTCATAAAAGGTATAATATGAGTCGTTTTTCACTTCCAAATGCAAAAATGTGGCCCTTGATGTATTTCCAATGATTGAATATACCAAAACACCTCTTTTCCTTAGAAAATCGTGATTTAAATCACTTTAAAAATGAATTATTTGAAGATTTTTCCAAAAACATGCCCTTGGAAGGAGTTTGAAAAAATGTTTTTTAACAAGATAAATCCATTTTCAATAATGGAAAATCCATGGCTAAGCAAAAACGACCCTAGTAGAGAAGATCTCATGTAAAAGTTTAAAACCATTAAGTAAATCTGTCACAATCTCCAAAATCTGGTTCTTGAAGGCCCATTACACGTGTTCTTCCAAAATCAGACTTTTTGGAGGCAAATGCATGAAAAATGGTTAAAATCGAACCTTTTAGTGCCCATAACATGTTTTAAAATATGCACAAGTCATAAATCAGACCTTTTATGATGGACTACATATTTTAAAACATGCACTTGGTTAAAATCAGACCTTTTGAGGACTGCATATTTTAAGTGGAATCTCATATTTTTGATGCAGTGGCACACAAAACTCACTTTTTGATGTAATGACACCAAAAAGGTCCACTTTTGTTAGTCTTATGCTTTTTAAAGTTTAACTTCATATGCAGTGACATGTAAAATGTCTACTTTTGATGGATTTTACATGTAATAGCATATAAAATGCCCATTTTTGATAACTTAAAGTCATTTAATAAAAATATATCAATTTAATTTCATTAAAATGTTACTTTAATGGGACATGAACCATATTTATATATCATATTAAAAATATAACACATAAATATCATTTAAAAAGTAACATTTAGATGAGCATCCGATTTAAATATCAAAAATTAAACTGAAACTATATAGTTTATATAGTCACTTTAAGTGAAAATTAAAAAAGTTAACTCTTAAAATTATAACATAAAATGCACTCTAGTTACTTTAAGTGAAAATTTAAATAATAAAATAACTAAAAAATATAACATGATATTTTTAAGGAGATAATTTCCACAGCAAGTCAAATTGTGATATTGCTATCAGGATTTAACTGTGTTTTATGAGTCAAACTCATTGACCCATGATATTTTTAATTCGTGTTATTGCATCAAAAAAGGTCCACTTTTGAGGCACTAAAACGACCATATCTCTTGACTGACAACTCCAATTACGCTCTAGGTTGGACCGAATCGAAGGGAAAAACAAAAGCCATGACATGAGCAAAACCAAAGGACTAAAAACCAACAAACGCAAACTCGAAAGCAAAGAAAATGACGATGAAGGCCTCAAAAATCAAGCAAAGGCTTGATAAAAAGCAAAATGAAAAAGACTTGACGAAAGTCTTTAGTAAAATGATTTGATATACAAATTGAAATTGATCGATCGATCAACATTAAGTAATTGAATATCAAATTCAACTTAGAGAGACGTGAAACTAGCTTGAAAAAGTTTCATGTTGTTACCTGCATTGACAAAATGTAGGACAACAGAGCGCACTATACTTTCGATACTTTTATATGGTTTTCGTGGTTTGATCCACATTCCCTTTAATAGCTTCTCTTTACTGCGACCACATTCTAGACCTCATCGTACACTTGATATAACCACTAAGGCGATTTAGACCCCATTAAAAGGGAAGGGGCATTTATTAAATCAACTTCAGTAAAGGTGATATAAAGTTTCCTTTTGGCATGAATTATTACAAGAAAACCTTTGTGTCGAGATCTGACAAGGGAGTATAATTCAGCTTTGAGTTTCTTTCGAAGAAAGAATTTGGGGGAACCAAATCTTAGATTAAGCAACGCGAATTGGGATGCAATTGAGAAAATAGAAAACCATTTCTGAAAACATGGTA
Organism: Cupressus sempervirens; assembly: GCA_028749045.1. Classification (NCBI taxonomy): domain Eukaryota; kingdom Viridiplantae; phylum Streptophyta; class Pinopsida; order Cupressales; family Cupressaceae; genus Cupressus; species Cupressus sempervirens. Next base: position 212,933,032 of record CM053790.1, read on the forward strand.
GAACTCTGTGAGGAAGGTTTAGACCATCAACCCAAAACAACGAGCGAATTATAAAAGGAGGGGAAAAGGGGGGTTTTCCTCCTATCCTAGACCCTGAAGGAGAGGTCGATGGAGAACGAACTCTGACCCCAAAGAAAATAATTCCGCACTTGCTTTTCGATTCAATTTCTGATTCCCAGTTCATAAAAATAATGTAGAACAAATCAGATGGTCTTTAAATGAAGATTTGATGAAGGGAGTGCATTGTCACTTGTGGAGCAATCAAAACTATATTCAACCGGGCAAACAAAATGTTTATATATATGCAGCGATCCAGAAATATGTTAATCTGAAGAATGTTGTGGTTCTTAGTTTGACATAGCAGCATGACAAGAAGTAATCGATCACAGTTTATAGCAAATCAAAGACAAATTCTTCCCACATTAATTTACGTTAACCACTATTATATCCAGTCAGCATATGTTACAGTGAACTCACAGAGATGAAAGTTACCAGAATCGATAAGCATAATTCCTCAAAAGCTTTATGATAGACAAGTGAGAGATGAAGGCAGCAGCAATATGAGCCACATAAGACAAAGATCATACTTCAAACCAGTCGATTGGAGTACATGAATGACATATACAGATAAAGGGAGAATGGCAGCGGTGACCAAATATTATGTGAGTGTCGTGGCATTGGAGATGCTGTGAATTATTTAGTGCCCGATAAAGATATCAAACATTCAGTCACTACAAACAACAGCGGCAGGCATATAATAGAAAGCTTTGATTATCGATGGCACAAATGAGATAAGTGGGCAGAGCTATGATTAATTAGATAGACATAAAGTTTAAAGAGATCTAATTTAACAAAAGACTGGAATGATATACAATGGAAATAATTCGAAGGTTTGATCATTGATCTCCCTTATTGTTCACTGATCTCAAATTCCTGATTCTTCCTTTTTCCTATTCGATGCTTTGTGTGAAAGTCTATTGTCACCAATATGTAAAATTACTTATATTTTAAGCCTTGCTCTGATACCATGTTGAGTAACATGGATTGGTTTCTGCAAATGTAATACACTGCCATTGTTATTGGTATTTTCCAAATGCATATCCCAATCTCTTATAAATATAAGAGGAGACGTGTCTCTATTATTAATCATTATTAGTTAATATATAGATATATATATAATATTATTATATATATGTGATATATTATATTAACATTGTATCTTATGATTAAATCAATCCAACTGTAGCTATAATCTTAACACAGGCATCCATATAGAACTATGAAGAGACTTGTTTTCAGAAATTCAAGAAACCTTCAGTTGTGATGTGAAGAGTCTCTCAAACTCTATATATTTGTATGATTACTTGTGTATGGGTGTATCGCATCAAGTGAAAACATTGTGCTCAAACATTTTCCTGATCGATAAAAGTGATATTTGTGTGTGGCTGAGTTTTTTGCCTTCAAGTGGAAGGGTTTCCCCAAGGTAATCTTGTGTCTCTTGTATCTATTTTTGTTTTTTTATTATTGCTGTTTATTTTATTTCTGGGTAAACCTCAACACTTTGTTGAATGTTCCTCAAAATTTGGTTTTATGTTGGAAAAAAAAGAGATTTTGGTCAATTAAAAGAATTGACGAAATCACACACAAGACTAAGAAATTGATAAAGTAGGGTCGCACATGACTATGGGCCTCACATTGTTGCAGTCTCACTAAATTGATGCAAAAGAAAGATATGATAGCATGTTATATTTACATTGACAAAAGAGCATACAACAAGATCCCTGTAAAAAATGAGAAATATATTCCTCAAATAAACAACATGACGAAACATGTGGAGAAAGATAAACATTTCATCAAAATTGACCTCAAGTCAAGATATCAACGAGTGCCTCTTAAGTAATTCCTACTTTCCAAAGAGTGCCTCCAAATCAAAGGAGATATTCAAGTGAATCAGTGATTAATTACACACTTCAGGTTAGCTAATACACTTGGCAAAGTTAATGAAATAGACAAATGAAATCTTGCACGCTTTCACAGAGCCCTTTCTATTTATCCATTTGTATCATATACTCATTTAAAATAGGACATATGGAGAATACCCAAATCATGTTCAATGTTCCAAAAGCCCTGTATCATGTCCTCACTCAACACGGGCATCTGGGTTCTAACTTCCTAGCACAATGAGGATATTCAATGGCATGACATGAAGATGCCTAGTGTATGTCATTGAACATGGCATCAATTGAAGCATCATATTGTGGGCAACGATATCAATCCACATTTTCTATGAGCACAAAGAATGCTGCAGCATAAGCAACAATAAACATATTCTACAATTTGCAGTTGTGCTTTATCTTTTCTTTTATAACTTGTATTCTAAAAGATGAATGATTACATTCCAGGTCTGCATCAGACATTTTATTATATTTTTTTAACTTGTATGTTAAAAGATGAATGTTTACATTTTGGGTCTGTATCAGACAGAAGAACTGTGGGAAAGACTATATGTACAAACCATTTTCTGATCACAGCTACTACTCCCAAGTGTGAAGTTTGACATCATCTTATATGCCCTTGCTTACATAAGAAAAGGAGCACCAGGTAAGAACACCTTTAGTGCAATTTTCAATTCTAAATTATGACTCCAGAAAATTTATAAGGTGGAAAACAAAATAGTAAATACAGAAGGAACTTAAAAACTCATTCCCATGTATTCACTGAAGCCTAAATAGTAAACCATATAGGGCTACTTTGCAACCAGTACAGAAACATATAGTATGAAATTTTAATTTAAGTTCCATGTAGATGGTAGGATCTACTAATGATTAAGGATCAAAGAGTAAGAAGTGAACCATGGAAGAAATGTAGCTCAAAAATTTCTCTTTTAGGACATGGAATGTCACAGGTAAGGAATCTACTCATGTAATGCCCCCATCGTAAGGCGTTACAGTTGATGTGCTAGCCTTCAAGTTGTACTGAGAAGGCTAAACTGCGCACACGTCAAGGGACGAACAGCATTCAAAGAAAACTTAGCTGGAAATGCTGAATAAGACGAAGCTGGTGATGTGTGAACTGCCAAATCAGCTTCCTAGGTGGAAGACAAGTAAAAAAAAGGGGAGACGATGACTCATTGCTGGAACATTTGAAGTAACCGCACATACCAAAATTAGCATTGAGCGTTGCTCCTGGGCATGCGAACGGGTGAGAATGGTAGGATAAGTATGGACATGGGTGGAGGGAAGAGATATCAGGAAAAGAAGAGAATGCAGGAGTTTGGAAATAAGGTGGAAGGAGGCCAATACAAGATTTCAAGTGTGTGAGATGATCAGCTTGCACGCTAACAGCCTTGACGCCATCGCATAGATGCTCTTGGGGCTTCATGTGAACAGCTTTTAGGGGTCGGTTGCCACACCCTTTAGTCACGATGTTGGGTTTGGAAGGCATAGTAGCAGGTTGCGCTAATCGATGGGAGCTTGGTGGGGTTGCCATGTGATATGAAAAGAAGCATCAATTTGGGTCAAACATTGTAAAGAGGAAATAACTCTGCTCTCAGATAGCATCTAGGTCGTAGGAGTTTGGTGAACAATGACAACACAAGCAAACTGTGATTCATCTAGTAACTTAAGTCGTGGCACCTACTGTAGAACGAGTGGAAGAGGTATCTGTGCTGCTACAACAGTTGTCTGTGGGTGACCAAGTAGTGGATGTTTATTGTTTGGCTTTGAATTGTTTAACTAGTCAATAAGAAATGGAAAAAACTATTATAATTAACAAATATGTTCGCACTTAGTTATGTTTGCCGTAGCTTGATTTCCATTTGCTTGCCTGCCATGTTGCATGGGTATTAGTTATTGTATTATATTGCAAGAACATTCAAAGTATTAAAATTTACAATAAGGGACACTCTCTGAGTTATTCCACCAGTCCCCAAACATCAATTGAAAACAGAGGGATGAGCTCTCAAGGAATAGCTGGTTCCTCTTAGGAAATGAACCAAAATAAAGCAGGCTTGAGGTCGGCTCATTTCAGTGCTATCAGGGCTTTAAGACTTTCCACCCTATGGAACACGTTGTGACTGATTGCATCAATGTTGTTGGAGAATGAATAGGGCCAATTACAATCTACGAAATACACCAACACGATAGGTTAGGAGCCAAAGTGACCAAGAATTTGAGAGTGAAACTTCATTGCAAGTAGAAATAGAACCTGTTTACTGTATGAGGTAAATAGTTTAATGCATACAAACAATAGACAAGAACATGTAACACAGCAGTACTTTTATTATTCGCATATATGCCGAAGGGATTACATAGTGCTTCCAATGATGATCCAAAGTTGTACATATACCATTCCGAAGGGGTGACTCAACCCCGTTGGCTATTTTATAACTTCACCGACAACATGCTAATCTACCCATCAGCTATTTTGTAATTTTGTCGACAACAGAACCTAGTGATACAAATTCCAAGGAAGTGATATTCTAGAATATGGGTGAAAGAAATGCAGAGGACGTATGTTCAAACAGTTTATAGAAACCATCAACCAAGGGAATGTGTTGGCTGAACAAAGAACGCAATGGCAAGAACAACGTATGGAATTCATGATGCAAATGATGGCAAGACAAATGGGATTCAATCTGAATGTAAATGACAATAATGCAGCAAATAACATTGGGGTTAATGGTGTAGCAAATAAGAATGGGGGAGTAAATGGAGGACAAAATATGGGTAACAATGGTGGGGTTAATGCAGTGAACAATATAGACCGCCAAGTTGACAAAAATGGACCAAATAGAGGAACGTGGATGGCTGATAATTTTGGTAGAGTGCTTAGACTAGCAAGGACCACTTGCTCGAGATCAAGCATCCCAAATTTTCCTCCTAGAGTTCAAGTCCAGCAAGGGCAAGAGGTGCAACTATAGGATGTACAAGGCCAATTGAAGATAGAATGGGCAGCAAAAGGAGACGAGTTTTGAGATGCCATTACCCTACATGATTACATGGACCTAAGGATGAAACACATGCCAAGAGTTGGCAATAGGGGTCAACATGCTGAGTTGCTAAGAAAGATTAACAAATTCTCCCTTCCTTCTTATAATGGAATAGGTAAGATGCTCGCAAGGGCTTGGGTCCAAAACCTAGATTGTATTTTCAGTTGAATCCTATGTCAGAAGAGGATACCATCAAATTTGCAGCCTTACACCTAGAGGGACCTGTGCATGAATGGTGGAATCATGGTATGATTACCTTGAGGCATAACCAAATTACTTCATACATTGACTTCACAGAAACATTGATTGAAACGTTCGATAACAAGGATCCTGAGATGCATTTTAAAGAGTTAGCACAACTGAAACAATGGACATGTGTTGAAAATTATATCGCTGAATTTCAAAGGCTAGCACCCTAGTGACTGATATAGCACCTAACAGGCTCTTAACGCTCTTCATGAAGGGTCTCATAGAGCCATTAAGAGGATGGATCAAAGGACTTAGTTCAACTACATTGCAGTAGGCTTAAAAAGGCAAGGGGCATGGAGCCAACCACATCTAGGGACAGATTTTATTCTAACGGTTCCACTTTTAAAAAGGACAAAGATAAGAAGCCCTTCCACAAAGAACAAGCTCAAAAGGCTGAAACTAAAAAGCTGGACAGCGATCAGCTCAACGAACTTAGAAGAAAAAAGTTATGTTTTCATTGTAGGGAACCATGGGATTTATCTCACAAATGCGCTCTCAACGCTAAGGCAGCCAACATGGAAATTTTTCAGCGGAAGAATCATTATTAGAAGAAGATGACAGCCATTCAGAAGATGAAAACAGCAGAGGTGAGACTACGGATGACGAAGTAGCTGAAGGGAAAGTAATAGCCTGCTTATCAAGTGATGAACAAGCTGTTACCTTCCGTGTGAGGAGAACTATTCAAGGGCAGCGAGTGATTACTTTGGTAGATACAGGTGCTACACATAATTTTATATCTGAGACATTTGTTGATAGGTTGGTGCTCCAAACAGATATGTATAGAGGTTTCAGAGTCATGATGGCTAGTGTACATCAGCGTCTCAACTCTTTGGTAGTGAATGATATGCATCTTCGTATGGCAGAATGTGATATGACAAGCCGATTTTATGTGGTTCCCATGAGCAATTATGATTGCATTCTGGGCATGACTTGGATGAAGACCCTACATGAGTTCACATTCAACCTGGATTGGATGGATCTGAAGTTTGAGCATCAGAAGAGGAAACTGGCGATTAGAGCTCTTACAGATAAGGGGCTTAAGATGATACCTTTGAGACGCATCGAGAGGCTAATTCAGCATGATCAAGTGCAGTGGGCAGCAGGAGTTGTGTTGATGCCAAAGGAGAGTATGCAGCAAAAGCATGAGTACCAGCCACAGATTCAGAATCTACTGACCAAACACTCTAAAGTGTTTGATGATATCCCAGCAGGGAGATCCCTAGACAAGGGAATGGATCATGTGATTGGGTTAGAGGGAGTCAAACCAGTTATTATTACACCTTATAGGCATCTGAAGAGGTACAAGGATGAGACAGAGAATGCCATTGAGGAGACAGAGAATGCCATTGAGGAGCTTCTAGAGATTGGACTACATCAAGCCAAGCAATAGTCCCTTTGCTTCAGCAGCGGTATTAGTCAAGAAGGATGGGACGTTTCAGATGTGCATTAATTACAGGGAGCTTAATAAGCGCACCATTAAGAATCAGTATCCCATACCCAGGATCGATGGGTTGATAGATGAGTTGCATGAGGCATGCTACTTCTCCAAGATCGATTTGAGATCCGGCTACCACCAAATTAGAGTCCGAGATGAGGATGTAGAGAAGATGGCTTTCAGGTGCCATTATGGACATTTCGAGTTCTTGGTCATGCCTTTTGAATTGACCAATGCACCAGCAAATTTCCAGTCATGCATGAACAAGACATTCAAGGACCAATTAAGGAGATTTGTATTGATGATATACTCATTTACAACAGGAGGAGGAGCACTTGCAGCACTTAAACAAAGTTTTGAGCATCTTTGAGAGGGAATTGTTATATGCAAAAATGTTGAAGTGTGAATTTCACATAACAAACTTATTATATCTCAGACACATCATCAGTATAGAGGGCGTTGGAGTGGATCCAGAGAAGATTCGTGCTATCATGGATTGGCCTCTATCCAAGAACCTTTCACACCTCAAAGGGTTCATGGGATTGTGTAGTTTTTACTAGTGCTTTGTGAAGGGTTATTCATAGGCAGCAGCTCTCCTTATCGACTTAACTCTAAAGGATGCTTTTGAGTGGACAGATAGGTCTCAGCAATGTTTTGATAGGTTCAAGTAGTTGATGAGCTCATGCCTAGTATTGGCCACTCCTCATTTTACTATGCCCGTTGATTTACATTGTGATGCTTCAAGGGAGGGGGTAGGAGCAATGCTGATGCAGGAAAGGCACCTGATTTCTTACGAGAGCGGGAAGTTGAGAGGGGCTAAGCGGAGTTACAATATTTACAACAAGAAAATGTTAGCCATCATGCATGTGTTGGCTAAATTTGAACTATACTTAATTGGCAGCAAGTTTATGGTCAAGACAGATCATAACAGTTTGAAACATTTCCTTGGGCAACAAGAGTTGAATGATAGGCAACAAAAGTGGGTCAGCAAGCTACAAGCAAATGACTTTGATATAGGTTTTGTTAAAGGGAAGAAAAACGTAGTTGCTGATGCATTATCTCGCTGACCATAGTTGTGTGCAATTGGGGCATTATTGGATAACTGGATAGAGTTGATTATGGCAAATTAATGCTAGAGATGATTGGGCCACAGGCATCATAGATGGTACTATCCAGGATGAGAGGTATATGGTTGTGAATGGATTGATTATGTACAAGAACAGGATATGGTTAGTACTCAGTTCTACAATGAGGTGGAAAATCCTTAGAGCCTTTCATGACTCACCTATGACAAGACACCATAGATACTTTAAGACATACAAGTAGGTGAGGGAGTGGTTTGTTTGGAAAACGCTCAAGATGGATGTTTTGCAGCATGTGAGGCAGTGTAATGTTTTCCAGCAAAATAAACATGAACACTCTTGTCTTCGGGGGTTATCACAGCCCTTACCTATACCTGATCAAAAGTAGGACAGTATATCAATGGACTTCATCACAAGTTTACCTAGGATGCTGGGAAAAGTTTGCATTTACGTGATGGTGGATCAGTTGACCAAGTTTGCTCACTTCATAGCTATTCCATCGACTTATACAGCAGTACAAGTGGCTGAGAGTTTCTTTAGGGAGATCTTTACATTACATGGGTTACTGTGGACCATTGTCAATGACCGAGACAATAGGTTCATGAGCTCGTTCTAGTAGGTACTCTTCAGATTATGTGGCATTGAAATTACCCCAAGCTGCTGCAGTAGCAGAGCGGGAAATAAAATAAGAAATGTTTTATGTTTTCAATATTTAAATTTAATGTTTTCAATAAATGTCCTACATGTGGTGGCATACCTAGAGTAGCAGTTCGATGAGCTCTCCAGATATAGCCACCTAGGACCAGGTATAGGTTTTTTTAATTAGAATAGTTTTAATTCGTAGATAATGATTGTCAGATTCCAATAATAGGTAGTAGGCAGTTTCGGATTCTTATCCTTTTCTTGGATAGAAGACGAAAAAAACGTGGATATTTAAAATGTGGCCTACTGCATGATTGTCAGATTCCAATAATAGGTAGTAGGCAGTTTCGGATTCTTATCCTTTTCTTGGATAGAAGACAAAAAAAACGTTTCTCATCCTTTTATTAGAAAAGGAGAGTCAGTTTTAAATAAGCCGGTTGGCTATGTAAGAGAGGCATTCGAATTTGGGTAATAGAGAAAGTTTCAGTTTTGCCTTAGAAAGGATATAGATAATCAACTATGGAGTTTGGCAGCAATTCGATCTTGGTCTCTCTTGTAAAAGTGCAAATATATTTTCTTTGAGGACATTCCGGGTTAAAGATCTTGGTGTGCGGGTGAAGATAAACTATGGAGATTTATATATTCTGATTAATCCAATCTTGAGTTTGGTTCGAGTTCGATCCCAGCTAATTGATGTCGTGCCCCTTGAAGTAACTCAGTTGAGTGAGTATTCCTCCTGAGCTTTCCAGGGTGTGGCTCTGCATCATTTTTGGTATCAGAGCTCAGCAAAAGGTTTGGGAAAAAGTAGTTGTGTATATGTTTGTGTGATTGTGAAAGATTGAGAGAAATAGTCTGATAAGAAGTCCAAGAGACTAGATAAGAAGAAAATAACCTAGCCGAGGAATGATGGGACAAGAAGAAGCAGCTTTATTGTATCTTTTTAGAAGGTATCGACAGAGAAAGGATTCTAAACAGAAGGAGATAGAGGAAAAGAAGAAAAGAGAGAAAGAAGAAAGGAGAAAACAAAGAGAAGAGCTAAGCAAGATAGAAGAGGAGATAAACAATTTGAGAAGGAGACTTGAGGAGAATGACGCTAAGTTGAAAGAGAATAAAGCTAAGTTGAAAGAAGTGCAGCAAGAACACAAAGTGCAGCAACAAGAAGTGCAACAAGTATCTCTTGATGAGAGCAGTAACAAGACAAGCCCTATTGGATTTGAATGCAAACAATCTGTGATTGGAACAGTAGCATGTCCTTTGAAAATAGAGAAGAGTACAATGCTGGAAGGTACTCCTATGGAAAAGATTTTGGAGGCAACTGATGAAGCCTTAAATATGCATAATGAAGAAAAATGTCAAGAGGAATGGCATGAAGATGAAGCTAAGGAATGTGTAACAGCGAGTTCTGAAGAAGAATCTAATTTATGGAAAAAATTTGCAGCCATTGTGGGAGAATGGAAAAGGCATGGCGGTAGTATGGAAACTCAGCTTGAAGAAGAAAGGAAAGAGTGCAATACTATTATTGTTCTTGAGCAAAGTTGTAATAAGAAAGAGATATTTGAAAGTGAGATTACTACAGAAGATCAAGATGATGATGAATGTTTAATAAAGGAAGAAGAGATAAATACGACTCTTAAGATTCAAGATGTGAAACTGGTTGATAGTCAAGAAGCAGATAAGTTTATGGTTAAGATAGATGCACATTACATGGTGTATAAGGAAGCTCATATTCAAAAAGAGAACTCAAATAATCTTAATGCTGATGATATGTTTTCTTCTAATAATGTTTATGCAGGGATGCAGATATCATGTATAGTGAATCATGCTGGAGAATTTTCTGTGACATTTACAGCATTAAAGAATCAAAGCTACAATGTGGAGAAGTTGGATATTATTTTTGTTTTTCTTGTAGATATGCTCATCCGAGTTCAAAGAAATTGGAAAGTTCGAAAGAAGAATGAGATTCATTTCTACAACACATCATCTCAAGAGGACTTGAGATTCATTCTACAGGGGAGTATGCTGCAGTAGCAGAGCGGGAAATAAAATAAGAAATGTTTTATGTTTTCAATATTTAAATTTAATGTTTTCAATAAACGTCCTACATGTGGTGGCATACCTAGAGTAGCAGTTCGATGAGCTCTCCAGATATAGCCACCTAGGACCAGGTATAGGTTTTTTAAATTAGAATAGTTTTAATTCATAGATAATGATTGTCAGATTCCAATAATAGGTAGTAGGCAGTTTCGGATTCTTATCCTTTTCTTGGATAGAAGACGAAAAAAACGTGGATATTTAAAATGTGGCCTACTGCATGATTGTCAGATTCCAATAATAGGTAGTAGGCAGTTTCGGATTCTTATCCTTTTCTTGGATAGAAGACAAAAAAAACGTTTCTCATCCTTTTATTAGAAAAGGAGAGTCAGTTTTAAATAAGCCGGTTGGCTATGTAAGAGAGGCATTCGAATTTGGGTAATAGAGAAAGTTTCAGTTTTGCCTTAGAAAGGATATAGATAATCAACTATGGAGTTTGGTAGCAATTCGATCTTGGTCTCTCTTGTAAAAGTGCAAATATATTTTCTTTGAGGACATTCCAGGTTAAAGATCTTGGTGTGCGGGTGAAGATAAACTATGGAGATTTATATATTCTGATTAATCCAATCTTGAGTTTGGTTCGAGTTCGATCCCGGCTGATTGATGTCGTGCCCCTTGAAGTAACTCAGTTGAGTGAGTATTCCTCCTGAGCTTTCCAAGGTGTGGCTCTGCATCACAAGCACTAGTTATCATCCATAAATAGACAATCAAACAAAGGTGGTGAATAAATGGCTTGAAGGCTATTTATGTAATTATGTTGTCAAATAGCAAAGGGGGTGGGTGAAAAGTTTACATATTGGTGAATATTGCTATAACACAATGCACCACATGTCCATACAAATGACACCTTTCATGGCCCTTTATGGCTACTATGTGTCGAATTTCTTAGAGTTGCTCTTCAGTGACAATCGGGCATCCAGGTCGAGGGAATGGTTGCAGGAGACCTAGGACATCATGAGACCACTAAGGGATAATATGCTTATGGCTCAAAACCAGCAGAAGCAATATGCAGACCAGCACAGGATAGAACGTTCATTTGTGGTGGGAGATAGTGTATCTCATGTTGCAATCCTATAGACAATCTTCTCCTAAGAGGAGTGGAGCGTAGAAGTTGAAGCCTCGTTATTAAGGCCCCTTTAAGGTGATCAAGCGAGTTAGGGCAATGGCATATGAGTTGGAATTACCAAGGGACCCCAAGGTACATAATGTGTTCCATGTGTATCACCTTAAAAGGGCAATCGAGCAAAATGTGATATCCTCAAACGGAGCTACCCCCACTTGATGATGAAGGAAAATTGATATTGATTCCCAAAGCAATTCTAGACAAGAGGGAGCGAGTGCTTTGCAAGAGGACCATCAGGGAATATTTGGTGCGATGGAAAAATCTACCCAATGAAGATGCAACCTAGGAACACGAGGAGCTACTTCAGCATTTGGAATTGAATCCGCTCGAGGACAAGTGAATTCAAGGGGGGCGAACTGTAATGTCCCCATCATAAGGCATTACAGTTGATGTGCTAGCCTTCAAGAGTTGTCCCAAGAAGGCTAAACTGTGCACAAGTCAAGGGACGAACGACATTCAAAGAAGACTTAGTTGGAAATGCTGAATAAGATGAAGTTGGTGATGTGTCAACTGCCAAATCAGTTGCCTAGGTGGGAGACGAGTAAAACAAAAGGGGAGACAGTGACTCATTGCTGGAACATGACACGTTAAAGTAACTGCAATTACATTTAAACTCACCCTCCATCCGCATTTACATGCAATGTCACTTTTCGTTCTCAATCACATGTCACATATACATGTAATTCACTTTTCATGCAATGACATGTTGAAAACCTGTTTTTGACTTGAAGTCGCTCTTTAAAAGTCAAAAAAAATCATTTGCATGCATTCCCATGCATTCAACTTTTATGCCTTAAAGAAAATCCATAAAGCTCACTTTTACCTCATGTTTCCATCTTCTCAAGTCATATTTCAGCCCTTACATATGCATATTATCTCCTTTCAAGATCATTACACTAGATCTTTGAAGTGTCTAATCTATACTCCAAAACTTTGTTGCTGATAAAGAATCAACATTTTTATGGAAGATTTTCATATTGCAGCACAAGCACAAGAAATGCCCTCATCCATAAAATTGAAAGGAAAAATAAAACATCAATATTATAAAGAATTGGCTCATACAACTCCATCTCATGTCACGTCTATTCTTGACAGTGTGTCAGATACAAAGATCAGGCATGTGGATATGATTGATTTCTTGAGAAGAATAGAAGCTCCTGCTAATCATGAAATGAAACGCATCAAAAGGAGTAATATTCATCTGGTATCTACATTTCCTATGGCTGCCCTAGAACCAGAATTTGTTCTAGGATGTGCAAAGTGTTTTAGTCCAAAGTCTAAAATGATCAAGGATGGAGACAGTAATGTCATTATTAGTCTTGATCCTGAGGTTGTTGAACAAATTTTCAAAGTACCATAGAGTGCAAAATGTGTGAATTTGACAAAAGAAGCATCATTGGAAATATGGAATGCAAACAAGGGAAATTATCAGAAATGTGTTAATTTCTATTGGTTGGATTCCAAGAGAAGTAATTTCTCAAGATGGCTTAAAACCATTCATAGATCCAGTTTCAAGCCAGCATACAAAGACTTGATTAATTTTTTCAGCAGAATATTCGGTCTCAAGGATTCCAGTGATTTTGAACCAAAGATGTACAAGTTCATTTTTCAAATCATTAGTAATAAGGAACATATCTTTTGAGGAGAGGTTATCAGCACTGCGCTTTGTGAGAAACTACTCAATGTAGGAACATCAGCACTGTTCTACATTAATTCTTATCTTCTCTATATTGTTGCTGCTATGGGATCTTTTTCAGGACTTTCAACTCAAGAAAACCATCTTTAAGTTCCAGTTTGGGAGTATTATGATCAGATTACTTTGACATTAGTATCACTATAGGACAGTTCAAGATGTGTTCTTTGGACATAGTTGTCTGTCAGAAGAGTGTCTCATGAGGCCTAGGATAAGGTTAATCGATATGGTTGCATCTTTATTCAATTTTCAACCTTTGCCTATTTGAGAGTTGGGTACTTTAAACGAGAACCATATACCTTACCTAGGTTTGCTACTGTAATGTTCCTGTTATAAAATAAATCATTTATTAAACTATTGTTAATAGGCCGATTGATTTAATATATCTCGGACCCATTTTTGTTTTGTTTCCGTAGTTTGTGTCGATGTTGGCTATCTTTGTACACCCTCCAAAAGTTTTCTTGACGCGTATTTAAGCACGGCTTGTAGGTATGCTTTTGGATTTTTTTATGTACTACGAATTCTTGTAGGAATTCTGGAATGTTCGCCATTTCAGAAGTGAAAGATCTTCCTTATTTGGCCCATGCGGTTTGGGTGGGATTCAACCCTCACCCTATTCTGTTGTTGCATGTAACACTTCGCTCAGATCTGGCAAATCAGAGCACTATCTTTTGGCAAATACTATTTGAAGGTTATTTTTATTCTAATTTCCATTATTGTTCGGTTCAATTTGAGGAATTGTGATCTTTAAGTTTACAGTGGCATCACTTGACCTTTCCCCTCCATCCATACACTTCTCGCTATTCACTTGGCCTACATTCCACACGACATTATCCCCCTCTTATACCATACGGCTAGCATTAGTTATGGCCATCATATGTCCATCACCGTATTGCACTTCCTTGTGTCATACGTCCTGCTACCTCCCCACATATGGCCTAAAAATACATCTTGTTGTATGGCCTACCGTACCACCACTTTCCACCGTACGGAAGACACCCTCACGCCCACCGTACGGCCTCTCCTGTGCAATGCCTTGGCACCGTACGGACTTCTTGGACGCCATCAACCATACTAACCCTCCTTTCCATGCCATACGAGTTTTCTAAGCTCATCTCTGTCAATCATCTAGCCCTTTGTACCTAGGAACCTTATAGTGGTATCAGAGCGCTTCGATCCTACCAGCCTATGAACAATGAATGAGAGTTTATAGCCGAAAGAGACAAAGAACCCATTCCGTTGATAGAATGGCTGTCGAACTGGAACCGACAGCTACTGAACTCATGGCACTACTAAGAGAACTTGCAAAGAATCAGGCACAAATCACTGATACCCAACAACTCATGGAAGAGACTCTCAAGAAGTTGGCAGACAATAAAATATCCGGAGAACAAAATGGTCACAGCACGGACTCGGTGTCAGGTAAAACAAATGTTCATCCAGCACGCTCTCGACCTTCCATGCTGTCTTTTCAGACACCAACCGGAGGGAAGCAGCCGACCTTTGAAGAAATGCAAGAACAGCTAAGAGAAGACTAGAAGAATGTGAATTTTGAGGATGATGTATCCTACAAAGATTATGCAGATCTAAGAATGAGATATTCGAGAGGCAAAAACAAAGGATATTTTAATGATGATCTCAGAAGGAAGTTGAGTAAAGTAAATTTGTCTCTATTTGACGGATCTAGATCCATACTACACAAGCGTGGGTAATGAAGACCAATACTTACTTCCAACTTAATCCAATGCCAAAAGAAGCAATTAAATTTGCGGCATTGCACCTAGAGGGAGTTACGCATGAATGGTGGCATCAGGACACCATCACATTAGGGCATGATCAAATAAATACTTATGCGAAATTCACTGAGAGATTGATAGATCGATTTGATGGTAAAGATCTGGAACTCAATTTCAAAGATTTGGCACAGATGAGACAAACTGGATCGGTCAACCAGTACATTGCAAAATTTCAGAAACTCTCTTCATTGGTCACGGACATTTCTAAAAAAAGACGAGTAGTGCTCTTCATGGATGGACTGACAGAACCACTGAAAGGTTGGGTAAAGGGGTTCAATCCTACCACCCTATAGGAGGCCATTAAGAAGGCATGGATTATGGCATCATCCTTGCTAAATTACTCACATTCCAAACTGTCGATGTTTCCAAGGGACAAAGATAATAAACCTCTGTCCAAGAAGCTTTCGTTGGACGAAGCCACTAGACAGGAGCTCTGAAGGAAGAAATTGTGTTTCAATTGCAAGGGACCTTGGGAGCCTGGCCACAAATGCGTCGGAAAAGGGAAGATCCATTACATTGAGGTCGTGTCCGATGATGAGGACGAACAGGAAGAAATACCTGCCGAAGACAACCAACATCACAATGACACCAACATGGTTAGTTTGAACTGTACGGAAAGAATTACAGCATTGGTACAACACAGAGGAACTATCGCCCTAGACGGTAGCCCAAGGTGCACAGTGTTTCGTGTACGGGGAACCCTTCAAGGACAAAGGGTTATGGTGATGCTCGATAGTGGAGCTACGCTAAATTTCATAAACTGCTCTCCAGTGAAACAAAGAGGTCTACCTACGGAGACGCACGCAAAATTTCAAGTCAAGATTGCTGGAGGGACTCTCCTGCCTTGCACACACCTTGTTCCTCAGCTAAGTATCACCACAGTGACCAAAGATTTCTTCATAGTGGATCTTGATGATATAGAGGTTATCCTAGGCATACAATGGATGGAGACACTTGATGAATACACTCAAATTTTCAAACGGATGGACTTCACTTTTGTTATCGATGGAAAGAAGGTTGCTCTCCACGGAATGGCAAATGAAGGTCCGAAGGAAGTCTGTGCACATCGGATGGAGGCAATTTTTCGGTGTGATGCCATTGCGTGCGCTGCACATTGTTTTGTCTCAGCAGAACCTATTAAAGGGCAACAGACACCTCCCCAAGATGATGATCTCCAAGAAATTTTGAGCGACCATAATAAAGTTTTTATAAACATTCCCCCCGGCATTCCACTACATCGGGGGTTTGAACATACTATCGAATTGGAAGCAGGAGCCAAGCCGGTCATAACCACACCATACCACCATCCCAAGAAATTCAAAGATAAGATCGAAAAGACAATTCAAGAATTGCTAGAGAAAGGATGAATCAGTCTTAGTTCTAGCCATTTCGCGTCGTCAGTGGTTTTGGTCAAAAAGGACGGGATGATGTGCATGTGTGCAAACTACCGTGCGTTGAACAAAAAAACAATAAAGAATAGATATCCCATTCCAAGGATAGATGAGTTGTTGGATGAATTGCATAGTGCAGTCTATTTTTCGAAAATAGATCTTCGTTTCGAATACCATTAGATCCACACGAGGGAGGAAGACGTGGAAAAGACGGCTTTTCATTGTCACTACGGGCATTATGAGTTCCTGGTCATGCCGTTCAGATTGACAAATGCACCCGCTACATTCCAATCATGCATGAATCGCATCTTCAACAAACAATTGTGTAAGTATTTATTGTTATTTTTTTATGATCTCCTT
The DNA here is from genome assembly GCA_028749045.1 of Cupressus sempervirens. Taxonomy (NCBI): domain Eukaryota; kingdom Viridiplantae; phylum Streptophyta; class Pinopsida; order Cupressales; family Cupressaceae; genus Cupressus; species Cupressus sempervirens. The sequence goes on from CM053790.1 coordinate 212,949,884, forward strand.
ATTTATAGCAGGACATGGGAGGAGCACCTGAAGTGTCTGGATGAAGTCTTAAGGATCATGAAGGAGCAGTCTTTGTTCGCCAAGCAATCCAAGTGTGAATTCGATATGGCAAAAATATTGTATATGGGGCATGTCATCAGTAAATATGGAGTTCAAGTTCATCAGGAGAAGATTTAGGCTATCCTTGATTGGCCTCCCCCAAAATCACTCACGGATTTGAGAGGTTTTTTCGGACTATGCAGCTATTACCGGAGGTTCGTTAAAGGCTTCTCTCAACTCAGTGCACCCTTAACAGATCTGACAAGGAAGGGATCTTTCTAGAGGAATGAAAAGGCACAACTCACTTTTGATAAGCTGAAAAAGGAAATGAGCACTTGTCCCGTATTTGCATTACCTGATTTCACTCGATTGTTCATTTTGGAGTGCGACACGTCTAGAAAAGGCAATGGCGTGGTACTGATGCAAAATAAACACCCCATAGCTTATGAGAGCAGGAAGGTTACGCAAACAAAATGCCTATATTTCATCTACGAAAAAGAGATGTTGGCCATTGTACATGCGCTAACCAAGTTCCGACAATATCTGGTAGGTGCCAAGTTTGTCGTCCGCACGGATCACAACAATTTGAGATATTTTCTGGAATGGGATTTGAACGAGAGGCAAGAGAAATGGGTAAGCAAGGTTCAGGCATTTGATTTTGACATTGAATATGTAAAAGGAAAGAACAATGTGGTTGTAGATGCTTTGTCCAGGAAACCCACTATCTGCTTACTAACCCAAATTTTAGTCGACTGAAAAGCACATTTGTTGGTAGAATATTCCAAAAACACATTTACCTGTGAGCTAATGGATGGCAACACCAAGGATGATCGGTACAAAGTGGTGGATGACATCATTTACTATAAGCGTCGGATATTTTTAGTGCCGGAATCCAAATTGAAGCAGAAAATCCTAAAGGAGGTAACGACTCACCCTTGGTAGGACACCCGAGTTTCCTCAAAACCTACAGAAGTTTCCGAGAGAGGTTTTCATGGAAAGGACTTAAAGGAGACGTATTGTAGTATGTAAGAGAGTGCGCGGTCTACCAACAGAATAAATCTGAACATACTCTACCTGTCGGGTTACTACAACCTCTGTCAATTCTAGAACATAAGTGGGAAAGTATCTCAATCGATTTCATAACGAGGCTTCCCAAGGTAAATGGAAAAAATTGTATTTTCATGGTGGTTGACAGATTAACTAAGTATGCACATTCCTTTGCCATCCCCTCATATTTTTAAGCCACACAAGTTGCCAATCTATTTTTTAGAGAAGTCTTTTGTCTGCACAGGTTACCCCGAAACATTATTAGTGATCCAGATGGGCAATTCATCAGTATCTTCTCAACAGAACTGTTTCGATTGGCAGGGACAAAATTGTCACCAAGTACTAGTTACCACCCTCAGACAGATGGACAAATGGAGATTGTGAACAAGTGGCTCGAATGTTACCTTCGAAACTATGTTTCGGCACAACAACGAGCATGGGTCAAGTAGATACACCTAGGAGAATATTGTTACAATACCACGTATCATATATCTATCGAGATGGCACCATTCAAAGCTCTATACAGGTACGAACCCCTCTCCTTCATCGACATAGCACTGGGAGACAATCACGCACCAAGGGCGAGGGATTGGTTTCAAAAGGGACAGGACATCCTACGATACCAAAAGGAAAACTTACAACAGGCACAAAATCAACAGAAGATGTATGCCAACAAACATCGAATGAAGAGGAGCTTCGAAGTAGGGGACTTGGTTTATCTCAGGCTCCAACCATATCGACATTCCTCATTGAAGGAAAAGGGAAAAGAAAAATTGAAGCCATGATTTTATGGCCCCTATCACGTAGTTCGTCGCATTGAGGAAGTCGCTTACGCGCTGGAACTTTCGAAGAGAAGCCATATTCATAACGTCTTTCATGTTTCATGCCTAAAGAAGGCCGTGGGGCAGAACGTCATGGTAGCCACAGACCTTCCACCACTCAATGAAGAAGGAAAGCTCATATTGGAACTAGCCGAGATCATTGAAGTACGTAAGAACCTGCAGAACCGCATGGTGAAGGAATATTTGGTGCATTGGAAACACTTGCCATTGGACGACGCAACGTGGGAAGGCGAACACATTTTCCAACACCCGGCATTGCATTTGCTTGAGGACAAGCAAAATTTGGGACAAGAGGACTGTAATGTTTCCATTATAAAATATATCATTTATTAAACTATTGTTAATGGGCCGATTGATTTAATATATCTAGGACCCATTTTGTTTTGTTTCCATAGTTTGTGTCACTATCGACTATCTTTGTACACCCTCGAAAGATTTTCCTGATGGATATTTAAGCACGGCTTGTAGGTAGTCTTTAGGTATGCTTTTGAAAAAAAATTATGTACTTTTTCCATTTCGGAAGTGAAAGATCTTCCTTATTTGGCTTCGTGTGGTTTCGATGGGATTCAACCCTCACCCTATTACCTTGTTGCATGTAACACTTCGCTCGGATCCGGCAAATCAGAGCACTATCAATTGGCAAATACTATTTGAAGGTTATTTGTGTTCTAATCTCCATTATTGTTCGGTTCAATCTGAGGAATTGTGATTTTTAAGTTTACAGTGGCATCACTCGACCTTTCCCCTCCATTCGTACACTTCTCGCTACTCACTTGGCCTACATTCCACACGACATTATCCCCCTTTGATACCGTACGGCTAGCATTAGGTACGGCCACCATATATCCATCACCGTACTACACTTCCTTGTGTCAGATGGCCTGAAAATACATCTTATCGTATGGCCTACCATACCACCACTTTCCACCATGCGGAAGACACCCTCACACCCACCGTACGACCTTCTTGGTGACACGGTACGACCTCTCCTATGCATTGCCCTGGCACCATACAAACTTCTTAGACACCATCAACCATACTATCCCTCCTTTCCATGCAGTACAAGTTTTTCGAGCTCATCTCCATCAATTATCCAACCCTCCATACGTAGGAACATTACAGCTACCAATAGAATCATTCTAATGGAATTGGCAAGACAACTCATGGAGGTTCAATCTGATCAACATATTATGCATAGACCAAGTTTTGGGATTTCTTCCGCCAAGCCCTTAGTTTTGGTGTGTTCCATGGACTTTTGTGTGGGTTTGAGAGTGCTAAATTGGCCTTGGCGGCAGGGGCGCTACCCCTCGACCCCACCCTATATCGCGACAAGGGGTGCCCCTGGGACAAGGGGCGCACCTGGGGCAGAGCCCCAAGACCCAGCGAGGTTCGTGGAGGGGCTACGGTCGGCTCTTAAAAAGAAAATGAAGATTGTACCACCGGCATCGTACACTGATGCATATACTCGTGCTATGGATTTGGAAAGTGAACAGAAGACGAGTAAGAAGAAAAAGCATAAGTCCTCTGATTTGGATGATTCATCCTCAGAGAGTAGCAGTAGCGATGAGGAATCAAACAAGAAGGTGAAAGCACTACAGAAAGACATGCTTCGGATGATGAAAGAATTCAAAAATTTGGAAAAGAATCCGGATACAGTAAAAGGAGAACTATGGTGCACAGATTGCAAGGAGGACGGCCATACGAAGGGTTCATGCCCGAAGAAGCAGTTTTGTGACATTTGCCAGGTGGCGGGGCATTCTCTGAAAGAGTGCTTGTTTAACTTGAAAGCAAAAGGACACTAGCAGATGTTACTAACGCAGGAAGCGTCGAACAATAGCAACAACGCGGGCAATGATGCAACTTCAGGTGGATATCGAAATAATAATAGACGCGGAAGGGGTGGAAACAATAACAATAACAATGCAGGCTGGAGCAGAATACAATATGATGCGAGTGGACGACCGATGATACACTGTCGGGCATGTAATCTTTGGGGTCACTTCGCGAGGGACTGTACTACGAAGGAGATGCCGCAGCTACTATGCAAATGGTGTGGTCTAGGGGACCATGAAGATTCAAAATGTCCTAAGCAAGGCATAAATTTATTAAGTATTGAAACATGTGATGAGAACGTGTTGGCAATCACGAGAGAGCAAGCGAGGAAAGCAAAATATCCGAATGCGGAAGAAGAAAGGGAGAGATTACAAAAAGCCCGAACGGAGATAGAGAAGCAGATGAAAGCGGAGAAGTCACAAGTGAAAGATACTGCGCTAAACAACTACCCCTCGACCCTACTAGGGGCAATGCCCCTTAGACCCCTAGTTAGTGCAGTTATCAGTCATGGGAAGTGTGACCAATTGATGAGACCTGGAGCTGCTGCAGGCATAGAGTGTCTGTGTGCCAGAGGTGGAGAGAGCACTAGAGCAAGCCTTTCGAGAAGGGTGCTACACTTTGAGGCACTCAGAGTAGGTATTGGATGTGAGGCTATCTTGGTGGATGCATAGAGAGCTTGGAAGGAGCTGACCATCCAGTTGGAGGTAGTAGAGCGACACTTGGCTCAACGTACCTAGGCATTGGAAGCAGAGAAGGCAGCACGAGTGTCTATCAAGGTCAGATTGGCTAAGGTGATAGTGTTGTGTTAGCAGAGGCTATAGATTGAATGTGTTTTGGAGACCAGTTTGGTGGAGACACGAGACGAATGTGAAAGTGGTGTAATGGAAATAGATATATAGTTAGTCAGTTACTGTATTACGTTTTGTTAATTGTCGTCCGAAGATGACTTTTCTTTTGGAGGGATGATGTCGGAAAAATCTATATTGTAGCTGACGGGTAGAATTGTATCCAAACGGGCGCGTGACGGTTGAGTCACCCCTTCAGGAAGGTATATGTACACCATCCGGAATGGACTTTGGATCATAATGAGAATTGTAATAATCATTGTAATCAATCATATCGAATATTGTAGTATCTTCTGCATACATGCGAATAATGAAAGGAATACTTCTGTGTTACGTGTCCTTGTCTACTGTCTGCATGCACTAATAAACCGTTTACCCTATACGATAAAAAATAGTGGCATCACTCGACCTTTCCCCTCCATCCGTACACTTCTCGCTACTCACTTGGCCTACATTCCACACGACATTATCCCCCTCTTATATCGTACGGCTAGCATTAGGTACAAGCATCATATATCCATCACCGTACTACACTTCCTTGTGTCGTACGGCCTGCTACCTCCCCACGTACAGCCTGAAAATATATCTTATCGTATGGCCTACCATACCACCACTTTCCACCGTGCGGAAGACACCCTCACCCACCATATGGCCTCCTTGGTGACACCGTACGGCCTCTTGTGCATTTTCCCTGGCACTGTACAGACTTCTTGGACACCATCAACCGTACTACCCCTCCTTTCCACGCAATACAAGTTTTCCGAGCTCATCTTCGTCAATCATCCAGCCCTCCATACTTAGGAACATTACAGCTACCGATAGAATCATTCTAATGGAATTGGCCAGACAACTCATGGAGGTTCAATCTGATCAACATACTATGCATAGACCAAGTTTTGGAATTTCTTCCGCCAAGCCCTTAGCAATCAATCACTACATGATCATTTTTGTACATAAAGAAAAGGCCATGGAAGCAGAACTTCAGTTGATTACACTGAAGAAGTTCAAAGCCAGACATGATTTTGATTACAGAGAGATGAATTCAAAAATTAAGAAAGCATTTATTCATGTTCATCGAATAGAAGACATTTGGATTGATATGCAGACAGAGTTGGATATCATGAAAATGGACTACTGAAAGTTAACATTGCAGCAAATTATTGATCTTAATATGCTTGAGATTCCATCTGATTTTCAAATTGAAGATGATGGTAATATTCTTGATCTAGAATATCATCAGGCTAGTTTTGATAAACGATGCCCTTTCCCTATTCAATGGCAGCAAAAGGAAGGTACTTCTATCCTTGATCGATTTCAATCCATTCTGGCAAACACCAATAAATGGTTGAAAATCAAAGGTCTCAAAAGAGTGAATCCTAAGTTAGGTTTGGATTGTGGAAGTTTTGGTCTACCTGGATGAAAGTCACAATAAGAAATTGCAAGAAAAGATGGTGCATCTTCCTCTGATATAAAGAAAACTCTCAAATTCAAATTCAAAGGTGGAAAGGGATTTAAATTATCTCAAACACCTCAACAAATTCAAGAGTCAGAAGGAGAATCAGATCAAGGAATTGATGAAGAAGACGATGAGGAAGAAGGAGAAGTCATGATCATATCTCCTCCTCGGCCTACACAAATTCAGGGACCATCTATGCAGGAAGCACCTTTTTTGGGTGTGATAGATGATGATGTAGATTCATTCTCCACTGTTTTCACACCTTCTATCTTGACCTTAAAAGTAAATACATCAGCTCTTCCTGTATCTTCAGTAGCTCTTGCCATTTTAATAGCTGAACAATGTGAACACTTAGGGAATGTATTTGAGGATTTTCCAACTCTCACAGAAGGTCAAGTTTCTTAGCTTGATACATCCTTGACTGGTTTTGAGTTGTTCATGATAGAATCTTCCTATCATGCACTTATGAATTCAACTATACAAACTGAGTCATGCTTAGTCATGACAGAGATACAATCAGCATCAATGCCAATGGTCTCCACTGTACCTGTTTCTGCAGATGAAAATTTCAGTTTGCCTGCATAGTTGAGCAAGATTACAACGAAGAGAAGAAAGGTTGTGGCATCGTTTGCAGACTCAGACTTGGAGAGTACTCGGCAAGCCCAAAATTTTAAACTCTGAAAAAACTCGGCATATACTCGACAAAAACTCGAGGAAAACTCGACAACTTAGAAAGTACAAAAATTTAAAATCTCTTAAAGAAACATATTTTTTTGTAGAATACAATTACAAAATGTATTAAATTAGTAATTGACATTTCAATAGAGAAAATGTGCAGTTTTATGGCACTAAAATGATGTGAAAAATGCATCTAATCCAATGTTTTCCCTGCTCCAAAATTTTTACCTACATTTTTTTACATCTATAAATACGTGAGAGTTAAACTTGAGAGTACTCACCCAGCAAAAAAACTTGGGAGTACTTGGCAACTCTGAGAGTACTCAGAGAGTTTGCAAACTATGGGTTGTCGTACCTCCAGATGACCTTCCTATTAAGAAAACTAAGTCCGAATCTTTGAAAGATAAGATTGTTTCAAGGATCTTAGTTGATTCTGAAAAGACTAAGTTTGTAAAAATTGTTGAGCCATTGGTGGACAAGTCAGTTGAAGAACTTACTCGTTCTGATTACAAATCCACTAAAGTAGAAATTGGAAAGCAGTCATGACTAGGTTGCTTACAAGATGCTCAAGGCGCACTTGCCAACGTGTCAAAGAGCAATCATGAATTATGGGAAAAGAAAAATCAACTTAAGCAAGAGGTTGCTCACTTAAATGAGGTTATTGCACAACAATCCTCACAACATGCAGTTGTATCTCAGACACCAAAAGAGACAAGGATAGTAGAAGCTGCAAAGTCTTGGATGGGAGAAGTCATTTACGAAGGAGTATAGGCCATTGCAAATACGACCAAATTTCTTGGATGTATCAAAGGTGTTGAAGAAATGGTACATGATTTGATTGCATCTTTGACTTGGGAGGCTAACACTTTAAAAGAAATTTTGAATGACTGTGATGAGATTGCAAAATTTGATCTAGATGTCATGGTCACGTGTGACATTCTTCCATCTTGTCAAATGTTCTACAGATGCCATAGACTCATGGGTTACAAAGACGAGACACTAAGAAAGCTCGTAGCAAAGTTGCAGGCAAACTTAGAAGATTGTCAAGCAATAGAAACTGGAATCACATGTGACTTGGAGCAAATGGGATGCCAAATTCTTGATGAACATGGTAACTTGGTTGCAGTTGAAGGGATGACTTCAGAATTTACAATAATGATCAATGCCGATTTAGATTCTGAAGTGTTTGGTTCTCATACAATAAATAGGTTTGCTTTGTATAAATCTTTAGCAAAGCACTTACAAGATTCTCCATCGACAAATTCCAAGATTGTGAAATCAGCATATGTCAATGTAGTAAGAATAGAAGCCATATCAAAGACAATGGAGATTTCTATCTTCCTACAGTGCATGATGTCATCATCAAATTCAAGGCACTAAAGAACAATCTTTAAGATTGTTATTTTGTTTTTATGTTTGTAGATTGACGAGGATTTATTGCATGAAATTGTGTAATTACATGTGATACGATTTGCATGTGTAGTGACATGTAATCCAATAATTTCTCTTTTTAGCTAAGACTAGGTCAAAGTTGGTTGAGTTGCTTCCACTTTTTCTCAACTCCTTTGCCTATATAAAGGAGTGCTCTCTCATTGTAAAATCTATCTTTTATTGTATGCAAGAGAGCTCTGGAGAAGTTGCGCAAGCATAACTTTGATTGTGTGGTGTCATTTTGAAAGAAAAGTGAATACAAAGAATCAATTGAAACTAAACTTTGATTAAGTGAGATTGTTACTTGTGCATGTTATAAGCTTTGACTGTGATTTGCATTTGTTATCTTTGATTCACGTGTTGTTTTGCATTCTTCATAATTGAGTATAAAAAGAATTAGGAAGCAATCGGAGTCAAAGCTTTGACTAGGAGTGGTTGTCGAGATATATAGACTAGAAGCTTTGACTGTAGCTTATATCTCTTTCTTCATTCACAAAAAGTTAGAATCCTTTAATTCCAGAAGTCTTTGTGCCCCAATAGTAAAGATTATTCTTTTAGAATAGATTAACGATCAGACTTGGAGTCAAATCGGTACACTTTCAGCTAGCCTTTGAGTTAGTGTGAGTTTATTGATATCACCATTTACAATTATAGATAGAAGTGTAGTTCAAGGTTTCTTCTTGCCCATTACTCGCTCTGTGAGCAAGTGGATTTTTTCCTGAAAGCTAAGAGGAAAGAATATTGTTAATACCCTTTCAAATTTCTTAACTTTTTGCTTACCTTGAGTTGATCCAAGAAACGGTGAGAAGGGGGAGTCTTCCCTTTAAGGGAGGAGAGACTCTCTCTCGCACGCTGTGGCTGGTCATCCTATTTTGCGACTGAATTTTACCCAAAACTGTCGGTTGCAAAATATCCACCCAGCACAAGGTACCTTGCAGTGAAACATCAGCTACACCTTATAACAGGAACTATATTTTTCCTTGTTTAAATTGTCAATAAAATTTCATGTTGGTGCTCTCATTTAATCTATCATACAATTTCATTTTGGTGCTTTTCTATCAATAATTATTCTACTGAGTTTTGGATCCATTCAGAGTTTGCAAAGTTTTACTTGACTCTTCATATGTTTGATGAGTTCAGCGTGATAACTTCACCACTGTATATCAATTATTGTATCCACACAAAAAAAGACATATTTGTGCTAATAGTTTGCATTCCAGCGAGAGATGGGAAGAAAGATATAAACAAAAATTAAAGGTCACATGTAGAAATGATGCAAATGGTCAAAGCCACAGGACAATTGATTTTAATCCCCATTAAGAAGTAAGCTCAGTAAGTTATGCATCTCACAATTTGTCATATCCTCCCAATCAAACATTTAAAACCAGATACTCACCCGCACTTAGCAATTACCAATTGATAGTTAGTGGCCCTAGATAAAGAAATAGAACAATGTATTTTTTTCAGTCAGACTTGATACAGGACAGCCTATAAACCTAATTTCATTTTCAATCATATGACAGATTTATAGTGTAATGCTTCTACTGATCAACATAATTGTAAGTGGATTAGCTTTCATTAAAAAAGCAATTTAAACCTAGTTTTCAGTGGTTCAACCCTCCTGTTAGAATAGTATCTTTTCTCCCTTACATTTTGCTATGGCTACATATGTTGTATTGAGCTCACATGCCAATTTGAATTCAACGTAGACTTTTTAAGATATTTATTGTCCAAAAAAAGTCAAAACATATATTATAATGGTTAGCCTTAAAATTTCTAGGAGCATTTCATATGTGAGAGACAAAAGTGTGCTGAAACATGCATTAAGGATCAGTGAAACAAAAGCAGATAAGTATTAAGAAGCCTAAAATTTTCTTAGAAGATAGGCATTAACTATCATGAATATCATTTTGATTTACTAATTATAGACAAGATCAATGAGATGAATGTTCAGTATATACTAATTGATCATTGTTGACTAACAAAGAAGCAATTTTCTTTGGCCTAAAAACTACAACTGATACAATTTCTAGTAACTGGCCATTTGTTTCCTAGTAACCGGCATCTTCATTGCCAAACACCTATATCGTCCTTTCCTTGGCTGATGTCTAACATTAACCATGCAGTTATTCTTGTCAAGAAAAATCTTATTGCATGTGTTAAAAGTGATTAGAAAAATGTTGTTTATCAGTTCAGGTTTATAACAAACAAATAAAATTCATATTATACATGAATTCTACCTTTGAAAATAAGTGCTCCATACGCAATTGCAGCACCACCATGTCCCTACAAATGACGAAACAGAAATGTATTAGAGCCTCCAACAATAAAAACATGCATTTGTGCAGTGTTTCAAGACACAGCCTTATATAGAAATGAAAATTTTCTTGAGATTGACCTACAAAGTGAAAAAGAAATAAGTTTCTCACTAATGCTTCCAAATCAGTTTTCCATCATCCATTGGTGCGATATGTAAAATAATAATAAAATGAGCTAAATAAATTAAATGAAAAAAATTCTAGTTTTCTTTTTGGGGTCTTTCCTTAAAATTGAAAAGTATTGTTTTCAAGATCTTTTGCTCTTGCAGTAGTTTAAAAAATTGTTGTTTACATGTTTATATGCCTTTTGCACTGTGTTTTGAAATTGGTTTTTTGGTTATGGCAATTTCCTTAAATACTTTCTTTTTCTTTTTTCTTTTTCCTTTTTATTTACAGTAGGGTATAAAAATGCATTTGAAAAGAGGTAAAAATGTTGTTCAAGTTGTTAACATTTGTTTTCCCATAACATTGTGTACTCCATTAAGAAACAGGTTGAAATACATTGCTTATCTATTGCCTAATTGTCATAATCTATCTAATTTCCAACATGCTTGCCTGTGATATTTCCATTTAGAGAGATACTAGAGAACCTTTAAATAACAATATCCTCTACCTGAACTGTCACTTATATGGCCAACTTTCTATAAATCTGCCATAAAATAATTCAATGGAAAATAAGATTTCATCTACCTTACGAATCTTGGCCTGCAAAAATGCCTATCTTAGCAAGTCCTCAACAGCACTGTGAAGCCACCACATTCAACTTATTTCTTGGTGTGCCAGTTTAACTCTTCCGCGAGATAACTTTCACCTAATTTATCCTCCATAATCTATAGCATATACTTAGCCAATATAATTTCTGCCACAAAGAGATCTCAGACCTCATCCTAGTTTGCAACACTGATGTATTTACTGACTGCACCAGCCTTAGTTGTGTTACTACTACATTAGTGGAAACCTGTAATAAGTTTGGCAGATCCTTCACCATGAATTTGTCAAAGTGTCCTATCTGGATCTTCAGATTGACTATATATTCTCACAAACAACTTTGCCTTTGTAATTAATCTGGCCTTACTGGCCTCAACCTTGGCACTCACTTCAGAACTGCATTTGTCATCATTCCAACAGTTGTTGAAGCTCTATACACTACTACAACTCCTGCTTTGAACTACCCACAATCTAGGAAAACCTCCATTCAAGTAGGTTCTACCACAAACCTCCTTGATTATTAAACCTGTAAAATTATGCGATAGAATGAAAATAGCTTGAAACCTGCCTGCCCCTTTGCTCTCGCAATACCATTCTCCAAGTAGAGAAAGTGTTTCATATTTTACACCATGGAATAAAGATTGGAATATGTGTGCCTAATCATAATAATAAAACAGTTAATTGGGCTTGTACCTATCCTATGCTTATAAATGGGATGAATAATGTGCTCCAACCTAACTAAACGAATCAGAATCAAACAATAAAAAAATAACATTAAAGTAAGCTACCAAAATCGAAATAAGAACCTGAACCAACTTGCTAGTGCAATGTCCCCTTTTTTCGGGTCAGTCAAGATTGATACTTATTTAGTCAATCATAATGGTCACAATAGTCATTTTAAAACGATATTATTTTTGAGATTTTAAAGATGAAGGGTATAGACATTATCCAAGTTGCCTAGACACCATCTATGGACTCCCTCAAAGTTAAAGAGGTCCAAGTCCATTTCACGAAGATTTACGGAACGCTGACACCTACCCTCTATTGGGATAAGATCCATTAGATTGGATTTATACGAACCCCTCCTTGGTAATGCTATATTCCTTTTAGCCAAATAGTAGTAGGATTGAAATATAGATATATATTTCTGGTTTTTCTGTCATAGTTGATATTACAATCTTATTATTCTAAATGATATTAATACTCCAATAGTTATACTTATCGATATATGATCAATATTTATATAAATAAAATATGTATATCATATAGATAAATATATCTTGGAATAATATAAGATTATTTCTTTCTTTCTCCTCCTTTTGAAGAAAGCTCATTATATTTATATCCTCCCTCATAATCATAATCTATTTGAAAAGTCATACCCCTTCATAATTAAAAAGCATGTGAAAAGTCACAACCCTTCATAGTTAGAATCCTTTTGAAAAGTCACAGCCCTTCATAATCATAATCCTTTTAAAAAGTCACAATTCTTTATAATTACAATATTTTTGAAGAGTCACAATCATTCATAATTATGACCCTTTCAAAAAGTTACATCCTTTCAATATCATTGATACCTTTCGAGAAAGTTACTTCCTTATTTCTTTACATTACTTTCCTCTTACATTATTCCTTATTTTTCTCTTCTTCTTGCTTTCTTCTTGAAATGAACTCTCCTCTCTCTTTATTACATATCTCTTCAATTTTAATTTATATTATATTATTTATTTACTTATTTACTTTCTATAATATTATCTCTTGTAGTGAATTTTATTTATTTATTCAACCATTGTAATTTTATTATTATTTATTTTTAGATGTTATATTATCAATAATAGATCATATAGTTATTTATTTTTATATATTGTAATAATTTATTACTATTTCCTTTTTTTTTAAATACTAATAGCAATATATGATTTTATTATCATTATTTATTTAATAATCTTATCTCATTTAATTATTATTATAATTCTATATTAAAATGGGGATATGACAGCTAGACTATTCAACTGTATCCATTCTTGAATGAAGCTTGTTGCTCCCATGCTGATTATAGAGGTATCCACCATGGCTCATTTATAAATGCTTATGATGTTCAAATATTTTCAAGATGTTATCAAGTTCTTGGTAAATTACACTTGCATTTTTGTATTTGTTTAAGCATGACACTAATTAGTCGTTTTATTATTTTATATTGAACAAAGCTATATCTATCATGACATAATGTCCCCTCTTTATTTTACAATAGAATTAACAATAGAAGGCCCATTGGAAATGAAGGCGATTTTAGGCCACCTTTTCTCATATTGGAGTTAACTCTTGGATAGCACAAATCTATTGTAGATATTGGAGTTTGTATGGACAAGATAAAGCATTTTGTAAGCCGATGAGATAAATCATTTGCTAAGGTATAAAGGAAGAACTTGTTTTGCATGCGAGCATGGTTGTTTAAGCTATGATGTATTTGGTATATGATGTGTGAGACTTGATGATGGATCAAAACAGATGCAAGCTTGATTGAGGACTAATCAAACATTGTGATGTCATGTGTAGCTTTGTATTTTTGTAATACTTTCTTTATATTTGGATAGTGAGTCCAACAGGGGGATTTAGCCTTCATTATCGAGCAAGTGTGCTCTGTTTTGTTCTGAACTCCTAACAAGGTTGTAGGCCTCTAACTAGGTCTAGTCCTTTAACAAGGACATATGTACTAAATGCTATGCAATGACTCCTAACAGGGTCAAACTTCTTAAGAATTTTCAGATCAGTGCATCATCTTGTGGGTACCATCCCCACCAAGGTTTTCCCTTGGGCAAGGATTCCTCGAAAACTAAATCATGGTGTTATGAATTCTCTTTTGATGTATGATTTACTTTTATGCACTGTGCTTTGTGGATGTTTATGGTTAAGTTGAAAACTATTAAATTGATTTAAAAGTGTTGCGAAATTGATTCTCCACCACCCCCCGTGTGTTGCCTTATTCTAATAGGAAATTGTGGATAAAAGATGGGAATGAACCAAAATCGTAGATTTAAGTGGTCAAAATTTGAAGATAAAAGCTGATTGAAATCAGATGTTGAGGAATTTTGTGTAATGTCCCCCTTCAAGATTAAGAAATGAATACTGGAACTTGCAACAAAATGTTAGTACACCATAGAAATATATATAAATCATAAAACATGTTAGAAAAGATGATAAGCTAATTAATTACAAGATCTAGATGCTATCCCTTACTACCCTTCCTAATCCTTAGGAAAGGACTTCACTTAGATCACCTAACCCACTAATAAGAATTAACTTTTGATTAGGTAATCGTCATATGAGGAGTGCTTCCCTAAGGCCTCTGGGATCTCATAGACATCACTTGGTAGAGATCCCACCTCTAACCAAGTCTCTTCTCTAACATATGCATATGATTAACCACTACAATATATTGCCTCTAAGAGATCCTCTACATATCTCTCTCTAAGTTCTCTTTAAGTGAAACTCAACATTCTAATGAATGCCCTCTACCAAATTCTCATTTGGTCTCTATTGTTGATTTTGTAGATTGCTACAAATGTAATGACATTGTTTGTATGGAATGTGTTTTCCAAATGGCAGTCATCTCTCTTTATATTGTGGATGGGATATGGATAGACATGTCCCTTGATGGGACATGTCTATTCATTAATATAACAATTTATAATTGAACTACACGTACACACATTTATATATTTATTTTATATATATATAACTTCAGTTTAGTCTTCTTGAGTTTATCCAGCTAAAGCTACCAAACATTAACACTCCCTCTTAGCTAGGGAGGATAAACAGAAGACCATATATTACCTCAATGTAAAATAAAGAAATTGGGAGTAATGGCCTCCTAAATGTCAACTCAATTGACATTCACCACGTACTCTTTGAGCAATGGCCTCCTGAATGTTGAGTTGCAAGATATTCACCAAGTACTATGAGTAATGGCCTCCTAAATGTTAACACATTTGATATTCACCAAGTACTCTGTGTAATGGCCTCTTGAACATCAATTCGCGTAACATTCACCATGTACTCAAAATGTTCATAAGGTATGTGCACATTGATGCAGGAGCATCACAAGATTTAAAACAATTCATAGACTCCGAACATTACATGCATTATAATTTTTTCAAAGTCAATATGGATGTAATTGGTTGGGGAGACATTAGTATTTTGATTTAATAAATGCATTAGTAATATGTTTACTCTTCGGTCATGAAGAACCGTTAGAGGAATTAGAGTGAGTCGGTTGTGGGTAGTTGGAAATTAGTTTTGGGGAAATCTTTATTATATTCTGTCATTTGATGAAAGAAAGTAGTAGGAGGGTAGAATAGGGCAGAGTAAGAGAAATGAATGAGAATCGATGAAAGGAGAATGTAATCTGAAATGGAATAATGAAAAGAAGAATTAAGTTTCCGATTCATATCTTGTGGTTTCAATCTGATGTGGAGCACACAGTAGAAGGGAAATGTAAATGATAAAGCTTTCTAATATACTCAGTTCATAACAATACAGAGAATTATAACTGTGAAAATGAAGAAACCACAAGATATGAACTGGAAACTTAATTCTTCTTTTCATTATTCCATTTCAGATTACATTCTCCATTCATCGATTCTCATTCATTCCTCTTACTCTGCCCTATTCTACCCTCCTACTACTTCCTTTCATCGAATGACAGAATATAATAAAGATTTCCCCAAAACTAATTTCCAACTATCCACAACCGACTCACTCTAATTCCTCTAACGGTTCTGCATGACCGAAGAGTAAACATATTACTAATGCATTTATTAAATCAAAATACTAATGTCTCCCCAACCAATTACATCCATATTGACTTTGAAAAAATTATAATGCATGTAATGTCCGGAGTCTATGAATTGTTTTGAATCTTGTGATGCTCCTGCATCACACGTGCATTCTCATAAATACTTATCATATGAACATCCACCACACAAAGTATAATCTATCATGATCTGCATAGATATCGTAAGATATCCATCATAATAGAAAATTAAGTTATTGTAAGATCGTCACATTTCAATAACTTCTGCAAACACAAGTGACAATCATTTGGAAGTCATCACTTCTTCATGCTTCACACAAGGGGTAGGCCCATCAAAATCATATAGTCATACACATAAAGTCAAAACTCCCTCTGCTTCTGATATGATTAGGATTTTCAAAGATCAATTGAAACGTATCTTCTATTCGCTCATTCAGATGGATGTGTCAAACTCCCCCTAAACATCAATCTTCTAAGCCTCTTTACCTTTGAAGAAGTGCCAAACTCCCTCTAAATCTAAAGTCAATCTTCCTTTTCCTACAACTACATTCTCAAAGGAAAAGATCAAGGCAAATAGCTGTTACAATATGTATAGATATACGAGTAAGAGAGATTTATTATATTAGGAATACTATTTACTTAGAAATTGCAATAATAAAAATAATACTTATCTCATATAGTCAAAGGTTATGAATTATAAAAGATTCTTCAACTGCTCCCACTAACATAAATGCATAACCTTTGAACAATAACCCCTGATCAGTTTATCTTTGACTATAACCTTGAATAACTTGTATATCCAATTCTTCATAAATCTATGAGAGTCAAATCAAGGATTGGGAGTGTTAGGTCATCTTTAATGTCACGTGGATTTGTTTCCCCTTTCTGCCATGTATTACAATTAAATTATGTCAAGTATTTTGGATGTCTTCTTTTCCTTTTTCTTTTTCTCGATTCTTTGATGGTTATAAGAACCTTCTATGTTTTAAAATATCTACATGGCACGTGACATGGTTTTGCTTTCCCTTTTTCCATAGGCCACGTCATCTATGATCTAAAACAAATAATTTGAAAAAGGCATTTGTACACCTTGCTAGACTAGCAGTACTTCCTTCGTTGACTACTCGTAATTACTCCTTCCTTTTGGACTGAGTTCCTTGCATCTTTCCATGTGAATGGGATTTGAAAATAGTTTTAAACTTGTTTATCTATTTTATTGTTTCCTTTTTCTATGTTTTCTAACTTGCAAAATTTCATTCCCATGATAGCGGCTTTTTGTGCAGGAAACTTGCCAGATTTGTCGAAGATTGAGTTGAGATGGCTAACATCGGATATCGTACTTTATCCTCAGATATAATGCCTCATGGCTCGCTTAGTCCTCCATGGTCTTTTTTATTTTCTTATAATATTATTGCAATGAGTCAGACAACTCCACATGTCCTCTCCTCTTGTGTTTCTTTTCCACTATGATTTTCCTTAATGCTTAGAGTACAATCCTCTACAATCTCCAATGTGATCGATGACTTAAAGAAACCTTAAGCAATGCTCTAATTTATTTCTATCCGATGCCATTCATTAGTAGGGATGTTCATACTCAATCTATCTTTTTATCTCATACGCATGCAGAGCAGAAAACTACAAAACATAACCTCCTACATATCTGTGTGTATCTCTTCATTTTTCCCTCTTCCTCAATGGGAATGTTGGATTACAAGATTCTTCTTATTCGATTGATACTCCCCCTTTCATGTATGGTGGTTGGGTATGTGCAGGTCAAGTCAATCAGACTCATCTTGATTAATAATTTATTTGTCCGCATTTTCTCTGCATCTTTCTATAGATTGTCTCAATAACTCCTTTGCAATCTTTGTCCGAGGTCTACCTTCAAGCTATTTAGGCTTTATAGAAGGAGCTTGGCTCTAATACCATGTTGATTTTGTAGATTGCTGCAAATGTAATGAAACTGTTTGTATGGTATGTGCTTTCCAAATGGCATGTGCTTTCCAGATGGCAGCCATCTCTCTTTATATTGTGGATGCTATATGGATAAACATGTTCCTTCATGGGACATGTCTATTCATTAATATAACAATTTATAATTGAACTACACGTACACACACATTTATATATCACATATATATATATATATATATATAACTTCAGTTTAGTCTCTTGAGTTTATCCAACTGAAGCTACCAAACATTAACATCTATGAGAAACTATCAAGTTCTCATCTCATACATATGATTATCAATCTTTGATTGATAACCTCTCTATTATATAATTCACATTGAGTTATGAAATCCAAATAAATAAGATATACCTTTACTGATCTTTGAACCGTAGCTATATCCCTTAATTACTTATTCTCTACTTTCTACTAGCGGTCTGCAATATAGTTTTGCAATAAAATTTGTGCACTATCATTGTGGTGCTTCCACCCACTCTTAACACTATCTTCTTCTGTACTAGCTTTTATCGCTGACTATAATATCTAGCAGTCTGATTATAGGCAGATTTCTCCCATCGCTGCTCTTTCCTCTCTAGTTTGGAAGCCAACGTAGTTATGTACAACAACTACCGCTGGTCTCTGGACTCATGTTCCTTATGGAGTTTAATGCAAACAAAACTTATATGTGATTGTCATCATTTCCTTCTAACAGGAGTTGCTTGTTAGATCCTCCCTTGGTTGAGCTTCCACGTTGTTACTACCACATTGGCGGAGGTATGATTGTTGAATGTCTGTGCTGGGGAAAAGTCCAATTGATTTGATAGTTGGTTGAAATGAATTTTAATTCTTTTTTTGATCCTCTTCTTACCCGGCTCGCTATTCTTCCTAAATATGTGATGAATATTGTGATGGGTCATTTGACTAATCGTGCCTCTTAGGCTTCAATTTATATGGTTTATACTTAGATTGTTAGTTTGATATAGATATTTTAATTGAATAGTGTTCAATACAATTTCCCTGTTGTCTATATTCAATTTATTTGTAGAAGGATATGAAACGGGTTTATATATTTATTCTAAGTTGCCGGTTCGTGGTTCGGTTCCGGGTTCGGGTTCGAGAACCGGTTCGCTGGTTCGACGAAATTTTGGAAAGGGGTTTGGGTTCGTTTGGGTTCGTTTGGGTTCGTTAGTACAAAAACATGTAAAAATTATAAATATATATATATATATATACATTTTTTTGAAGCATGAGTTAAAATTAGAATGTAGCATAGTACCATAAACACATTTAAAACTTTAAAACAGCATAAACAATAACATATCAATGTATCATGGTGAGCATACCATCATATAGTAACATAATTCAATCAACTTCAACATCAAAGATGAAAGATTCAAAACATTTAAAATATCAAGTTCAAGTGTCATTGTTTCACGTTCAATGTTTAACAGTAACTAATAGAATGAAAATCTATTAAAATTCTGAATTTCTAGTTCTAAGTTCTTCATTCTTCATCTTCATCTTCTTCATATTCGTCTTCTTCTTCTTCATCTTCTTCTTCATCTCCTCCTTCTTCGCCTACGCTATTACTTGCACCAAGGCCAATGGGATCAGCAGCAGAATCAACAATGGTATTGGCATCAAAGTTATCAAAATCATCAATTGTAAGCGCAGCAGTGGAAGCATCCAAGTCCGCAATCTCTGCATCTACATCCCACTTCTTTGTCTCCCCTTCTTTGTATTCTTGACTCTTGTGTGAAAGAAGGCGCAAGTTGTTATGCACAAATACCAGGTTCTCGGCTTTTTTTGATTGCAACCTATTGCGCTTCACCGAGTGGATGAAAGAATAGGTGCTCCAATTTCTTTCTGATGCAGAAGAACTAGCAACCTATAAAGACAACATAGGGTAGGCAATTAAAAAGGAATTAATTCAATCTTATTAAAAAATTCTTTTGAACATAAAGTGAGCTAATTTTTAAAAAAATAAAAATTACTTGTGATATAACTTTGATTGCAAGGGGCTGCAATGTTCGGAATTTTTGGCCATGGAGGTACCACCAACCATGAGCATGCTTCTTGAACCGATGACGAAGAGCATCATTACTTAGACCTGTAGCATTGACAAATGCTATGAACTCATCCATGATTACATCTCTTATATCATCATCAGGAAATATTCTTCTAAATGCTGCCTGGTACCCGTCAGACACTTCCATATCTCTGTATGGTGGCAACCTTCTTAGTAGATCACAATATTGTGAGCTATAGTATTTGGGGGTCAAGGCATAGGCAAGCAAATGTAATGGAGTGGTCATTTTGTTCCATCTTTCATCAATAATTTTTTGCACTTGTTTGAAAAAGGTCTCTTGGGGATCTTGCTCCTGCTCATTTATAACTTGCCTGATCTTCTCAATCATTGAGTCTATGCCATCATAGATCTCTCCAAGGCAAGGCCTATCCATGTCAGTGTACCTAAGCATGCTCATAATGGGCTCGGTGATCTTAAGGAGATATTCCACACGTTCCCACCATGAGTCAGCCAGTAGCCTATCCTTTATTTTGTTTGCCCTTTCAGTGTTCTTTTGCTTCCATACACCCCAATTGTTGCTGATTACCATACCTTGAAGTGCATCTTTCACTTGCACAAGTCGTCTTAAGACGATTATATGTGATGCAAAACGGGTCTCAGCAACCTGTGACATAAATTAGAGCAAAAAACAACTATTAGATACATATTTTAGAAAACTAAGAAAAGTATACACATTGGCAATTGCACAAGTAAAATATGAAAAATCAGAAATTGTCAAATATTAAAAATTAAATTACTAATTTGAGTTCAAGTTCATTTACCTTCAATAGCTCCAATTTTGAGTAGTTCCTGAAAAGAGATTAAGTCATGTGGTGGTTTGTGACAAACATTTGTATGTCCTCAGCCTCTTCATACACTGTTTTGATCCACTCAATTTGGTTCCCAATCTTTTGTAGCATAAGATTGAGTGAATGGACTGCACAAGGTGTCCAAAAGATATGTGGATATCGTGATTCAACCAACAAACCTACTGCTCTACAATTCTTTGCGTTGTCCGTTATGACTTGGACAACGTTTCTTGCACCCACTTGTTCAATGGCCTCAATTAAGATATCAGCAATAAATGGCCCATCTTTTACTTTGCCCTCACAATCCACCGCTTTTAGAAACATTGCCCCTTTAGGGGACACCGCAAGGACATTGATCAAGGGACGGTTCCTAGAATCCTTCCAGCCATCTGAAACAATTGTCACCCCTGTCTCAACCCATGAGTCCCTTATGGGCTTCAATTGATTTTCAACCCGTTGGACCTCATCATCCAACAAGGTGGCGCGCACTTTCTCATAACCGGGGCCACAATACCCTTTTGGAGCTTCATTGGCACCCCTCAACATGTCCTTCCAAAACGGAGAGCGGACAACATTAAAAGACAACCCATTTGCATAGAGGCATCCTCCCACCTTAATGTCAGCAATATCCCGAGCCTTGTTTTGAAAAGAAGTTTCTATTGGCCCCTTTCTTTTGTGTACAATGGGGACAGATTCAGTGTCAGTGTCCATTGTAGTATTGAAGAAGGGATGGTCTTGTACAATAACATCTGAGGGGGACTGCATTCCCTTAGCTTTTTTACTTTTATTGCTACTACTACCGAGTTCTATTGCCCTGTGTCCTTCTCTCTCTTCTGCTGCCTCATGCTCTTCAATATATTTTAACACGGTGTGATTTGGTATAGGGACACCATTTTTGCCAGGGCATTTCTTGACTCCTCTTCCAGTATAACCACATAGATGGCCTACCACACGATAATAAGAACTATTTCTTTCTACATCACATCCTCGACATCTCCAACGGAATGCACCACCTCCTAGAATGGGTTTTATAATGTCTACATACTTCCATAGAGGAGAATCAGAGTTGGTTTCCATTCTTTGTTCGGTGTTGCCTATTGATGAAGAGGTAGATGACATTACTTTCGAACCTTTCCCTATGGCAATAAATTACTAATTAGATATATGTTCATAATCTATATGCAAGAAAATGACGAATTTTGAAATAATGGAAAAGATTCAAGAACTTAGAACATATGAAGATTGAAAGAGAAATGAAAAAAAAATGGAAAAACTAGAACAAAACAATAGTAAATGGAATAAGATCTTACCTCTTGGTCCTTTTCCAGCCATTGCAAGTTTGCAAATGTGTATAAATGATGCACAAACACTTCAAGAACACCAACAAGTCAATCTTCAAACTCCTCCTTGCACAACCGAATGCTTGCTCAAAAACTTATGTGCTCTCCTTCAAGGCAAAACAACCTATTTAGAAACAACAAATGACTATGAGAGAGCAAAAAACCAATTCATAACACCTTTTTAGGGTACGTGGACCCCAAAAATTATTTAAAAATGCAAATAAATAACTTTAATTTCGCGTCCGTGGGCAGGTTCTTGGTTGGGTTCGAACCTGGTTCGATTTTCCCAGCCTGGTCCGCCCGAGTTCGAACCAGGATTCGAAAATCGAACCCTGGGCGAACCTTGGTCGAACCGGACTAGAATCTCGATCCGGTTCGAACCAGTTCGAGGTCCGGAGGGGGGGGAGGGGTACCCGTGTAACTTAGTATTTATTTTATAATAATTATGATTTGTTTACTTAGTAAACATTTTTTATAGTGATAATATTTCATATTGATAGGAATGGAATGGCGTGAGCTTGGGAGAGAGGTTGGGAGCAGGAACAGAGCTGAGTCAAAATTTGGGACGCTGAGCACAATTGGAGACTAAAGCCAAATGGGAAGAATCGGCGTGATTGGGCAAGATCAGGCATAAGAAGATCTTTGGAACAAAGGCAAAACAGCCCTATCACCATGAATATAAATGGAAACAATCAAAAAACTAGAAAGGGATAAACCCTAACCATGCCAGAATGGAACAGAATTTCCGGAAAGATCAGGTCCATGGACGATTGCAGCCAAATCTCAAGTGGAACAAGCAAAGGGAGGAAATTTCCTTCAACCATAAGAGCACAAGAAAGAATCAATGGGTGCATGCCCCAGTTATCAACACTACAAGCAAGGGACATAGATCAAAGGAAAGAAAAATCTGGCGAAAAAAGCCCTATCCCTAGAAATCACCAAGCCCTAAAAAGGGACCCCATATTCATGAAGATAAAACCATTGATCTTTGTGTCGATTCTGAGATTTGGAGAGCCAACACTCAAGTGTTGACAAACCGAGCCTTTTTCTTAAAATGGGGCGGGAAATGGCCTACCTATCAGAAAAATAGGCGATGGGTTGATTCCAAATGGGGCGAAAACATCTTAATAAAAACCCTGCCCAATGGTTTCTACCTCATTACCACTAGCTCAGCATAGGAAAAGGAGCGAATCCTGCTAGGAGGACCCCATCTAATGGATCCCACAGGGTTTTAGAATAGATACCAAATTTTGATCCGACCAAAGAGGTGACGAAGGAAATTCCAATATGGATACAACTATATAATCTACCCCACGAATATTGGGCAGAAGAAAGTTTTGAATCAATTGGAAATAAATTGGGAAAATTCATAAAGTTTGATGAGGCAATAGCCAAGGAGGATTTTAGCATCTATGCAAGACTATGCATTTTATGAAATATGCATCTGCTCCTTCCCAAAGCCATAGAAATCAAGACTCCTGAAGGAATCCAAAGACAAGAAATCCAAGTTGAAGAACAACTGGACAAATGCGACTCATGCAAGGAATGGGGGCATACGAAACAAGAATGCTCAAGGCTTCAAAAAGAAGAAAAAATAATGGAAGCAAGATTAATGACAATGTTCGACCAAATCAGCAGAGGTCGAGGCTCTCCAACAAAGGATAAGAATGTTGACTTGGAAAACTTGATCTCGGAAAGGACCGGATCTC
Source organism: Cupressus sempervirens (assembly GCA_028749045.1). Classification (NCBI taxonomy): domain Eukaryota; kingdom Viridiplantae; phylum Streptophyta; class Pinopsida; order Cupressales; family Cupressaceae; genus Cupressus; species Cupressus sempervirens. The sequence goes on from CM053790.1 coordinate 212,973,771, forward strand.
CAATGAATGTACTCAAGGATGTTGAAGCAAACCTTAATTTGAACTCACAAAGGTGGGAAACACTAGTTTATAAAGTTGCCGCAATGGTGATTGGTGGAACAACAGGGTTTGAAGCAGGGGCCATTGAAAATAGTGGGGAAGCTTGCCCATCAATTGACTTAATTTCGGTCCCAAACAAAGAGGCCTGAAATGACAGAGATCCACGGGAGAAAAGGGAGTTGTCAAAGGAGACATGAATCCCTAAGGATAATGAAGAAGATCTTCTCGGGATCGCAGATGAGATTGGAATTGAAGAAAGGTGATCTACAAAACAAACCAAAGCAAAATCAAATAAAGCCAATATGGGTGATCTGAAAAGGGGAAGGTAAAGTTTACTTACAGATTTCCTTTTCAATGCTGAATTATTAATGTTTCCTACAGGTACAGTCAATGCCAATGAAGTATACAAGTGTTGCACAGTATATATAAAACTAAATGCAAATGATGATAAATATTTATTCAAGATCAGCATCTATATTGCCTTTGATCTGCACACATTAATCAATTTCTATGTCACAATATCAGGCGGCATATACTATATATATATAATTCTGGACAGGTACATGGGTGAATGGGCATGTCTCCAAATGGAGACTTGTCCATTCACCGATGTACCTGTTTGGTGGAATGGTCACACCCGATGTGATTAGTCATAAGTGGAACTAATGTCATTAAGACTTTTACTAAGTCTATTGCAGTCAGTAACAATCGGTATAAATATGATTGTTTACTGAATTCAAGTCTGAGATATTACTTCAATAATCATATACATCGGCAGTTCTGAATGTTGCGATCTCCATTATGAAATTCAGACTATATTCATGTACATATACATATCAGTATTCTGCATATCAACATGAGTATGGTCTCATGTGATCAGTGCAATTTTCTGAACCAAAGCTATTTATCTCAACACTCCCTCTCAGCTAGGGAAGACAAAATGCATATGAATTTTCTCATTATAATAAGTAATATCCTCGAGATATATATAAGAAAATCAAGTCTCATGATCTTCTTTTCAGTTATGGTGAGTACAAAGATATCAAGTCACATGATATACACCATACCAGATCATGGTACATCCATAAATATTAAGTCACATAATATCCACCATGAATTTGAACATACTAATCTTCAACAAATATCAAGTCATATGATATCCATCAACATGCTCTTTTAACTAACATGATCTTTCCTTGAATATCAAGTCGCATGATATTCATCATGATAGTAATCTAATAATAGTCATCACCTTATATTATCAGAATCAATATTCCATTATAAAAGATTATCTCCTTAAATAATGAACATAGGGTAGGCCCATGAGTCATAGAGTCACACATATGACAAAAGAGTTTACACTTTAAACATCTTTATTTAATTAATACAAATTTTACAAAGTTGAGACTCAATCTCATAAACTTACATTTCAATCAAGCCAAGTTTCTTTTTGAAATGATCAACTTTCACTTTAGGGAGAGCCTTGGTGAGAATGTCAGCAGTTTGATCACCTATATTAATATATTATAATTGAATAGCTCTTCTTTCCACTATGTCTCTTACGTAGTTGTAAGGAATCTCTATATGTTTGGATCTATCATGAAATATTGGATTCACAAATAACTTGATACAACTTTGATTATCACAATGAATCATAGTAGGTTTCAAAGGTTCACCAAACAAGTTTGAAAGCAACTTCCAAAGCCACACTGCTTCTCGAGCTCCCATAGCTGCTCCAATATACTCTGCCTTAGTAGAACTTTGAGCGATAGAAGCTTGCTTTCTACATATCCAAGAGATCATGGCTGATCCTAAACTGAAGCAGCATCCTGATGCGCTTTTTCGATCTTTTACACATCCAGCCCAATTAGAATTAGTATATCCATGTAATTCCAAGCTGGTATTCTCATATTTAAGTTCATACAAAATAGCACCTTGAAGATACCTCAATATGTGCTTCAAAGCAGCAAGATGAATCTCACTAGGTTCACACAGGAACTAACTTAATGCATTCACTGCATAGTAGATATCAAGTTGAGCATTTACAAGATACATCAAGGACCCAATTATCTGTCTGTATAAGGTGGGATCAACTAGTTTGGATTCATCGCTTGCTTCCTTTAGCTTGTGAAGATTGGTTTCCATAGGTGTAGACATGGGTCGACAGTCCCACATTCCAAATCTTTTCAAAATATCAATAGTGTACTTCTTTTGATGTAGAAAGTTATTACCAAACTTTTGACGTACTTCCAAACCAAGAAAGTAATGGAGAATTTCTAAATCCTTCATTTCGAATTCAGCAGCCAAATCTTTCTTACACTGATTAATAAGGTGTTCTTCCCTTGTAATCAGAAAATCATCAATATAAAGAATTAGAATTAACATATCACCTTTAATTACTTTGAAGTAGAGATTTGGATCAGCCAGGTTCTTGGTGAATCCAAGACTTAAAAGGCATTTGTCAATCCTTTCATACCAGGCTCAGGGAGCCTGTTTAAGTCCATATAGAGTTTTCTTCAATTTACAAACATAAGAAGCAGCATCATGAGTTACAAATCCTTCTGGTTGTTCCAGGTATACTTCTTCCTCTATCTTTCCATTAAGAAAAGCAGTTTTTACATCCATTTGATGGATTTTCCAACCTTTGGCTTCTGCAATGGCTATTACAGCTCTAACAGAAGTGAACCTGGCAACTGGTGCAAAAGTTTCTTCAAAATCAATTCCTTCCTTTTGAAAAAAACCTCTAGCCACAAAACGAGCTTTATGTTTTTCAATGCTGCCATCTACAGCATACTTAACTTTGAAGAGCCATTTTGAAAACACAACAGATTTTTCTTTAGGTCTAGGACCTATCTCCCAAACATCATTTTTTAGTATAGATTGGTATTCTTCCACCACGACGTCTTTCCAAGCTTGATGTTTAAGTGCTTCAGAATTGCTAGAAGGTTTAGGATTCAAGCTCTCACATACGAAAGCATTACATGTCAATTTTCTAGGTCTCTTGCTTTCTCGAAAGGTTCCTGAAGGGGCTGAAAATTCATCTCCTTCCTGTATTATTTTCCTTGCCCAAAGTGGCCTTTTAGTGTGATCAAGACTCTCTTCTTGAGTCTCTGGAAGGATTTCAGTTTCAATGGAAGTCTCTTCAAGAAAGTCCCTCTAAATCTCAAGAGCAAGAATCTCTTCTGGAGATATATCAAATGTATCTAGTTCATCGGAGGTTTTGGCTCTTCTAAAAGCAATGTCTTCCTCAAAGATGACATCTCTGTTTAGTTCTATTTGTTTCTATCCAAGAATGCGGACTCTATATCCTTTTACCATTTTACTAAAACAAATGAGAATACCCTTTCTTCTAGAAGATTCTAACTTAGCCCTCTTCTCCTTAGGTACATGAATGTATACAGGACATCCAAATATCCTTAGGTGATTGATGTCAAGTTTCTTTCTAGAAAATGCTTCTTTAGGAGTCTTATTGTCCAAATGTGAGTGAGGACATCTATTATGAATATAGATTGTTGTGTTGGATGCTTCAGTCCAGAGGGACATACTCAAGTATTGATCAAAAATCATGGCCCGAGCAGCTTCTACAATAGTTTTGTTCTTCCTTTCAGCAACCCCATTTTGTTGAGGATTGTAAGGGATTGTGAACTCCCTCTTAATCCCAGTGAGTTTGCAGAACTCTTTGAATATTTCAAAAGTATACTCCTTTCCATTATCTGTTCTCAAAATTTTAATGTTCTTACCGGAGGAGTTCTCAGTGATAGTTTTGAATTCTTTAAATATAGAGAGAATCTCTTCAGATTCTTTGCATTTAAGGAAGTATATCCATTTCTTTCTTGAAAAATCATCAACAAATATCAAATAGTACATGAATCCTCCTATAGATGGTATAAACATGAGCCCACATAGATCAAAATGTACAAGTTCCAACACCTATTTAGTTTTGCTCAAATTATGGGGAAATGGCTTTTTAGCGTTTTTCGCTAACGCACAACCGTTACATGATTCATTGTGAATATGTTTTAACTTGGGCATTCTAGTTACTACCTTCTCCATTGATGTTAGGGCACGGAAGTTGATATGACCTAGTCTTCTATGGCATATTTCATTTGAATCAGAGGTCTCATGTACAAGTGCAAGGTTTGTCTTAGCACATAGCCCATATAATAGTCCTTGTCGTACTCCTATTGTTAGAGCTCTTTTAATGGTTGAATTTTTAGGCCATGCTAGTACTTTCCCTTCCATGAAAGCAATTTTTTAACCATCGTCTTCAAGAGCGGATATAGATATTAAATACCTCTTAATACCTGGTACATAGAGAACTCCAGAAAGCTGAATAGAATTTCCAGATGTCAATTTTATGGTGCAGGTCCCAATTCGTTTTACTGAGTGTGCAAAGTCATCACCAATTGTAACTTCATATGTTTCTGTTTTCATGCTTTCTAGGTTATCCTGATATCCAGTAATGTGTCTAGAAGACCTGCTGTCAACTATCCATGTATTCCTTTTTGTTGATATTTGGCTGGATAATGCAGAATAGAAAGCATATTTCTCATGTTCATCTCCTTCATTTGACTTCTCAAATTTTGCAAAAGATGCTTGAGGTTCAGATCTATTGGGACAATTTATTGCATAATGTCCATATAGATCACATCTAAAGCATTGGATTTTGGACAAATCTTTCTTCTGTTTGGATTGTCCTTTTCCATGAAAATTTCTTTTCCTTTTGTTGTTTTTCTTCTTTCCTTTCTTATGAGCATTTGTATTAAGAACTTGAACATCTTCATCTAGGGTTTTGCGTTTTCCCTTAATCATTAATCTTGATTCTTCTTGAAGACAATCTGATCTTAAACGATCCATTTTAGGGATTTTAGACCTAGCACTTATGCCTTGTACAAAGGATTCCCATGAGTTTGGAAGTCCTCCTAATGCTATTAAGGATAACTCTTGATTTTCAATCTCATAACCAAGTACAGATAATTGATCTCTTAAGTCTGTGATTCTCATAAAGAAAGCATTTATAGTTTCTCCTTTATTCATGCTTACACTATTCATCTGCCTTTTAAGAACAAGTTTTCTGCCAGTATTATTGATTATAAATGCATCTTCAAGAGTTTGAAACATACGATAAGCTGTGGTATGTTTTTCCACAATAGGTACTATCTGGTCTTGAACAATATATACAATTATCTTCATTGCCTTTTCACTTTTCACAATCCATTCTGATTTCTCAAGATCATCTTTAGGTTCCTCTTTGTCCTCTTTTATAAATGATTCCAATTTATTTTCTTTTAACAACATCATTACTCGAAGTTTCCAAGATTCGAAATTATCAGCACTTCCAAGGCAATGCTCGAATCTCATTATGTTTGTCATTTTGTAGGGAGAGAGGATTGTTTGTCTTGAACTAAAAATCTGACTCAATAAACTTAGTGTGATCTTTCCTTAGCCAAGCTATGATACCATGTAAAGTTTACTTACAGATTTCCTTTTCACTACTGAATTATGCATGTTTCCTATAGGTACAGTCAATGCCAATGAAGTATACAAGTGTTGCACAGTATATATAAAACTAAATGCAAATGATGATAAATATTTATTGAAGATTGGCGTCTATATTGCCTTTGATCTACACACATTAATCAATTTCTATGTTGCAATATCGAGAGGCATATACTATATATATATATATATATATATATATATATATATATATATATATATATATATATAATTTTGGACGGGTACATGGGTGAATGGGCATGTCTCCAAATGGAGACATGTCCATTCACTAATGTACCTGTTCGGTGGAATGGTCACACCCGATGTGATTAGTCATAACAAGAACTAATGCCATTAAGACTTTAACTAAGTCTATTGCAATCTGTAACAATCAGTATAAATATGATTGTTTACTGAATTCAAATCTGAGATATTACTTCAATAATAATATACATTGGCAGTTCTGAATGTTGCCATCTCCATTATGAAATTCAGACTATATTAATGTACATATTCATATCAGTATTCTGCATATCGACATGTATATATACGAGTATGGTCTCATGTGATCAGTGCAATTTTCTGAACCAAACCTATTTGTCTCAAAAGGGAAGAAAAATACTGTTCAATTACTAGAAGATGTTGGTAATTCAAAAGGCCAAACTTTACTATGTTAGACCAAACTACAATCTGGGAGAGACACAGTCACTCCCAAGGCACAATGAAGTTTCGAACTTGGAACGTTAGGGGTTGCAATGACCCTAGCAAAACACGCCTGATCAAAAGAGGCTTGGATCAGGCAAAAGCAAATGCTGAATGTGTACAGGAAACTAAAATTTCAGTGGTGGATGCGGTCAAATGCCTCTATGGCAGACAACAGTGGTTGGGTTTCCTTTCAGATGCGATTGGAGCCTCCAGTGGTCTAGAGATTATGTGGAATCCTAGGACCATAAGTTTGGCTCCTGTTCATAAACATAGATTCTGGCAAGTCATGTCTTTCAATGCCCTCATGGTTACTTTCTCAGGGCTGCTGATGTTTGTCTATGGGCCTACCCAAACGATGGATAAAAAACAGATCTGGACAGAATTCTCAGAATTTATATGTTGCAATAACACACTACCGATTGTGATTACTAGCGATTTTAATGCAACCCTTTCTCCTGAGGAAAAGAGGGGAGTTAGGGTAAAGATCAATGAAGCTCAAGAAGATTTTTTGGAATTCGTTTTAGCAAATGGGCTATGGGAGGTTGTAAATAAAGGCAATCCTTTTACATGGACAAACAGAAGGAAAGGTTTCTCAAACATAACTGAGAAATTGGATCGGTTTTTTATGGAAGGAAATTGGAACTCTCTTCAATTAATCTTTGAAGTGGAGACTTTGGGCATTTCCGGATCAGATCACTTTCTAGTGGCCTTATCAATACATAAGGATGGGGTCCCAGCAAGTTATCCTTTCAAGTTTGAATAAATGTGGTTAAGAGCAGAGGGATTTGTGGAAATGGTTTCAGATTGGTTGAAATCTGCTCCGGTGAAAGACAGTAATGAGGCCTTCAAATTCTTTGAAAAAATCAAACACATCAAACAACTCAAAACTTGGAATGCCAAATGCTTTGGGGATATTTTTAAGGAAAAACATGAAATTGAAAGTACTTTGGAAGCTCTAAATTGCAAAGTAATGTCTGAAGAAATGGATGATCTTGATTACTTAACTGAAAAAGATTTGTTGGGGAGATACGAAGAAACTTTACATAGAGAGGAAATTTATTAGAAACAAAAAGCCAGGCGTCATGGTTGAAGGAAGGGGAAACAAACACCAAGTACTTCCACTGCTCAGTCAAGGCTCGAAGATCCATTAAAAGAATTACTTCCATCTCAGGAGTGGATGGCATAGTATACAAAGACCCAACTGCAATCAATAATGAAGCAATTTCCTTCTTTTCAAGTCTGTGGAGTATAGAAGAAGATAGAGGTCAAGAGCCAAGGGAGATTTTACACAACATCCCTAAACTGGTAACTGCAAAAGATAACAACATGTTAATGAAGCCGATATCATTGGAGAAACTAAAAAAGCAGTCTTTGATCTTGGGAGCGATAAGGCACCTGGCCCGGATGGATTTCAAGTGTGTTTTTATCATAAATTCAGGGAGACACTAAGTTTGGAGTTACTATTAGTATTTGAGGAGTCACGTCGTGACGGTTTCATCCTGAAAGACTTTAATAATACAAAGGTGGCCTTAATTCCAAAAAAAAGAGAAACCATCATCTTTTGAAGACTTCACACCAATCTCACTCTGTAACACAGTTTACAAGATTATCTCCATGATCATAGCTATCCGCTTGAGGACAATACTAAATAAGCTCATCTTGCCAAAACAAAGTGGTTTTACTCCAAACAGGAACATTGTTGATGGTATAATCATTGCTCATGAGGCAATACACTCAGCACGAACTCACAAAAGAAGGTATATGTTGTTAAAGTTGGACATCAAGAAGGCTTACGATAAAGTGGATAGAGGATTCTTAGAAAGCGTAATGAGAAGGTTTGGATTCTATGAAGGATGGGTCAAGTGGGTTGGAGGAATGTTCAGAGATTATCGAGCATCCATCTTAGTTAATGGGAGTCCACAAGGATTATTCCCCACATCCAGGGGGTTGAGGCAAGGGAACCCCATCTCCCCATTTCTCTTTATCTTACTTGCAAAAATCTTAGGGAGATCAATACAAAGGAAGCGAGCTGGTGGGATGTGGAAAAGAATACAAATTGCAAGTGGGTTAGAGGCTACAACACATTTCCAGTTTGTTGATGACACATGCTTCTTTGGTCTAGCCACAATCGAGGTGGCAAGCACAATGAAGCAGGTCTTAAACGCCTACAGTAAGGCCTCTGGACAATGCGTTGATTGGGGAAAATCAGAAGCATTCTTCTTTAACTCAGAGAAATCTTCACAGCAAACAATTGCAAATCTATTTGGTGTACGCATTGGAAAGCTACCCGGCAAATTCCTAGGATCTCCACTTTTTGAAGACAACCAAAGCGAAATATTGGAAAGAGTTCATAGATGGATGTTATTCAAAAATGGTTAGTTGGAAGAGCCGATCGCTGACTTTTCTGGTAGAATTCTGATGCTAAAATCAGTCATTTCGGCCATGCCCATATTTTCCATGTATTGCTTCAAAATTCCTAAAAAAGCCTATGAGGCAATCCAACTGTAAATGAGAAAATTTATGTGGAACAAAGGACAAGATCAGAAAAAATTTGCCTCTATGGCTTGGGACAAAATCTGCCACCCAAAAGGAGGTAGGTGGTGGGGCTGCCCAAAACTGGTATGGCAATTATACTCCAACCCAAAGCAAAGCTGGGTTGAAGTCTTAAATGCGAAGTATCTGACTAGCTATCACAAGTTGATTCTGAAGTATCTGGATGGCCAAGAGAGTGAGCGGATTTTGACCATCAACAACCCGCCTAAAGGATTTGTATTGTGGAACTTTTTGTTGAATTGCAGAAGTCGGATAATGGATCATATAACTTGGCAGACAGGTGATGGCACAAATGCTAATTTCTGGAGTGACTGTTGGGAGGGATTTCGAGCCTTCGAAGAAGAAACCCCCTGGCATGTCATGGAGGCAACTTATAGACATTGGGGATTAAAAGTTTATGATTTCATTAACCATGGCTCCATTCAAATCAATCACCCTATGGCATGGAAGGATGTGGCCACACTGGGGTTGTCCTCTTGTGATCAATCAAAACTTCATGACATTCTAAATAGCAGAATTATTCATGGCTCCTTCAGTCAGGATATTATACATTCTGTTAAAGTGGGATATGCATTGCTAGAAAATATTGAGAAGAACATTGAATGGGAGAACAATCTCTATTGGCATGATTCGTGCTTACCCAAGGTTAGGGCTTTCACCTAGCTAGCTGGTAATAGGTAAGCAATACCAGGGGAAAGACTAAAGCAATTTGGTTTTGCAGGACCTTTTAGATGCATTTTCTGTGCTAAGGCAAAGGAAACATGTGACCAACTTTTTGTGCAGTGCAAAATATGCCAGAGCTGTGTGGGACCATTGCTTCAAGCAGCTGAATCGGCAAGGCCCAATGCCTCATAATCTAGAGGATTGGATGATGACTTGGCTGGTGTCATCAAAGGCCTCCTCCTTTGCAACTATTTGGCCCATCATCCCTTCATCAGTGATTTGGGCCCTATGAAATGAGCAGAACAAGGGAATATTTCAGCATAAGTATGAAGATAGCAAAAGGTTCCTAAGCAGATTGGATAACACTATTACTGAATTATTATCCAACACGGCCTCTAAAGTCAACCCGGAACAAACTCCCTTCAATCATTCAAACTCTTCAATTCAAAAGGAATGACCACTAATTAAATACACGCTCGTTAATGGGCTTGGGGGGGCTAATCGCTAGAAAGCTAAGAAGGTGTTGCATGTTTGGTTTGCCCCTGAAGAAGGATGGATAAAGGTAAACTTCAATGGGGCTTCTAAGGGAAACCCTAGAGTATCTGGGGTGGGAGTTGTGGCTCGAAGTGTAGATGGTAGCATTGTGGCATTAACAAATGGAACTAACAACCAGGCAGAGTGCATGGCTACAATTGAGGCTATCTTACTAGGCCTGAAGATTGGGGCACGAAAATTACATCTAGAAGGCGAATCACAAGTGATTGTCAGAGGAATTTGTTGATGTGAGTTTTGTACCATTACATAACATATAGCAATTGAAAACTTGATATGGGATATCAAACACTCAATTCCTCTCTTGAAAAGTTAATACTCATGAAGACATGGGAAAAACTCCAATGTTCCTTACATCTGTGGATACTAACTCAGTTATCGCTGTGATCTGCTGGTAATCATGTAGGAGGCTTTTGTAATGACCCTTACTCAAAGGTCACTAGAAACTACTAACACTAAACTATGCAATTACGTCAAACACTTGGCATGTAGTCTGAACTGTGCAATGTAACATACTGAATATGTGCTAAGCAATTTCATCAAACACTTGGCAAGCAATCAACTACACTACTGAGATATAAACTGCTAAAAGAAATATTTGTTAAATTATAATTCCACCCTACTCCATGATACCCAAATAGTGCCAATATATATATATACACATTCAATTAAGATGTTGCTGCTCTTACAATCAATTACAACTTCAGATTACCAGTAATTTATGGACTTCTACTAAATTAACGGTGCACTGTCATGACTGATTACAAAGGATTAAACATGCTTTTTGTGTCACTATCCAAGATATACCAATGTCCTATGCAGCTGGGTACAAACAGAGACAAAATTCATAGTCTTTCTTATCACATGAACAACAATTGACATTTAGAAATGCATCTCGCATATACAGCAGTGACTTTATCCATTAAACTCTCATATACAACATATATTCAGATAATTGTAATTAAAAGAAGAACCTGGGAATGATGCAACAATGTTGTCTATATGCTGAAGATATAGTGATTAGACTGCAACCTTAATCTGTCCCAAATCCAGCAACTGTACGGTCTGTAAGTACAGCCATACCTGTACGGCCCTGTTTGATTTTAGTATAAATTGTTTCCTTCTCCAAATGGTGCTAAAACAAGCATAGTCTGAATCGCCAGGTCTTAGGAATGCAAAGAAATTGGCAACTTGAATTTCAAACCAAGTATGGTGAATTTATGACTCCAAATATGCTCCCAATCTGATCTTTGAAAATGACCAGTTCTGCATCAGATTTGTGCATAAATATTGTCCCACCCTTTGCAAAACCCTTCTAAAAAATATGATGCAATCTTTTCACCAAAATGACTCCAGAGATGTTCACTTTCAACCCTAGTCTGAAAACTCAATGAAGCTCAACTTGAAATGCTTTTTCGATTTGCTTTTTTGGATCTACTTTTTCGGACCTACTTTTTTCGGACTGCTTTTTTCGATTCTGCGCTTTTCCACTTGCTTTTGTCGGATTTTCTTTTTCGCTTTGCTTTTTCGGTCTGCTTTTTCGGCTTGTTTTTTTTCGGTTCTTCTTTTTTCAAAAAAATCAAACCCTCAGGTACTCCGAGTATACAAATTAAGCTCAACTTGAAATGGTTGAATACCACTTCCAAAGTGCAACCCTTCAGAAGGTCTTTCACTTCCTCAGTTATGCAATCTCTTGAGAGGTATCGTTCTCAAAGATTATGCTGAATATTTGCAGACCTGGATGATGCCACAAATGCTCAAAGAGAATGTAGTTGAATTATCAAATCCCCGTCTCCCCCAAATGAGAGGCCAAGCCCTCTATTTATTCACTTTTCTAAGAAGTTACTAAGAACTTCTAGAAGCATCCATTATAAAATCCCATTATAATGCACTTTTATAATTAAATAACTTTATAAAATAAAAAGTGCAATCTCAACTTAAAATCATAACATGTAAGTCGCGTATAAAAAGTAATGATAAAATAATATCTCCAAGAGCATAATAAACCATCCAATCCTCAAATAAACGCCAGAATGACTCTCTCATCACAACCACTAGTCTACGAAAGTTCGGAATAGACTGATCTGACATGCAAAACGATGTCAACCAAAACGGGGACATTACAGCTTTACGTTGTTCATTCAAGGATGACTTAGGTTTTGGGATGATGGTGATGATTTTGGTATGAGTGCCAGATGATGTTGATGGTGGTGATGGTGGAGGGGTGTTTACCAATGATGCTTCTCCTTACTTCCTTCCTCAAAGCTCCAAATACTAAACTACTCACTCCTCTACTCCTACTCCTATGAATGGAAAGATTAGCAAATGGACGGGGATCGAATCTAATGAAAGCTAACCAGCGGCTCTACCTCCATAGATGCAATGATTCAAGGGAAAGTGACTAGATTACCACACAAGGCTTTCTAACCAGCCGCTAGGATGCTAGTGGACTAGTTTATAGATCCCTATCAAACATCCACTAATATCACCATGCAATTATCCATCTACTTCTTACCCTTAGCAACTTTCTGAAAATAAAATCTACTTTAACAACTCCAAAGGAAATCTAGTTCTAACTATTGGAAGTAGAAACCATGCAACAACACTAAAAGTTCTTAATCACCGTACAAGTCACAACAATGAGAAAGAAAAGCGATTTTGGCATTATCTTGGCAACAATTTTCTTCAACCCTTTACAAATGAGATAAAATGGCCTTATATAGAGGCCAAAATTTACAACCGACAGTAGAGATAGAGGCAAAACCAATGATCCAGATTGGATCCTAGAAACCCTAATTACAGTTGTCACCCCATCGGCCAATGAGAAGATGCCACCTCATCAATGGACCAATGAAAAAAAAGAAGTGGCAATCAATGAGAAGGCACCAAAATGGTAGCCAATTAGAATCAGACACCTATCTTACTCAAGAAGAAGGAGAATTTGCCACTTGGGCTTACATCAAATGATCTTCTAATATAGTTCTACCCTTTTCTTTCATCTTTTTAGCCAAAGTAATGAACTTGGCCAGCTTGTCATTGACTTCCTTCATGGGAGGGCAAGGTGTATGTTTCATCTTGAGCTCAGCTGAATTCATCATGTTGCTCGTTGCTTGCAGTGTTTTCTCATGATTCTTCTCATATTCTTTCGCGTATCCAATAAAGGCATTGAGGGAGGCGAGGGTGCCCAAATGTTTCTTCTTGATAGCAACCTTCCCCAACTCATCCAATCTCGACCCAAATTCTATCTCATTGATGCTCTCCTCTTTGATATCTTCAAAATCAAGCGCAGCCCAACATCGCTCATCATGGTTGAGATGGAAGTGTCAACGCCTGGGCTGTGTTGTGCAATCTCGTTCTATACCTCTTCAAGTATTCTTGATCTGATAGTCAAGGTAACAAACCAAGACTCCACCATACTCAATCCTCCTTCGTCTACCAACTTGGCTCTTTCCAAATATTTCTCCGGTAGCTCAATGAATGCCTGTAGCCTGGGAATGGCTAAGTCCTTGACTGGAAGGAAATCCTTCCACTCACCCTCAAAAGTTTTGAATTTATCTCTAATAGTCACTAATGACCTGAATGTTGAGACAAAGGAAGGCAAGAAATTTCACCCATCTTGGATTTTATCATGGATCACATCCTTGACTTCACGCAGCTGAACTGATATCTTTTCTGTGTTTCTCCCACTGTCTTCAGAAAGGGTTGCCTAGTGCAACTGTTGGATAGGCTGGCAATCTCTCCAATACTTGTTCTCGGCCTCCAACTTTACGATCCTTTCGTTTTCCTTCCTCAACCTTTCTCCAATTGAAACGATGCCTTCCTGGATCTCCTCACATTCCATGCCATCCGTGACTCTTCTCAAGTTATGCTCTACTATCTCATATTCTTGAGCTACAATTTCATCCAATGCCTTGCTAACCGTTGGTATAGCAATCAGTGTCGCTCCTAATTACCTTTGCCACCATTTCAGCAATTTGTTTCTAGTTCTCGCTATCACCATTTTCTACTAATCCTTGGATGTCTTCAACTGTTCAGACAGTCATTACCTCACCCCTTGGCATAAGCATTTGCCTTAACCATAATGGTGCAGTGCATCTCCCCAAATCAGTATTCAGTTCAACTAGCAAAGTATCACCAATGGCCTCAAGTGCCTGGCTCATTTCCTCAATATCAATTGGTCGATCCTCTTCTCCACTAGTGACTGTCACATCTACTCCATGTTGGTTCTCTAAGAGAGGAGAGTACTCAATGCTGTCACTATAACCGCTTGATTCTAAATCAGAGCTCACCTCTACCATGGCCCCTTGTCCACTTGTATTATCTTCTTGGCTTCTAGCCTCAATTATGCTCTCTCTTGATGGCGTTGCATTCTCTCTTTGCTGGAGGTTCCTGATGTTCTTTACCCTTTTCAACCTCCAAACCTCTCTTCTTGCTTCTAATTGTTCCTTGCTACTAGCTACTTCCTTCACCCTTCTGTTCGAGTGATTCCGCTGGACCTTCTTTTGGCTTCATCTTCTCATAAGTAAGGTGTACCCTCTGACTTTGTAATTTCTTTAACTTCCCATTGTACCACAACTCGGTGTACAGATCAACTGTCCTTGTAATTGCTTCCAAGGAAGGATCCTAGTGATCATCCCAATCCACTGGATTCAACTCCATTCCATCCACTGTATCATAATCTTCTCTCAACACATTTTCATCATCTTCCAGTTGATCGGGAATATCAAGGCCTCTCCATCTGATTGCCCTCATCATGTTCACTGACAATCTTGAGAAAGCTAGCTTTCTCACGTGAAAGTCATCCCATGCATTGGCCCAGAAATCTTCTATAATAGGAACATGTTTGAATTTATTTCCATGAGATGCCTTGATAAGAACATTAGGATCAAATCCTTGCCTTGCCCTATACCATGCCAAATGATGCCATTCTAATTCTTTCTCCGCAGCTACAAAGGCGACAGGATTGGGGCAACTATCATTGCCAATTCCAAATGAGAAGGTAACGCCTGTCTCACCTTTAAGTTTCATCATTTTGTCATAATGCTCAAGTTGCCTAGCCAGTTCCATCAAAACTACCTTGTCGGGTGGGTACCTTGAAAGTCTCTTGGGACAAACTATACTTCCTGCTACTCTAATATATGTGAATTGTGGAAATTGGATGAACCAACTCCCATACTTCTTAATTTTTGCATCTGCTTCTGATGAGAGTCTCTTAGCAGGTGTCCCTTGCAATATCCTTACCGTTTTCATAGCAAAGGCATCACAAAACATCTTATAGTCTTTGTTGTTGTGCAAATGAAGCTGTGGATAGCACTCATGCACCAAACATTGCCCTAGCCCATTGCCAATTACTCCTAAGGCCTTAAGTCCAGAATTTTCGTACAATCTTGCTATCAGATATAAAAGATAGGACCCTACGTAGAATTGTTTTTTATTTTGCACGGTCCTAAGTTGCAATTCCAAATTTTTGCTTATGATCCTAGCCCAATCAAATATTCTTTTTCCTTTTTCAATTTCATCAATAAAGTACATCCAGTTTTCGAATTGCATACCTTGAGCTAAGCCCATGATCCAGCTAAGAAGTACAATGAGATTGCCATACTCTGATTTGAAATCTGACACAATGAGCCTTGATGATTTGGTAACTCCCCTCTTGCCCTCATGTAGCCAATCCTGCTTTAGATGAATGAAATAAACCTCCTGGTTGTCCTGGAATAACTTAGCCGCCTGATCCATCATCACCACTGTCATGCTTTTGTACTAGGGAATATTGAATGCTTCTTTGATCACTTGTCCGCCGATGTTGGCTAACACTCTCTTCCCTTCATCAAAAATGGACTTACTAACCACATCAAATCGGGATGCACATTCCATTACCAATTCTGGACAAGGCAAGGTAGGAGGGAAGGCCACCGCGTGTACAATTCCACTTCTGAAAATCTTCTTTGCCTGGGGGGATTGTCCTTCCTTCAGTCTGTCTTTTAACTGTATCATGTTTATTGTGTCGATATTGGTATCACTTATTCACCTCACTTTCGAGAAGGTGGTCTTAGGCATCATGTCTTCATTGTCTTTTTTGGGATTCGTTCCCTTTGGGTTCTTGCTTGCACTAAAATCTACTATCCTAAACACTTATTTCTACCCCTTCGTTCTAAGTGATATGGACTACCCTTATCGATCTCCAACCTTCTTTCTATCAATAGATTCTAAGTTATTTCTGCCTCGCCAAGTGTCCTATCATGAAATCAACACTTATCTCTCCAATCTTCAACCTATAGATGGGATGATAAAGTGGTGGATGATGAATGCAAGAACATAAGGGAAACGAAACCGAGCAAGAACAAGGAGTAAAATCCACCTTTGAACCAATCTTCAGCTCTAAAATGAATTGAATTTTACTTTAATTGTACCTTTACCAATAGTCGGGCTCTCTTTGAATTTGGATCAGACCTTAAAAAAATTCAAGCCTCCTTGCAAAATCACAATTTTAATCTCTTGGAAACTGCCCACTCTGCCAAAAATCAGACTTTTGATCATGTGTTTCCTCCTCCAAGTAAAATCGCCCAGATCTGGTGCAAAAAATCGCAGCTCTTTGCGAGAAAATCAGACTCCTTTCTAATTGACAAGCAAGAGGAAGATATTCTGATCTGCCCCTCAAATCGTCTAGGGCAGAAATCGCAGCCCTAGTTGGGAGAAGAAAATATGGTGCCAAGCACAAAATCTGCCTCAACAAAAAAAATCGCCAAGGTCTGAAATTGCTCTCCTTTGCAAAAAATCGCCAAGCATAGCAAGCTGCTCCTCTAAGAAAATCGCCAAACAAGAAGGCTGCTCCAAAAATCGCCAAGCACATGAAATCTGCTCCTTGCTAGAAAAATCGCCAAACATTGGAGAAGGCTGTGATGGAATGAAGAAATGGAAGAGGGGGGAGCCCTCTTATACCACACTCCCATTACTCCTCCAAGCTGGACGACTAGCCCTATAGGAGAAGAAAATTAAATTAGTGTTTCATTAATGGTTCCAATTTAAACGCCAAGCCAAAATTAATTTTGCCTATAGTGAAATTTGCACATTTAATTGCCGGTTAGGACCAAAAATTGCAAAATAAAATTAAGAAAGCCTTGAAGATGTTAAAATTTTCATTTAATAACGTCTTGGTAATTAAAATCGGATTAAAATCGATTTTCGATTTTAATTTACCAATCTCTTTAAATATTTTTAAAATCTTCAAGGCAAATATAACCAATTTAATGCAAAATTTTGCAATTTAATCCATTTTTGACTTTGCAATGCAATTTCAATTTTTTACCAAAAATAAACCATTTTTCTAGCATTCAAAATTGATTTTTCCAATTTAATTTCACTCTCGCAAAATTTTCTTTTCACCAAAAAATTAAACAAATTCCGAAACAATTAAATCTAAAAAAAAAAATCGTTTTGAAAATGCTCAAGATTATACAATGACATCCAATTTTCAAAATCCGCCTATGTCCACAAAATTTTGTAAATTTATCCTACCAGTATTGTTCTAACCATCGAAAAAAATGTTATCTTTGAAATCGTTTGGCCTAAGGATAAAATTACAAGTTCTGGAAAATCAAGTTAAGACCGGGTGAAGAAAGAAATCCAACCACATCCCTCCTAGCCCGAAGACGTCCAAAGCGTAAAATTTCCAAATTAAAACTTTTGGACAACTCCGAAAAAATTCGCTAAGGCGATCAAAAAAGGGGGTCCCCAAAATTTTGGGGCGATGATGTGAGAACCTCACAACAGAATTGTAAAAGGAACACTCGAAGCTTGGCACCTAGATAAGTACATTAAAGAAATTCAATGTCTCTTAGAGAAGTTTGAGGATTTCAAAGTCTCCCATGTATTGCAGGAGGCTAATGAAGTAGCGGACAAACTTTCAAAAATTGGTACAATATTAATATAGAAATCTTTGAAGACTTCCAGGGGATTGAATACCATGATTTAGATTGCCACTTGATATCTCATTCTCCAATGATGAATAAGCATGGAGCTAGTTTAATCGGAAGTTGATCATTGCATGTATAGGTCTAGGCCCTCATCTGCCTTTATGGCATATTCTGCTATGTAAACTCTTTTTTTTATCAATATAATATTGTTACTGATAAAAAAATATATTTCATATTGATAATACTTCTTCTAATATATTTTATTATTTATTCACTTAAGAATTTATTATATGATAATAATATATTTTATTTTATTCTTTGTGCAAACAATAAAAGAAAATTGCTCTTATTTATTTAGGACATTACATATATATGTTTATTTTTGGGGTTATTACATTTTGATCAAACAAGGATGCAAATCAGATAATAAATCATGAAGTTTAAGCCTTGAGAGTGATCTTAAGCATGAATTGACAGGATGAAACAAGTCATAAGGGGAAAAGTGGATCTCTTAGGATTGTCAATCTCGAGAATCTCAGAATTCTGCCCTTTGCAAAATTTTGACAATACAAAATTTCCACCCAAGTCTAGTTGAGTTCAAAGTGATTAAAAGGCAAAAACTCTAATGCAAAATCGATAAAAAAGATGGAGTGGAGAAAAGGCAATGGATGTAAAAACCCCTAGCCGGTTATAGTTCAACAATTAAACCATGACACATCAATTGCCTTAACTAATCAGAAGTTTTGACATTTTGTCAAACAGTTGGCAGACAACTGTTAACACTCTATTAATAATATTATAAATCTTAGTCACCATATCAGAAGTTGCACAACAACTCACAATTTTAATTCATTTCAGCAACTTCAAGAAATTTAAAATGCTGATATATGGAAATCAAACTGTAACCACATTGCTATTTATTTGCTTTAAACATAAACCAGATTTACATATTATTAATTAGCACATGGATTGTGATAGAATTTGACTACTCGTCCCACACTCCTGTCCTTTTTATCAATCAACGTTAGCTCTTCTTTGCCAACCTACAGCCACTGATATTGGTTGCTCTCCAATATGAAATCGTGCTCCTTCCAGTCACCAATTAGAAGCCCGTAGTTTCAAAAAAACAGGTCGGTCGCAAGTGAGGATTCTCACTACTAACACGTGGCTCTTTGAATATGCTGCCACACATGTCAATTCAGCTTCCAAGATGTAGAAGAATAAACGCAGGACACAGAGACAATCGCCTGTAGTCCTAGGATGAAATGTTGGCCTTAATATAACACAATGCCCAAGCTCAAAACGCTGCTAGTCAAAATGCAGAGCTAAAAAAATTAATAACGTCCCCCTCTTTCAGAATTTCACGGGTCACCAAAAAATTCAAATCACCACAATATCAGATGCTCATAATCTGACTCTCCTTATTCACAGAAATACAGTAGGAGACCAAGCAAATTGCTATACAGCAACAACAATTTGCCACAATACTCAGAGATGGATCCCAGAACTATAACGCCAATCTCCCAGACACACATAATGATATCTAGGAGATTTGACCAATGAAACCACTATACATCAGCAGTGACTTCAAACATCGGAACTTAGAGACCCTTATACTTCAGCAAGGGCTCATAATTCAAAACTCGGGAGAAAGCCACAAAGGCAACAAAAGAAAATATAATTTCAAGCGGGCTTTTCCCAATGAAATGAGCTCTCATTTATAATCCTTCATTGGCCAAAGTTTCTTAAAAAACTCCACTTCAGAAATTGTTTAAGTTTCCCAAAAGAACTCAACACTAGAAACTTTCCAACACACTTTTTAGAAATATCACTTCATGTCATTATTATAATAATATAAACATTATTATAATAATGCAACTTAATAATTAATGAATAAATAAGAGCTCAAGCAATTATTAACTTTATTTACTGCAGGTGCGACCAACTATCCAAGCCACCCACTACACTGCTAAAAATAGCAACCGCCAAAAATAGACCTAATAAGAATAGTAAATCTATAGTTGAGACCCCCAAAACACCCTGCCAGCTCACGAGGATCGCAATGATGAGCTAACTCCATCAACTGCATAGACCTGCCAAAAACAAGGACATTACAATGGATAAAGGAAAAATATTAATTTTACAAATGCAGATACATACAAATTCAATTAAAATCATATCAAAATGAGATGAGAACATCAAAACTAACAGGGGAAAGTACACAATCTTGAGAATCTCAAAAATTTGCCCCTTGTGAAATCTCGACAAGTCAAAATATCCACCCAAGCACAAATGCCTTTAAAATTAAAAATTTCAACTCCAAGTTGGTAAATATAGTCAAAAACAAAGATTTCACACGAAGTCGTTGAGGTTTAAAGGAAGGAAATCGATTGTTTTGAGCTAAAATAGATTGAAATTGAGTTTAAATAACCGTAAATAGTCTCCAAATACAAATCGCTACCAAAGGATTTTGATGGTCAAGCGAGAAATCAAGTTTAGGATGGGAAAAGGGTAGTTTGAAAGACAGAGCAAAACCAAGATTCCCAATACCAATAACTCCAAATCTCTGCATAGCATGGTGATGAGTTTAATTTTTTGTGAAAAAATGTTGAACCCCCTTTGAACTCCACCTTGACATATCAATAAGAAAATTTTGAATGAAGAAACATTGATATCACCCCTTTTCAAAGTTGAATGAAGACCACTCAATGAAGGGCCAGCGGAAAACTCCCAATCTCAATATAGGGCGGAATTTGCCTCTTGTCGAGATTCTTATGTCACCATTTCCAAATTTCTGCCCAAGACTTGGTGTTGGATTGAGATCAAACAATGAAGACTTGAAATTAGATCACTCAATGATGAAAAATTGAAACCTTGGGCCAATTTATCCAAATTAATAGATGTTGAAAAGGAAATTGATAATGTCAAATAAACCCAAATCAAACTAATAACAAATGTTAAAATGATGATTTTGAAAGTCAATTTTGAGAGAGTTTACAGGACTAAATTCACTAATTTGTAAGAAGTCAGAATTGAAATGCATTGAAAAGAGTTAATCGGAGTCAAAACTAAAAAACATGCCTTCGAAAACCATATTTCCGATCAAGTTGGTTTAGTTGGAGAAAAGGGTGATTTAAAGAATACATAGATGCAATTTCATATCACATAAGCTTTTTTATTTCCTTAATGTTGTCTATACTTATCATTTTGTGAGCTTAATAAAATTTCCTTTATTATGCAAGGTAATTGTTGAGGAAGGAGAGGCTTGGAGAGAAAAAGATGGTGGCAAGGTCAAGCTTTAAACTTCAAACAAGAAGAATCAAATTGATGATGTGAACTCAAGGATCAAAATCAATATGGAGTTCAAAGAACAAAGAAAACCAGAGTCAGCAAATTCGCAAGGCTACAAGTGAAAGATAATTGTCAAAACTTAAATTTCCTCTAGAAATCCAAGTTCACTTTGAAAGATCTAGCTACATGAAAAACTTCATCACTTCAGGAAGTTCAAGATTCAAGCACATGGAGCACCATCACAAGTTCAAAGCCATGACAATGAAAAGATTTTCAAATGGTGGAGAAAATTCAATAAGATGACGCAATTTGGGAATATGTCATCACAATTGAAAGCTTGATAATGTTGAGCATGAAGAGATTTTTTCCCATCACCAAAGAACTGATCAAGTCTATGAGATGATGATTTTGAGGTGGCACCCACTCATCAATAACCAATAACAAGGCTCTAGTTACAAATGTCAAGCACATCCAATCAGATTATACCAAGTGTATATGTGGAGTACACATCATGCTTGATGATCTATTCTCTCATTGGCTCTCCAACGCATTACAACCTTCTTATTGGTTCTTAGGGTGGTGCCTTCATTTAATTGGATGATAAGAGTGGCACCCCTAATTAGGGTTTGTAATGGGTTAGTCTATGTCTGATCTCAAATTGATCTTGGCCTTTCATTGTACCTGAACAACTATAAAAAGCCAAGGCTTTCTCATTTGTAACTTATTAGATTACATTAGCTAAGGGAGATGCTTGTTGAAATTGTTGCCATAATGTTATCAAAGTAGTTGTTGATTCATTGTTGGTCTTCATGGTGGACTACTTTTGTTACTTTCGAGTATTGCATGGTTTCTTCATTTCCTCACTAAGAATAGGGTTTCATTTCATTCATGTTGATTAGAAATAGTGTTTAATTGAATGGAAGAGATGTATCTTTGGTAAATTCGCTTAACCAAACCACTATTTGCTTGTTGATTGTAAGCTTGTCTTGTGGACTGAATGACACATTTATGAACTTGACTTTGATGATTGCTTGTACATAATATCCATTTATGGATGGTCTTAATGGAACGGTGATATCTTGAACATCTTACACATTTACCTTAGGAGATTGCACTAGCTTGGTTGATGTCAATGGTTAGACTAAGTCTAGTAGAGTTGCAAAGACATCCACGGTTTCTTGCTTTCTAGGAGTAGATTTGATTTCTAAACACTTTCCCTTTCAATTTGTTCAATTGAAATAAGCTAAAGTAGTTAATGTCCATTGAATGAACAATGTAAGCCCCTTTTAGATAACTAGCATAGCACATCATTATAACTAAGTGAAAGTCCACAATAAGAAGGAACCTTGAGGTGGTCTCATTTGATCACACACTCCATCTACACTGTTTAGCAAATGAACATCCTTATTCAAGAGGGAGTTGGAGATCTGGAGTTTCATCTTGGAATAAGTAGTAGTCAATTTTGCATGTTGTAGTGGAATAAAACTCAGACTAATCAAAAAATCACCTTAGGAGGGCTGAAAAAAGTTCATTTGTAGAGCTTGTTATGGTAAACCGATGTTGTATTAGACAGAGGAAATGAAATCTCTATATCTAGACTTACAAAGACAACGTTTTTAAAAGAAACAATCATGAAGTAAAGACAACAATATAAATTACTTAATAAACTAAAGACTAACTAACGTGACCATTAAAGATTAAGACCCTCCCTTATTGGTCATCACCTAACTACCCTACATAAGACTGTACATGTCTTGTGTAATGTCCTCTTTTTTTGGGACTTAATACAGAATTATTAAGTCAATTTTATTTAAAGGAGAGTGAATAAGAGATGAGTTGGCATGAGGGATAGGGACAAGCATACAGAAGCTGAAAAGTCACAGGTTGGGTCTTTTAAAGGAGAAGGAAAAGCTCATTTCCGAATGCTTCATTTTATGATTCAAATTTCAATCTCTCTTGAGAGAGTTATTTGAAAAGCTTCAGCTTTCATCTAGCTTGAGGATGTAAACCCTTATGCCGGTAGACAGTGGATGCAAACTCATTGTCCATGGAGACGTCACACTGAGTGTCTCACATGGGCTTAAGAGTTCTTTTCTTACTAATCCAATCTGACTATAAAATTGTGTTTAGGATTGGATTTTGAATGCTACTTATTATATTGCTGATGTATAATGCAATAACATATTCTAAGGTATTTTATGAGAATCTACTAGTTTATATTGTTGGTTTATAATGCATCTTCATATGTCTATGTTCGGAAAATTATCTTGAGATAAAATCGGGCCAATATCCATTTGGACAATTGCAGTCGTATCAGAGCTGGTTTATCCAAATCTAAACCTGTATCTATCCTCTAAACTTGGTCATGGGAGGCTTGTGTTTCGGCATCGCAACTGGATACACAACCCAAAAATTGTTGAGTTGATTGGCACATGAATCAACTGTGTCGTCGGTAAATATTGTGCAGCCAACAAGATGTATGTCGTTGGTAAATATTGTGTAGCCAACGGCCCTTTCGGAAAGGTTCTTGTTATGTAGCTGGCGGACCCTTCGATAATTGTTATGTAGCCAACGGACCCCTTCGGGAAGGTTCTTCGAAAAGTATATATACACCCTCTGAGATCATTCTAATCATCATCATAAGCATAATGTAATGTCTTTGGCATATGCGAATAATAAAAGGAGTATTGCTGTGTTACATGTCCTTGTTACATGCCTGTATGCATTAATTTGTTTACCCCATATTGTAAACATTTGGCACCGTTGCCCAATGGACCTGGAACGAAAGCAGAGGAATGAAGACTAATGCCGAATCAGCTGAACAAAAATAAAAATAAGCTGAAGGAAAAAGATGAAATACGCACAGCACATGGGAATTTAATTTTGGCACAACAAGCCGAACAAAGACGAAGGTTTCAGCAGATTGTCGACGGACACCGAAGCACTAAAGAATTGTTAGAAGAGACTCGACAGCAGTTGGATTTGGTGGAAGAAGCAAGGGAGGAATTTCTTAACCTACATACGCCAAGGGAGAAGAATCCAAACGGAAGAGGATTAACTCGCACGACTCGGAGTGCCGAGGGAGCACGAGCGTGGAGTGAACTCCTCGTAGGAGATACACTTCCAGAACGGACAACTTCGCTTGACGAAAACCCTTCTTCACCAAATAGCACGACTATTGGAAATAAAACGACTGTTCAAAACAATGCAGGTGTTCGGAATAGCGTGGGTGTGCAGAACAGCGCGGGTGTGTAGAACAGCACGAGTACACAAGTACCTCCAACTCAAATAGTCATGGCTGGACCAAAGGAAAAATTGCCAAAGTTCGATGGTGATGGAACGGCCGATCCAATCAAACACTGTAAGACATGCGAAACAATTTGGACGGCGAATGGAGTAACTGACACAAATGAATGGGCGTGACAATTTCCAACAACCCTAAGGGGTGTAGCAATTGATTGATTTGTGGATACAGATCCCCAAAAATTAACCAATTGGGCGGAAGTTAAAAAGGAATTTATCACAAAATTTCAATTGCTGCACAACAACAATGAGATCGTAGCAGAGATATACAACACGATGCAAGGAAAAAATGAAACAGTTCGAGTATATGCCAAAAAACTAAAAGACTTAATAAACAAGATGGAAAGTAAGTCGGCAGATGGGCTGCAAAAGAGATGGTTCATTGAAAGACTATGCCCAAAATTATGGAAGAAAATGAAGATTGTGTCTCCATCGTCATACATTGAAGCATACAATCGGGCAATGAACTTAGAAAGTGAGCAGAAAACAAAAAAGAAGAAGAGTAGCTCATCCAATTTAGATGATGATGCGTCTTCGGAAGAAGAGAGCAGCGATAACGAAAAGGGCAGCAAGAAGGTCCGAGCTCTCCAAAAGGATATGATCCGAATGATGAAAGAATTTAAGAACATGCAGAAAGAGACGAAGGAAAATGACCTATGGTGCATGGAATGTAAGACAAAAGGTCACACGAAGGGATCTTGACCAAAGAACCAGTTCTGCGAGATCTGCCAAATCATGGGACATTTCACAAAAGAGTGCCCCTTCAATATGAAAACAAGAGAACCTCAACAAGTGCTCCTCACCCAGGAGGGAGCGGAAACACCAGTAATGAGGGTGCCACGTCGGGAGGATACAGAAATAATAAACGAGGACAAAACAGCAACAACAATGCCAACAATAATAATGGGAGCCGCAGTCAGATTCAATACGATGCGAACAGCCACCTGATGGTACAATGCCAAACATGCAATTTGTGGGGCCACTTTGCCCGAGACTGTACAACGGCAAACACACCAAAGTTGTTATGCAGATGGTGTGGTCCTAGAGATCATGAAGATGCCAAGTGCCTGAAATCATGAGAGAATTTGATCACCATCAGGACAAACGAAGAGGAGGTTCTGGCAATCACACAGAAGCAAGCAAAATTGTACCCTGACCCGACGGAGGAAAAGAAGAGATTAGAGGAAACACGAGCAGAAATTGAGAAGGCGACACAAGCGGAGAAAGCACACTTGAAGGACACTGTTGGTACCTCAACAAGGAACTGCGCGGAACAGAACATCATACGACAGATATTACAAACTGAAGTACCAGTCAAAATAAATGATCTGCTGCTCACAATGCCTCAACTCCGATTGGCACTCACAAACATCACTCCAACTACTAAATTACCAAGAGAACAAGGAAGGGAAGAGGAGAGTGGAGCAAGAGCAGAGGACCCAATGCTATAAGCCCTCACATTCGGACGGCATTCGACGATCATCAAGATAGGAATTCCGAGAACTATTCTAACAGACACAGTTGTGGACAGAGGTTCAGGGGTAAACGTCCTACCAGAAGATACCTAGAAGAAGTTGGGACAGTCGACGTTGTGGCCACCTACCTTCCAGTTGCTCACGACAGACCAACACGAGATCAAACCGTTGGGAATCCTGATGGCACAACCAGTGACTATCGGAACACAGTCGTTCTTGCTCGACTTCGTTATCATCCCACTGAAGAGGAGAGGATGATGTCATTCTGGGCCGAGGATGGCTTGTACAAGCAAAGGTTAAGCATAATTGGAAGAAGAATACACTATCAATGGAAAGTAGGGGACGCCGAATCACTATTGATTTACACACACAAATGGTGGGCGAAGAAGCCGTATCATCTGATTTCGAAGATGAGGATGAAGGAAAGTAGCGATTAGAACCCAATGAGGAAGGAGTCCTATGGTTGGAAGGTGGATCGATGGACGATGATTTGAATTCGATGAACGGCCTTTTCCACTGGCAAATGGAGAATTACGAGCTCTTTCCGAGCTATAATATGTTAAGGGTCGACGAAGGTGAGAAAGAAGAGGGAAATGAATGTGCAAAGGAATACAGAGAAGCGGAAGAAGGAAAGGCGGTTACAACAAAAGCTGAAGGGAAGAACATACAGTACGAACCTAGAAAAAGGAAAGATTCCACCATACGGAACATAGCGAACAGACCGCGCGGAAAGAAAAGGTTACAACGCACCAATAATTTACTAGAAAGGTGTCGGCAACAAGGAAAACACATCGTACGGTCTGCACAAGAAACGAAGAGGAAGGGCTTAACAAAAACTTCAACAGTACGGAGTGAAGGTTCTAAAATCAAGAATACAGTTATTGACAGTAAGGAGTGGTAACCAACGGAATTCATAGTATCGCGTTTCAAGAGCAAATTGGGTGATATGGAAAACCTGAGAGAAAGATCGTGTAACTTAAATAAATGTGATGAGCGACGATTGCACGCACAATGGGCCACAGAGGTGACACAAAACAAGCGCAAAGCATGGCATGATAAACACCTAAAACTAAACAAGTTTCAACCGGGACAGCTGGTGTTGAAGTATGGCAGATGGAACGAAATCAAACCAGGCAAGTTTAAAGTCAAATGGGTTGGGCCATACCAAATCTAGGAAGTAGGTGATAATGGAGCAATAAAGTTGTGGACACTGGATGGGCAAGAAATTTTGGAAATGGTGAACGGTTCGAAATTGAAAAAATATCAAGCACGACCTGTTCCATCGTCGACAAAGATCAAGAAGCAATAGAATTCTTAAAATTAAAAAATAATAATAATAAATAAATAAAAATGGAAAAAAAAGAGAAAAAAAAGTAAAGCTCACCGTACGATGACCACCGTATAGTGTTCTAAGTGTCCCACCGTACGGTGTTTTAAGGGCCACATACAATGTTTGAAATGTTTCCACCGTACGGCAATCAAAGTACGACAATCACCGTACAACCAATTAACGTAGCAAATATAATTGTCGTACAGCCATTCATATTGTATGTTGGGCACCATACTGGATGGCGATCTCAGGAAGACATAGTACGGTGTTTCAAATACCCCACCGAACAGCAAGAAATGGAAAAAAATAAAAAGCGAATACTTGCTGATGGAGACCATACAGAAAGCTCAAGCATAGCCTGTACCGATAAAACCACCGAACAACGTATTCAATGTTTGTTAGGGAGTGCCATACGCAATTTTCCGTACGCTAGTGCAATAGATTGGCAAGCGTTTGGCAAAGCAAATATATACAAAATGCCTACAGTAGGAATACATTTCGATGAAACAAACGGTGATTGGGAAGATGCCTTGATTGCCACTGTACGACTAGAAGGAGGAGCCGTTCTCTTCAGGAAGCAGGAGTTATAAAAAAAAATGACAAATAAAAAATGTTCAGAATGAATAACGCATGATGCCAAAGGGAAGGGAAAGACAAACAAGTAGTAAAACATAAGCAGTTGCCAGAAAGAGTGTGGAATCAAAGGAAAATCACAAAAATAGTGGGTTCCATGCAGTTTTGTGTGGGTTTGAGAGAACTAATTTGGTCTTGGCGGCAGGGGGACTACCCCTCGACCCTGCCTTGTATCGCGACAGGGAGTGCGCCTGGGGCAAAGCCCCAGGACCCCGCGAGGGCGTTGCCCCTCGACCCCGCTAGGGTGATGCCCCCTAGACCCCCAATCGATGCGATTATCAATCGTGGGAAGTGCGACCAGTTGATGAGACCTGGAGCTGTTGCAAGCAAAGAGTGTGTGTACCAGAGGTGGAAAAATCAATGAAGCAAGCCTTTCGAGAGGGGTGATACGTTGTGAGGTGCTTGGAGTATATGTTGGACGTGAAGCTGTCTTGGTGGATGCATAGAGAGCTCGGGAGGAGCTGATCATCTAGTTGAAGGCAGTATAGCGACACTTGGCTTAGGGTACCCAGGAGTTGGAAGCACAGAAAGCAGCACGGGTGGCTATCAAGGTCAACTTGATTCAGAAGACAGTATTGTGTTAGCAAAGGCTACAGATGCAACGTGTTGGTGCAGGCACGGGATGAAGGTGAAAGTGGTGTGACAGAAGCAGATCTATCTTGTTGTAGTTAGTTATTCAATGTATTTTGTTTTGTTAATCTGTCTCGGATATTTTGTAATTGTCGTCCGGAGACGACTTTTTCTTTTGGGGGGGATGATGTCATCGGTAAATATTGTGTAGCCGACAGGATGTATGTCGCTGGTAAATATTGTGTAGTCGACGGCGCCTTCGAGAAGGTTCTTGTAATGTAGCCGATGGGCCCTTCGGTAATTGTTATGTAGCCGACAGACCCTTCGAGAAGGTTCTTCGGAAAGTATATACACACCCTCTGAGATCATTGTAATCATCATCATAAGCATAATGTAATGTCTTTGGCATATGCGAATAATAAAAGGAGTATTGTTGTGTTACATGTTCTTGTTACATGTCTGTATGCATTAATCCGTTTACCCCATACGGTAAACAGACTGGAATGCAAGCTGAAGATATTAGGGGCTACTGTTATAGAGGAATGTGAACAGACACGAGTAGAGTTTATTCATCAATTACTGTGAAGATTGCTCGTAGCAATCTCAAATGTTAAAGGAGTTAAATTTGGGTCAACTTTCATATGTCCAGCGCTTAGAAATGTTGTCTTAACGTCAAGAGCAAGGATTTTGAATATGTTTGACAAGTGCAAGAATGGTACATGCCATGAATAGTTATGAGAAACTCAAATGACACTATTGGGGGTCAAGGAAATAATTCTAGGAATTTGATACATTTTGATTGTCGTAAGTCATTCATTTTGGATGCTAGAATGAATAAAGTGATTCTGTTGATGATGAAAGCCAAGTGACAAATATACTTCATCGGGCACATATATAAGACGAATTTATTGGGTCCTATACCATTTGCATAGTCCAGATGGGCTTGCAGACAAAAAAAAATGTTGCAGTAAATTTATTGAAGCATGTTAATTGTTAGGATTTTGGCAATGAAAATCTTAAGAGACATCTCCCATAATAGGCAACGTGGAGTGGAGATGTGGAGACAGTAACAATATTTGGTAGCCGAATGATTGGTAACCGTTATTGTATGTAGAAGAATGTCATGGGAGAAGCTCATAATTATTATTCAGGGAGTTGCAAATATATATTCTCTGAACATAGAGCTCATAGCCATTCTAGACATGCATTGAGCCACCTAAAGCAAGGAGTTTTCTGTCAAGTGTGCATGTGGTAAGCCCCATAGGTCTGGTCAAACATTCAAGCATCGGAAGGTATCAAGGAGCCCTGCCCAAGTTAACGCATGACAATCACATGGATAACATCATCTAGCAAAAATTGCAAAGGTCTGTCATTACTTAAGTCTGCAACGTCATGTTGATACAAAGAAGTGTTATGCTGTATAATCTAAGTCAAATTATATCTACCCAAACTTTTGAAAAGATTCAGTATTCAAAATCGATGAAGTAATTTTGGGTGATCAGTAAGTGTTGGGGTTTCATAAGTATCATTCTGATCCTAAGTTGTAAAATTCAAATTACAAAGAATAGAATAGATAACACTGTGGAGTTAAGTCTACTAGCAGTTGCTTATTGACAAGTTCCGAATTATTCAAAAATTGTTGCAAAAACAAATAACCCAATGCCAATCTCCAAAACTTAGAGGTTCAGGAACATCAAGGAAAAATAAGTCAGGGAGGTCTACCAAACTGAAGTTGCAAAACTACACCAGACAATATTGTACATTGTAACTTGGACTAACTGCTAAGACTGTTGGACGGAGTTTGGGACATCGTTGCAGGGACTATTCATGCAGTTTTGAGAATTTTCCTTAAAGTCAACTAAACAAAAGATTAAAATTAGTCTAGCATATTGCATTGTGGAATTCAAATTCAAGAAAAATGGAAGATCTGAAAAGCAGTGTTTTCTCAGAGGAATTTAACAATACTTTCAATGGCCCTCAACTAAGAAACTTGCAGAAAGAAAAACAATTGGGTTGGCTATACGTACTTGGATTACAACTAGAACACATGGAATCCTCAAATGATGTTCTCTCCAATTTGGAAGAGATAGAAACATATTTGACCCATGTAGAGTAGGCAGATTGTAGGCTCGCGAATTGGGTAGGCTTGCGAATTGGGCTTTAAAACCTTCAATGGTTACCTTGGTCCAACCCAAGTTTATAGAACATCCACATAAAGATATGAGGCTTACAGTTGCCTCTTGTCTCAATGAGATTATGTGAATAACATCTCCTACAACAGCCTACAATAATGTGGTGTTGAAGAAAGTTTTACAGCTGATAGTGAAGAACTTGGAGGGATTACATAATGATGACCCTACTTTTGACAAAAGGGTTCAGATTTTGAATATTATGGCAGAGATGAGATTATTTTATATTATGATTGACCTTGAATGCAATGATTTAATTCTTCAGCTGTTAGAATGCTTATTGTTTGAAATTAGGAGCTACCATTCAGGAAGTGTAAAGATTTGCATGCACACTATTATATCTTCAATTCTTGAGGTAGATGTTGAAATTTGCAAGAAGTTGTAATCAACCTTGTTAGCCTTCTGGAGGAGGGAACATGGATATTGCATAGGCCCATTTAAGTTGATGATCTCATCTGCAGCCTTCGAGCTTGTGGAGGAAGTAATTAGGCATAGAATCAACATATTTCAGGATCGCATGACAAATAGTGAGTTGATCTCCATGGGTTCACAAATTAAAGGAACCTCTATGAGGCAGGAACAAATTTGCTTGACATGTGAGGATACTAGTACACCCGATCATATTTGTGGGAATCGTAATACCGAAGAGGAGGCTAAAGAAATTCAGACTAGCGTTGGGAAAAATGTAGATAAGATGATTTCAACTGTGGATAAGAAACATACAAGTTTCTACGTTGGTGAATTAGAGGTTAGCTTTGACAAACATGTTGATGAGGCTGGTTGTACTCGAAGTAATAGCATGTTGGAGTCTTTGTATGATGAGCCTTTGCGTGAAAATGATAACATAGCAACACTTTTGCCTTTGCATGCAAATCAAAGGTACAAGGAAATTGAGGCCTATGATTATACTTTTGAGAGGTTTGATGAATGATGTGTTTCTTATACGCATGATATTAACTTCGAGGAACAATCCAAGATGACACTACAAGACGATGAGTTGTATCAACAGGACAATAATGAGATGTTAAGACAACACTCACAGGATGGTTGAGGATCTCCATAGGAAGGCTCAAAAGGGACAACCTAGATGAGCTCTCGAAAAACCCACCAAGAATATGTAAAAAAAAATTTGATCCAGTACCAAAATTTGGAGTTTCAAACAAAAACGGCCCGGACTGCATAAAAACTTCAAAAAAGCTTAGAAAAATGGTGGATTTGCAAAGAAAATTGCTGAATCTAGGCGCAAATAAACAGCAGAGATTTCTAAAAAACCTAGATACCTCCAAATAGGCAAAAAACGACCACTTTTTATTAAAAAAATGGAAAAAATAGGCCACAACACAGATGTGTGATTTTCAGAGAAATGTGGTTGCGAGTGGTAGAAAAATCTAGAGATGAGTTGCAGAGAAATGGCGCCCAACAGACATCCACATAAATAGCAAAGAATAACCCTTGATTTTCAGAGGATTCAGTCGCGCTAGTTGTAGATAGAAGGGCACAAGTTTGCAAACCAAAAAAAATCGTGGGAGTTATAGACAAAATGGCATGACTTTATTTTTTTGACAGAAAACCCTGTTCTTTTTTTTGCAAAAAACCCTAATCGAACCAGAGGTTTTGGAAGAAAATATGCATGAAAATAATTTCGAAAATAAAAGGCAAATAATTTCAACCAACAAATTATAAGTATTTTCGAAAAAATTAAGAGTATTGGCTCTGATACCATATAACAAAGTAATTCGAAAATATTTGCTTAATATCAACAATGATCAAGAGATCAATTTATACAAGAGACTGAACGATGTTTCCTTAAGAAACAATCATAAAGAATAGAAACATTCTATTCTAGAAACAGAAAACTAAATATTAGAAACATTCTAATATTTACAGGAGATTACAATAGACAGCCATTAGATACTAAACAGAGATAATAGAAACTATCTATAATCATAATAGTGCCTTCATCTAATTGGATGATAATGGTGACAACCGTAATTAGGGTTTACAATGGGTTAATCTTGGCCCTTGATCATAAATTGACCTTTGCCCTTCATTTTAACTACCTATAGAGGTCAAGGCCTTCTCCTTTGTAACTAATTAGATTAGCTTAGCCAAGGGAAAGACCTGTTAAAATTGTTAGCATGATAATAAAGTGATTGCTGATTCATTGTTGGTCTTCATGGTGGATTACTTGTGTTTCTTTGGAGTATTGCATGATTTTTTCATTTCCTCACTTAGAATAGGATTTCATGTCATGTTGATTAGAAATAGTGTTTAGTTGATTGGAAGATATTTTGGATGAATCTTTGGTGAGCTTACTTAGACCAAACCACTAGTTGCTTTCTAATTGCATGTTTTCCTTGCATGTTTGAATGGCACATTTATGAGCTTAACTTCAATTAGTGCTCACACATTGATATGCAATGATGGATGGTGGCAATGGAGTGGTGATAATTTGTACATCTTACATTTACCTTATGAGATTGCACTAGCTTGGTTGATATCGGCGACTAACCAAATCTAGTCGAGTTGCAAAGACATCCACAATTATTTGCATTCTAGAAGTAGATCTGATTTCTAATCCCTTTCCCTTGCAGTTTGTTCAAATGAAGTAAGTTGAAGTAGTTGATGTTCATTGAACGAACAATGTAAGTCCCTTTGTAATAACCAACATATCACATCATTATAACTGAATCATAGCCCACAATAAGAAGGAACCATGAGGTTGTCTCATTTGATCACACAATCCATCTACATTGTTTAGTATATGAGCATCCTTATTCAAGAGAGCATTGGAGATTTGGTTTTTCATCTTAAATACTAAGTAGTTGATTCTACATGTTGTAGTGGATTAAAACTCACATCAATAACCTCCACCTTTGGCAAGTTTTCACCAATATTACACTAAAAACAATTGTTGTTATATGGCTAATGAGAAAAGGGGCTTGTAGGCAGAAAAATTGCTGCTAGTAAATAAATATTATGTTGTTAAGTCTTGTTAGTACTTGGCAATATAATCAGTTGTAGTTAGTACAGACATTATGCTTTGGTAATAAGCATATGGTTTTGGTACAACATAAAATCAAGGAGCACACAAGTGCTTTTTCACACAAGGGAAACAAGCTATCTTACCAACTCCATTCATTAAGGTAGACTTAATAACTCACTCACTATATGAAACTCCATTCATTCACCCAATCAAACACTGAAGAAGCCAAATCACTTGGTACCTCAACTGCACCACTAAAAATGGTAACTAAACCAGAATTGACCTACTATAAAAACCAAGTGAAGTAAACCAGAATTGACCTACTATAAAAACCAAGTCACTCAATTGAGACCCTCAAAACACCTTGTCAGTTCACAAGAGTTGGAATGATGAAATGGCATCACCAAGCACTAGAACCTGCTAAATTGGGGACATTACACAAACCAAACCAAAACAATGCCCTTTGAAAAATCATAGGCTTTGGAAAGTCACATAAAAGCAAAAACAAGCCTTTGGATATGTTAAGCATATAAAAATGATGCCTTCCACAGCCAAGGACTGGTCTCTGATTGCATATTACATGTTAAAGTCAGCATTTTGCTCTTACAAACCAATGACGAGTTTTAAAAGAGCCCTTGCAAGTCCATATGGGCTTTGTAATTTGTTTAACAAGTTAAAAAACCATCATTTTAGAAAAACAATAGGCTTTATCATTACATACGCAAGTCAAAGATGCTCTTTTAATAAGAATGATGGGATTTGTAATTTGTATAACAAGTCAAACTATATGTAACGGACAAACTTTTTGGAAGCAATTGCAAACCATTTGAAATATGTAATGACTTCTAAAATCGCGACCTTTTCCTCTTTAAAGTAAATGACGGGATATTGTATTGCATATGCAAGTCAAAACATGTGAATAAACACATTTTGTAAGTGAACTTAAAAAGCCCACCAATAAACATAAGTTTAAAACATCTCTTTTTAAAAACAGGTTTCCCATATGTATTTACAAGCACTTGAACTTTTTATAAAGCTATTATGCTGTGAGGCTTAAAAAGCCTAACACATTGGCAACTTCATGAAAAATCACACTTTTCCTTACAAATATATACAGTGGAGTTTTAATACCAAATTGCATGTAAAGGATACCCAAGATGTCATGTACTGACCAATTAAAAGATCACTTGTGCAAGATTTTAAACAAAGAATAAAGACATGCAAACAATCTTAAAAAGTCCACCTGTTGTGTACTTAATTCCTTAAAACTCTTGAAATACATCTCTAATCGAGGCCTACAACAGCTCAAAATGAGTGGAATTGAAAATGCAATCACTCTAGGATGAATATAAAACCGAAAACAAAGAAAACAATCAAGAAAAATCAAGAAACGAATCTAAGGTTACCAAAATTCAAGTTCTTGCAGTTGGGGAAGAATACCCACTATAGCAAGAAAGATAAAGGGAAACTTGATGGAAACCTTCAAAAACAATGTTCAAAAGACGTGAAATTCAAGCTAATTGAAGGGATAACTTATTGCCTTAGAATAGCATCATTTAGAACACCAAAACTTAGCGGAAACACCTACTAATTCATGAGGAAATTGCATAGGGTTGCCCAATTTTGAGAATTCAAAATTGAGGACAACAATTGACTCTAACTGGGGAATGTACCTTGTTTATTTGTAGAAACAATGAGGAATGTAGAATCCAAACCTCAAAGTGCCTTCATCTACTCTATTGGGCTAAATGACAAAAAGGATGACTCGACCAGCATAAAGAAAATCTAGTTAAAACAAAACAAACTTGTGCAAATGCACTTATTGAAAACAAGGACAACCTACCTAGTTAAAATTAGCCGACAATGCAACTTTTCGAACGAAACCATTTACCGGCTCAACAAAATAGCTACCTTTTTTCAGTGTTTGCAGCATCTTGCATGTTCACGTGTAACTTTGTACAAATGAACCATGAACAGCTAGAACAATGATGTCAATACTTGATGTGACACCTCTTGGAAGAGATGAACAAATCACCTCCTTGAAATGGATCTTGTTGCCCAAAGTAGATCCATGAATTCAAATTGTTTCTATTGAACTGCAAATGCATGTTCAGCCTCTTCCTCAATTATATCTCCGTGCTCAAGTACAAGTGGAGCTACTAACTTTCCATTGGCCTCCAACCAAGCAAGATGTCTGATTGGACATCCTCTTGATCGAACGAAGACTGAATTCTTGCTGACTATTGCCACTAGTAAAGCTAGTTCATCAGCCACCATCACCTTAGACTGATAAGAATGGGTTACCTCATTGCTTGCTTCTACATCATGCTGGTTAAAAATTTCAGACATAGGAGAATTGTCTTCAATACTTAAACAAAAATTCTCCATGATGTTTATGATAAGATCATCAAGTTTTGGGGTAGCTCACTCATGCAATACTCATTCAAGTTCATGACCTAGAAACGGAGATGCATCATTTTTAGCTTGACTAGGACCTTCATGCATATCCATATTTTCACGTCTAATGAGATGATTCTCTTCATTCACTTGATTATTAGAAGAACGATTTTCATCTTTCTTCTTTCAATCAATAGTTGTCTAAGAATGCAAATCCAAGAAATAAGAGTCACCAACCATATTTGCTTCCTTTTCCTAAAAGAGTATAGCAAGATCACTATTCTGGATTCAGAATGCTTTACTGCTGCCTTCACTGGTAGTGCCTTAATTAGAAGCTCCTTTGGTGATGAAATTAATTTATGTTGATTCCCACCACCAGGACTATGAGTAAAAGTTGGAAGAGGTCTCCTTTGTACATCCTCGTGAGGAATGAAGAACACACCTTGAGCTATTTTCTTTTTGAGGACAGGAAACTCATTCGCTAAACTTTGCATCGAAGGATCCGATCACAGGTACCTACAGACAAATGGGGATGGTTCCAACTTCTCATTTGATTGGAACAGACTAAGTCGGCCATGTTTTATCAGATGCATTTGAATACACTTGTAATCTAAGATGAGCAATCTCAACCCTCAAAGAAAAGACAACACGAGTCATAGGACTATGAAGATGAGGGTAATGAAGATGAGAGTAGAGCAAGTGAGGACACAGTGGTAGTTTCATCCATAATAGTGAAAACGGAGATAATACATTTTGGATGGCAGTAATTAGGGCAAATGGAAGATCCAACCCAAGGGTACACTATAAGGCACATCAACTGTGAGAGAAGATTTGGATGGAGTTGTACAACCAAGGGTTACCATAGTTGTACTACCTCCTAGGAATGGTGTTGGTGAGAGTGAAGGAGCAACACAACCAAAGGTTGGTTCAACACAAAGAGGTTCAATGGGTCATAGCATTAACTTTGCACTGACCAAGCTAATCCCTAACGAAACATTTACTCTCGTCCAACATAGTTATATGGATTCAACGCCTAAAGGGCTATAGGAAACCACTCCTGTAGCTATCACATGGCATACAAAGCCTCCTAGTACCACAGTCGACAAAAGCATATCAATTAACATTGTACTAGTTCTCATACCAATCACATGAAGCACTACACCATTTGGGAGTACCATATTAGAAAATGCCACATGTAGACTAACTACCACGGGAAGTAGATGCTTCCTGTAATGTTCCTCCTTCACAAATCTAAAGATTGACTTCCCTTAACTCTAGTAAGGTGACGTGAAGGACAGAATTCAAGGCGTACAATTTGATTCAAGCCGCACAAGTAGGGAAATGGTGTTCATACAATGGATTGGGGAGATGTTTGTATGGCAAGTATAGTCTGTGCGCCAGGTGAGGCAAAAGGGCAGCGTACAATGGAAACTCCCTAGTAGCCATTTAGTATGTGGAATTGGTCGTACGGTATGGCCATACGGTATGCGTAGTTGCAGTTAGGACATGGAATTTGCAATTGATCATACAGTGTGTATAGATTGAGCTACAATCTAGATGCCAGAACAATATATTCGCCAAATACACCAATTAATACGAGTACAAATGTTTGCAATCCAATTCCCGGTATATATATATATATATATATATATGCAAACAAAGATAGTGTGCGGATTTCCCAGATCCAAGCAAGTAATATAGAGACAGAATAGGGTGACGGTTGAATCCCCACCGAAACTGGAATAGCCAAGTAGGGGAGATTTTTCACTTCCGAAATGGCGAACAACAGAGAATCCCAACTAAAATTTGCAGTATAAGAAAATATAATCCAAATCGCATACCAACTCGTACCTACATGTCGTGCTTAAATACCCTTTAGAGGAACTCCCGAGGGCTTACAAAGATTGTTGACGGCCACAACAATGGAAACAATTAAATAAAAATGGTTCCGAAATATACTAAATCAATCGGCCCATAAACAATGATTTGATTATTTATTTATTTTATGACGGGAACATTACACTTCCCTCAATATTTGGTTGGGTAAGTTTGATATGGCACCAAGTGCACCTCCATCTCCATCACCATGTACAGCAAAAGGCACTCACCTTGTAGATGAGTTATAGTGGGAAGGAGGAAGAGCCGAGCATATAGAGATGCAACTACATCTTGAGCAAGTGATGAAGCACAGCACGAAGGAAGGAGGAACTCTTGAACCAATAATTGAGAGGAAGAAAATGGCTATAGAGATTGAGGAGAGTACACATCTTGGGGAGACCAAGACGGTGATAGACAAATCTAACAGAAGGGAAGAGATCCATATGCGAGTATCAAAACCAGAACCATGGGATACCCTCTAGAACATATGGAAATTTTTAGTAGAGTTGGATGGCATCACTTCATTGGCATGAGGGATCAGAACTACCCAAGGGGTCACAAATCTAGCAAAGCAGCTGAATATTAATGTTGTGTCAAAGGCCAAGAGGCTTCTAGCCTTCATGAGGAATGGTTGTGAAGAGAAGCACCCACAGCACTTCACATGTAATGTCCCTCGTTCCCCCGAAGGAGAGGAAACAATCGAAACAATGTTGTACGGTCCTCTGTTGTCTGTTTGCAGACGTCGTACAGTACCAAGGGAATGCATAGGAGAGTCCGTATGGTAGCAGTGAAGCCATACAATGGGGAAGTAAATGGTCGTACGGAAGGGATGGGGTATGGCCGTACAGTGGGGAAGTGAAGAGTTGTATGGAGGGATATATGGCCATACGGTAAACAGATGTTTAGGGTTGTTGTACAAGGGAAATATGGATGTCGTATGCTGGAGAATGGAAGTCGTACAGTGGAGAAGTAGTCATACAGTTGTAGTTGTGATGGTCGTACGGTGAACTTAAACTAAGCTTGGAGGCTGTAACATGTGAGGTTGTGGTGTGGAATGGAATGCAGGAGTCCGTACGGACACGAAAAGTGATTGTAGAACAATTGATGGTATGAAAAACAATTAGATTCAATGCAAACAAACAATAGATGAAATTACACAGAACAAGAGAGTAGAACCAATAGAACACAAGGGTAATTTGCAATATGATGGTGCTCTAATTTGCCAGACCCGAGCGAAGTGTTACAGGCGAAGGAATAGGGTGAGGGTTGAATCCCATCGAAACCAGAATAGCCAAGTAGGGAAGATCTTTCAATTCCGAAATGGCGAACAACAAAGAATCCCAACTGAAATTTGCAGTACAAAGAAATAATCCGAAATGCATACCCTAAGACTACCTACAAGCCATGCTTAAATACCCGTCGGGAAAACTTTCCGAAGGTGTACAAAGATAGCCAACAACGACACAAACTATGGAAACAAAATAAAAATGGGTCCGAGATATATTAAATCAATCAGCCCATTAACAATAGTTTGATAAATGATTTATTTTATAATGGGAATATTACATCACACACCATAGGTGGCCTACTGCGGAAATACATAATATGATCAAGACTTGGTATCAAGCTTAAACATAGAAGGGTCAAGGCAGAATTTTATCCACCCTGCATGGCATGGAGAGCTCATTTAGAGAGATGTTTTATCAGTTGCAAAAGGGTAACACACTTGGCAAGCGAGCCTGAGGCAGGGAGAGTAGCTGCATTGATGGAGATAGCAGTTGTACAGTAGTAGTTGGCACTATAGGAGAAACTAACCACTACGAAGCAAAAGCTGAATGGGACCCTCGAGCAAGAAGTGGAGCATCAGAAAGCAACCACAGCAGACGAGGCACCAAACTGGCAGAGTTGGAGAAACATCTTGCAGTAGTAGGAGCAGCAGGAGCGAGATGTCATGGAGGCTATGTACATGGCGAAAACCACACAGGAGCATCAGCTTGTCGCCACGCAAGGTCCGCGGCTACAAACAGAGCAAGTGCAGCATCTGCAGCAGTAGCTCTGATGTCCTCAACCACTCCAAGCACATCCTCTCACCCTCCCTAGCTCTCAGTGATTCTATAGAGTTAAGCCCCGTTTTGTTTCCATTGTCAGGAAGACACTTCTTGTTTGTGGGGGCTGATGTGACAACAAAACTGCTGCTAATAAATAAATAATATATTGTTAAGTCTTGTTAGTACTTGGCAGTGTAATTAGTTGTTCCTGCAAGGTTGTGTCAGTTGCCAACGGTTGGCAGTCTTAACCATCCAGTACTATTTATGATTGGATCGAGAAACCATTCACGTTCATAATTGTACTAACATTACACTTGGGAATAAAAGGACATATCTGTCGGCCATATTATTGTGTTGATTACTATTTCTGTTCTGTATGATTGTTTTTGTTTTTGCATCTTTGTTTACTATGTGTAGATTAAGAGTATTCCCT
This sequence comes from Cupressus sempervirens, assembly GCA_028749045.1. Taxonomy (NCBI): domain Eukaryota; kingdom Viridiplantae; phylum Streptophyta; class Pinopsida; order Cupressales; family Cupressaceae; genus Cupressus; species Cupressus sempervirens. Next base: position 213,014,228 of record CM053790.1, read on the forward strand.
TTGGGAGTAAACACAGCTGATTGCATCCATATCTGTAGTGTTTATCAAACGAAGCAAGGAATGTATCGCATCTACATCCTTCAGAGTTCTCGTTGTATTTGCCAAATTTATTTGTTCATTGCGGCAATAGTGCAACTGCCACTAACAAAGTGGGTTTTCCAGGTAAGTGATTCACTCTGTCAATCTTTTCTTCCTCTATTGACTGTCATTTAATTTTTTTATTAAGTATAAAAATACAAATCTCTTGGCTTGAGATTTCCATAAGCATGGGGTTGAAAATTACAGACAAAAACGTGCAAAGCATATAGTGTGTGTGAACACGCACATGAGCATATGCAAACACACACAAACGTAATACTCAATCAAAAATAAAACACATAGAATACAATCATTCAATATATTTGAAAAAAAAAACTGCTATTTTACCTTCTGAGTAGCTTTCTCAAAACACCATGCAGCTAATTCTAGATCGCTTTTCACAGAGTCTCCTCCTAAATGCATAGCACCAAGTACAAATAAAGCCTCTGGCTGTAACTGCAATTTCAGAAACAAAATTGGACCAATTCCATGCACACGATTTAACTCAATCAAAGAGTGAAGAACATATTCAATACATATCACAATGCAGATGGATAACATTTATGTGGCACATTACAGATAATATATATGTCACCTGCATCTCCTCGGGTAATAATTAAATAAGTACAGAAAGGAATAAATGGGAAAGAATTTCTCTTTTTGTACCTTAAAACGTTGACATAAGTTTTTAAATTATGCACCTGATTGATAGCTTTATCCAAATAGAAGATGGCCTGTTTGTCTCTAGTTATATTGCTCTCCTGATCCTCGAACATATACACACATATTAGGACAATAACACCACAAACACATACAGATACTTTAAAGATCATTCAACAGAAAAGATGAATAAAGCAGAAATTAATGCCCCATGTATGCCAAAGTCAAGTCCTTTTCATGTCTTTGTGGAGACTAACCATCAATCTTAGTATATCACTTAACGACATTAAGAACAGAACTGATATTTAGGAAACAACATACAATATCATGATCAGGAAGTACCACCAAAGCTCCTCTGATTGCATAATTTAGAAAAGTTTCCAATGTTCGGTAAGATGCATGAATACAGCTACAGGTACTCTATCAAACTTTGAAATTCTGGTGCATATTTGTTAAGTGAAATGCAAAGTAACAAGAATCGGAATCGGATCGAAATCGGCAAGGCCGAATCAAATCGTGAATCGGCCATGAATCGGAATCGAATCGGCCATGAATCGGAAAATTTAAAAAACCCTTGAAATTTAGTGAGTAACTTATTTCATAAACCCTTTATCGCTGATTCGATTCACCGATTCACGAAAAATCGTTTGGCTTGAATCGAATCGCCGAATCGCGTGAATCGCATGAATCGCCGTGATTCTTGGAACTATGGTGAAATGTTCCCAAGCACACATTGACCCCACAGACAGAAATAAGAAATTCAGAATTTAAAAAATAATGTACATACTACAAACAATAGCAATTATATTATAATTGATAAAAAATATGAGTTAAACTATCAACTTCAAGTAAACTGCAAAATTTCATTAATGCTAAAGGTCTTAAACAAAGATCAAATGGTGGATAAATATCAATATACATTTTCTCTACAACTCATAGAGTGCTATATTTTAACTGTCCCACTCTATTGGGCTGTAATAGTGTTTAAGATGGAGTGTTGATATTGCAAAAGAATTGGCCCTAAAACCAAGGCAACATAGTGCCCTTGTGTGTGGAGGAGAGTTAATTTTGGGAGTTGGAAAATTTGCCATGAATTTCAAGGGAAAAAAATCTAAGATCAGATAGTTCCCTCAACAACATAGAATATATAATAAGAACATGTCATTTTCAGAAGAAATATTGTTACTAAACATAAAAGAGAAGTCGGGAAGCTATCGATTATGTTTTTAGGAGGACGGAACGATATCTTACTGAATCTTGCATAAAAGGGAGAAGCTTATGTAGAAATTACTGTACGCATATGAATCTTTCTGTCCTGAGCTCTACCCTGTGTGCTTTGTCAAGTTTTTTGGGTCAGTTGACACGCAAAGATATTGAATGCCAGGGTTGTGCATATATTCCAGTTCATCGTAGTTGCCTGAATCGGGTTGTTTGTTTTAGGGATAAGCTGATTGTTTGTTAGAGATGGTGACTTAAAATTGAAGCTAGGAATATTAGTTTAAGGTGTAAATTTGTCAACACTGTGAAGTTGTCAAAGGGAACTTGAAAATGACTTTAGTGTTGGCACATTTTGCTATGTCCTTTGAAGCATGCAATTTGAGGTTTTTGGCAATGGCAAAGATCATGAAAATGTGTACCTGGGAAGTTGGAGCCAAAATTTTGAAAATTGGCAATGGACAATATCCTCTAAAACATGTGCTAGGCAGGTTGTAACCAACTTTTAAGTGGCAAAGACCCTTCAAGCATGTTTTACAGGATAATTATCAGTTTCACTTTCAAGTGGCAAGCATGACTGATGCACACGCATCTCCAAACATAACCTAAATTTTAAGTGGTAAATGCCCTTGAGTAGGTGTAAGATTCCTGCTCTTGATTTGACAAGGAAATTAGAATTTGACTAGTGACATTTTGACAAACAGTTTGAGTGCAGCCTGGTATGAAAGCTCTGATACCATGTTAAGATACTTAACAAGTCCAGCAAGGGCAACTGCTGTTCTAAATCAATGTATATGTTTAAGTAGAACCGACCGTTATTTCAGACAAAGTAATCCTTCCACAATATAGAACATTAACAGTATAACAATATTCACGGTAGAATTCTCAGCATTTATAAAGTGTTTCAATGTTAAACAATGGGGTAATAGACTACCCGAGTTGCATACATATGAAGGACATTAGCTTGACATACTGAATGTCTACACCAAACAGAGAATGGATGTTACTTAATGCATATAGAAAACAATAGCGTTACCTGGTTACGGAAAAGACCTACTCCTCATGTGAATTCATAATCCCGGAGTCCATTGCTATCTTTCTTCACTCCAGACTTCCTGCAGCCAGAATAATCCTCCCGATATGCCGAGTGTGCTGACATTCAATGCACCTATCGTGCCCTTCTCAATGCCTGCAGGCTACCCGTGATCTTCTCCACTTGCCAATCAACTGGTTAACTACGACCTTCCTGCTGGTGAAGATATACCCTTATTGCCACTGTACCGACCTGTTACAAGTATGTATTGACTGCACCTTATTGTACTCCAAACTGCCCTGCTGAAGGAAGATTAGACGCTACTGAATTCCAGTAGGGTGTCCACACTACCACTACTTCACCACACAAAATTCACTGCTAGTTATATCAGATAAGTGTCTTACTTTGAATGACGACTCCAACTATGCCAAAAACATAACTGCCATGCTCCACGTTGGTTATGAGTTAATCCTTTGATGAATTTGCTGGGGCTATGTCCAGCTTCTCCACTCTCTCAAGGGGTTTTGTCCTCAAGAGTAACCAGTCACATTTAAGCAAGTTTCTTGTATTTAAATAATATCATATTCCATGGTGTGAATCCCAATGTAGCTCCATGCTTTTATAACCTCGATGTGAGGGGAAATACAAACAATTAGGCAATGTGGGATAAAAGCCAATTTCGTCTTTTAGTCACTTAAGTTACTTTTCTAACTTATAAATCAACTTTCTTAAATAAAGTGACTTAACTATAGGAGTTCCACACTTAAATATTTCCCCAACAAAACCAAATAGAATACTGTGACTAGCTGGCATCCTCAAATTAAATGTCGCTAACCTATCCGGATGGAGAGATAGACCAACAAGGCGCCATAAGGCCTAGCACGAAGAAGGGGACATTACAGTCCTCCCTTCGTGGGATTGCTTGTCCTCAAGCAATCTCAGTGTCGGATGCTACAAGATAGATTCACCCTCCCAAGTGGCATCTTCATATTGCAAATCCTTCTAGCGGATTAGATACTCCCTGATGGACCTGTTAGGCAGCTTCCTTTCTCTGACCTCAATCACCTCTGCTGGAACCAAAACCAGCTTCCCTTCCACATGGAGTGGGGGCAATCCATTGGAGGGCACTACATGCTGACCAATCACCTTCTTAACGCAAGGAACGTGGAAAACGTTATGAATTATGCTGTCATCTGGCAAGTCCATCTCACAAGCAACCTCTCCAACCTTCCGAGTGATGCGATAGGGACCATAAAATCTAGGTTGAAGCTTTTCGGACCCACTCTTCTTCAAGGAGCTCTGCCTGTAAGGTTGGAGACGAAGGTAAACCATGTCTCCTAACTCAAAACTTCGCTCTATCCTGTGGTGATCAACATACATCTTCTACTGATTCTGAGCCTGTAGAATGTTCTCCCGAAGAGATCTATAAATGTCCTGCTGATCCTATATCCAATCTCCAACTAGCGGTGTTCTATTGTCCTGCAAAGCCAAATCTACGAACAACAGAGGTTCACTACCATAGAGAGCTCGAAACGGTGTTATCCAAATGGACATGTGGTAGGAGTTGTAGCAGTACTCCCTTAGATATAACCATTTAACCCAAGCTCTTTGTTACCCCGCTACATAGTTCCGGAGATAACCCTCCACCCATTTGTTTACTATCTCAATCTGCCCATCCCTTTGTGGGTGGTAACTCATGTTGGGTGTCAATTTCGTACCTGCCAATTTGAATAGTTCCTACCAAAAAGTGTAAAAAATTTTGCTATCTTTGTTGCTCACAATGGTTCTAGGGAGACCATGTAGATGAAAGACCTCTCGAAAAAATAACTCGACTACCTGAGAGGCCGACCAATCTGCTACTATAGCAAAAAAGTGAGCAAACTTAGTCAATCTGTCCACAACCACAAAAATGGAGTCTTTGCCTTGCACTCTCAGCAATCATGTAATGAAGTTCATGGAGATACTCTCCCATTTCTGTGTTGGAATAGGAAGAGGTTGTAATGATCTGGCTAGGAACTCGTGCTCCAACTTGTTCTATTGACAAGTCCAGCATTCTCTAACATGCTGAAGGACATCATCCTTGAGGCCCTTCCATGAAAACCTTTCCCTGACCTGCCTATAGGTTTTGAAGAATCCTGGGTGTCTGGCTGATGGTGCATCATGAAGAGTCTCCATAATTTTTCCCTTGAGCTTAGACTTTGGTATGAGATAGATCCTATCCTTATAAAAAATCACATCATCAATTACCTTGTACTTGTTGTCCTGGAGCTACCCATCCATGATCTGACAACCTTGAGTATTCTTAGAATACTCAACCAGCAACTGGGACTTCCAATCTGCCGATATCTCAAAAATGGCACAACACCTACTACTGAAGGTCTCCTAGAAAGCGCATGAGCAACTATATTGTTCTTACCCTTGACATACTCGATGTCAAAATCATAGGCTTGAATCTTGCTGAACCACTTTTGTTGTCTTTCATTAAGATCCTTCTGTTCTAAGATGTACCGCAAACTGTTGTGATCTGTCTTAATCGTGAATTTGCCACCCACCAAGTACTGTCTACACTTGGCTAAAGCGTGCATAATGGCTAAAATTTCCTTATCATAGATGGACTACAATCTCTCACTGTCCTTGAGCTTCCGGCTCTCATAAGCTATTGGATGCCTGTCCTGCATCAAAACTGTGCCAATTCTACTCCCTGAAGCATCACACTCTAGGACAAAAGGGCGAGAGAAATCGAGAAGTGGCAAAACCGGACATGTGCTCATCATCTTTTTGAGCTTATCAAAGGTCACCTATGCATTATCTGTCTACCTGAATGCCCCTTTCCATGTGAGATCGGTGAGGGGAGTTGTTGTCTGAGAGAAGCCTCTAGTGAACCTCTTGTAATAATCTAATACGTTCCTCGAAGGTGGCCAATCTAGGATTGCCTGTATCTTTTCCTAGTGTACCTTCACCCCATCTACACCAATCACGTGTCCAAGGTAAAGAATCTCAATCAATCCAAACTCACACTTCGACTCCTTTGCAAACAATGAGTGCTCCTCCAAAATGCTAAGTATCTCATCTAGGTGCTGCTAGTGCTCCTCTCAAGTTTTGCTAAAAACCAGGATATCATCAAAAAATACCAACATGCTCTTGCACAACTGTTTTCTAAAAATATGGTTCATATATGACTGAAACGTGGTCAGCGCATTGGTGAGCCCAAATGGCATAACCAAGAACTCATAGTGTCCATAGTGCCATCGAAAAGCAGCCTTATGCTCATAATCCTCCCGAACCCTTATCTGATGGTATCTAGATCTAAGATCTATCTTCGAGAAATAGACTGCCCCATGTAACTCATCTAGTAACTCATCAATCTGAGGAATAGGATACCTGTTCTTAATGGTTCTTTTGTTGAGAGCATGATAATCAATACACATGCGAAGAGTGTCATCCTTCTTCTTCACCAAAACTACCGAAGAAGCAAAGGAGTTGGAACTAGGTTTGATGTGTCCCATGTCCACGAGTTCCTTAATCGCCCTTTCTATTTCTCCTTTATAGTGCCTGGGATGACAATAAGGAGCAATAATCACGAGTTTGGTGCCCTCCTCCAACTCAATGATATGCTCAAACCCTCTATTGGGAGGAATGGCCGGGGGTATGTCCTTAAAAACCCTCTTGTGCTTATCAAGCACTGGCTGGATGTCAACCTAAAGCTATTAACTGAATCTAATGTAGTCTTAGAGGAAATGAAACAGTGTGTCACCCACTCCATGTCATCATGCATTCTGTGAGCTGAAATCAACCTAGGTTCACTCTCTGGCATGGCTTTGAGAATCACCTATCGGCCATCCTGTAAGAATTCTAGCTACAGCTTATCATGATCAACTATGTACCTACCAATTGTCTACAACCACTGTCTACCCAGCATGGCGTCTAATCCATCCAAATCAACAAAATAAAAATCTGCATCAGAAGGAAGTCATCAAAGTGAATCGAAAGGATTGGTACTTTCCCTATGCACCTCAATCTATCGCCTCCTGCCACTCTAACTTTGAACTCGAGTATGTAATCAATCTGTAACTTTCTCTTTGAGACCCAGGCATGCTTATGAAGCTATGTGATGCACCAGTGTCTAAGAGACACACAATACGCTGCCCTCTAACTATACCCTTCAAGCGAAAGGGGTAGACCTGTGGGATCACTAGAAAGGGAAGCTATGATAGGAGACTATTCCAAAGTGGATTTCTTCTTCCTCTCTTTGGGAGGCTGCTCCTCATTCTCTTCCTCATCACTACCATCACCATCGCTGCCCTCTTGCTGCTCATCCTCCTCTTCCAACAGAACCTCGACATAATGTATTTTACCTTTGCCAAGGCATTTGTGATCCGATGTCCAAAGCTCCCTGCAAGTGAAGCATAGCTTCTTCCTCCTGAGTTCAATCTAAGTCTCAAAGTCAACTCTAGGAGGGGTAGTCTTATGTTGGTTCTTATTCTTATGGAACGAAGTAGACCCCTTATAAGGTTTCTTAGGACGTTGTAGCATCAAAGAAAGTAGGTTTAGATCATGTGCAATCTTAATAGCATAATCCAAAGTGTTTGGTTTAAGGACCTTAACCAAACCTCTAAATCTGTCCTGTAAGCCTTCAGCGAACAGCATTACCTTACGTTGTTCTGACATATCCGGAACCATCACTGAAATCCACTAAAACTCATCAATGAAGTCATCTAGAGATCCACCCTGTTGCAACTGAGCCAAATCCATGTAGTATAGCTCAATGTCCTTCCTGTCAAAATGGGTGATCAGCTTAGAGCTGAAAATCTCATAAGATGTAATGAGACCATAATCCTAGGTGACCAACCCATGATGTCACCAATCATATGCAGCTCCCTCTAAATGCATTGTGGCAAACCTAATGGCTTTTGTCTCTGACATGGGCTTAAGTGTCAAGTAGGTGTCTAGCTTGTGAATCCAAGCTCTAGCAGAAGTCTTACTGCTGCCATCAAAAGTGAGAAGAGATAACTTGTTCATAGCGTACTTCAAGTCCCTATTCTGTGCCCTAAGCCTCCTATCCTACTGTGGTCTTTTTGTCTCCCTTTTTTGATTCATGTATTGAACAAAAGTCAGATTTTGTTTAATCTGATCAAGGGAACAGGTCTCATTCATTGTACATAGCCATAACATTATCCAGAAGTAAGCCTGGTGCAGTGGGTTGGGCTACTTCTTCCTTAGCATTATATTCAACAAAAATGGGCATCAGTGGCCTGTCTGTATTCTATGTGGAGGCCCTAGCAACTCAGGGTGATCCTACCACACTACCACCTCCACTGTGATGACTCGGTACTCTCCTGTGAACCGGAGCTAGCTACTGCATAGCACTTGTAAGTTGCTGAAATCCAGTAGCAATAGTGTTATGTCCATCTCTAATAGCTTGCAAGGTTTCCCTTCTCGTTCTTGTTCATTCTCATTATGAGCCATTTGAGTGTCATGCACCTTTGCAACCTATTCACCCTATTCAACCTGTTCAACTTGTTCAACTTGTTCAACCTATAAGTTTATCCCAAATGTTAACTCCTCATCAACTATATAACTGTTGTCAATGTCAATTTGATCTGAACATCCTACCTATTCAGGATGGATGTGACTAATCCTGTATGGTTTCCTATTCATGCCTGTCTGACATTATTCCTGTTATATCCAACCTGCAACATTATAATTTACCCATGAGTCGGCAGGTAATGTGGCTCTGATACCACTGTAAGATTCTTGCTCTTGATTTGACAAGGAAATTAGAATTTGACTAGTGACATTTTGAAAAACAATTTGAGTGCAGCACGGTCTGAAAGCTCTGATACCACGCTAAGATACTTAACACGTCCAGCAAGGGCAACTGTTGTTCTAAATCAATGTATATGTTTAAGTAGAACCGGCTGTTATTTCAAACAAAGTAATCCTTTCACAATATAGAACATTAACAATATAATAATATTCACTGTAGAATTCTCAGTATTTATAAAGTGTTTCAATGTTAAACAATGGGGTAATAGACTACCCGAGTTGCATACATATGAAGGACATTAGCTTGACATACGGAACGTTTACACCAAACAAAGAATGGATGTTACTTAATGCATATAGAAAACAATAGCGGTACCTAGTGACGGAAAAGACCTACTCCTCACATGAATTCATAATCCCGAATGGAGTCCATTGCTACCTTTCTTCACTCCAGACTTCCTGCGGCCAAAATAATCCTCCCGATATGCTGAGTGTGCTGACATTCAACACACCTATTGTGCCCTTCTCACTACCTACAGGCTACCCATGATCTTCTCCACTTATCAATCGACTGGTTAACTACGACCTTCCTACTGGTGAGGATATAACCTTATTGCCACTATCCCAACCTGTTACAAGTATGTATTGACTGCACCTTATCGTACTCACAACTGGGAAGATTAGATGCTACTGAATTCTAGTCAGGTGTCTACGCTACCACTACTTCACCACACAAAATTCACTGCTAGTTATATCAAATAAGTGTCTTACTTTGAATGACGACTCCAACTATGCCAAAAACATAACTGCCATGCTCCATGTTGGGTATGAGTTAATCCTTTGATGAATTTGTTGTGGCTATGTCCAGCTTCTCCACTCTCTCAAGGGGTTTCGTCCTCAAGAGTAACCAGTCAAATTTAAACAACCTTCTTATATTTGAAAAATATTATATTCCATGGTGTGAATCCCAATGTAGCTCCTTGCTTTTATAACCTCGATGTGAGGGGAAATGCAAACAATTAGGCAATGTGGGATAAAAGCCAATTTCATCTTTTAGTCACTTAAGTTACTTTTCTCATAAAGTAACTTATAAATCAACTTTATTAAATAAAGTGACTTAACTATAGGAGTTCCACACTTAAATATTTCCCCAACGGAACCAAATAGAATCTTGTGACTAGCTGGCATCCTCAAATTAAATTCCGTTAGCCTATCCGGATGGAGAGATAGACCAACAAGGCGCCATAAGGCCTAGCACGGAGAAGGGGACATTACAGTAGGATACTTTACATCTTATATCCAAGTCCAAAGTCATTACAATCCCTCAGCCACACACTTGCAACTTATAATCTAGTTTACTGCCCTTCTCCTTTAGTTGTAGAATGTACAGTCTAGAAAAGTGGGTTACACATTGTTTTATCATTCTAAGGCACAAGCATAGTCAACCTTAACCACAAAAACAGAATAACCAAGAAGACCAATGCTCTTAAAGCATGTATGGCCTCATAAAGCAACAAGAATAATTTTAAACTTCTTAGTCATGTTCAATTGGAGCATTCAAGGCACAGTGAAGGTAAAGCCTTGGAAGAAGGGTTTTCAATTGTCTTTCAACACTCAGACCTAGATTCCACATATTTTCAGAGCACAAAGGAGGCACCATGGTAGGTTTTTATGGGTTTCACAATCTATTTCCAACATTATCAAGTGCCATCAAGGTTGGTGATTGAGTTTTGCAAAGTTCTCATCATGAGAAGAAAAACATCGGGTTCAGACATAGTTTCCCAGTTTTTATTGAGGCTTTGGCAAAAAATTTACCAAACTTGAGATTTTTTGTTCTAAAATTCCATATTCCAGCAACCTTCCTGTGCTAGGGCTTCAGTTTTTGGTTAGTGTTTGAGGTCTGTTGTTACCAACTATACGAGAGCATATTGGAAGAATGTTTTACGTGCCCAACAAATCATTTGTTAACATCTCTGGGGAGACTAGTGATGATATTGATAAAACCTTCCAGTTTTGGTGGTTTCTTGACAATCGTTCCTAGGGTTCCATGTACTGTTTTAGGCAGATTTCAGTCATCAAAAGGAGCAAATAACATAAGTTGTACAATCATGATCAGATTTATGTGGGAGTTTCTTGATCTTTGTGGCTGGTTTTTCAACCATAACGAGCTTTGCAACACACATTGCAGTGACAATCATTCAGGAGGGTGCCTGACAGAGTTTTGGTCTTTTTACAATCCAAAAACAGCAGTATCATTTAGACATTCGACAAGGGCAAGAATTTCACTCAGAAAAGGAGTTCTAAGAGCATGGCATGGAGCTAAAATCATTATTGGTAAAACAGACACTTTTGTTAGAGACGTTTTGCTTGGGCAAGTGAGTATACTAAAATCTTCCTAATACAACAAAAGAAAGCAGCAAAAATGAAATTGGCAGAATCGTACATGCAACTTTTATTTCAGATTCTATCCAACACCAAGAGTTGATATCGGCAGATGTGTATCACTATGACCTGGATATAAGAGAAACTCATAATTCTGATGATCTAGCATGTGAGTTTTATCCAAAACTCTTCAAGATCATCTTGGGGTTGCACCAATATAAGACTAGGATTATGGATTTAGAAATATATGAAAAGGGTTGGAATAGTAATATGAACAAATGTCAGAAGGAATAGGGAAGGAAACTGTTACTCAAGCCAAAAAAACCAAAAACATCGCCCAAGGTTTAACTTTAAAATGATTTCACAGATGAGCTATGTATCATGATTACTTTGTTAAGCATTGTAGGGGCAGCTTGAAGAAAGAATGCTCAAAAGTTGGATGTCCTACATCATCAACAATTCGTGAAAGTAGAACTTTCAAATCTTTCATTGATTGGGGGCAACTATCAAGTGATAATATTCATCAAACACTCTTTTGCAAGAAATGAAACTCGTTATATAGAAAATGACCTACATATCCCAAACGTCTTGTCTTCCATTAAATGAAAATCTTTTAGGGGAGGACGGAAGTTGGCATTCCCTACATAAATGACAATAGATTCCACTAGGAATTCCCTATTCATCTTTGTCTTTTCCCAATCTCTCTTCTCCCAATTTTTGAGATCTTATCCAAGTAGCTCTTTTGAGATTCATTTGCTTAAAGCCTAAAAGTAGAGATTTCTTCTTAGTGTCATATTTTGATCAATGGGGCATAGATTGTAGACTCATTGGCCTCAACAATATCTTTGAATAAAGAGTTTTGACCTCTCCTGCAAATTTCATTTCTAGATTATTTCAATCATATGGCAATAGCCTCCTTTCCATAGAAGACTACACACAAGGCTTCGATTCAAATCTAGTTCTTGGGTATCTTGATCTCCAAAATGTGGCAGCCTCAAATTACCTCACTCCTAGCCTCCACCTTCCTTCAGCGATGGTTCTTCATTACCATTTTGTTGTCCCCTTTCCCATGTTTCTTCAAAGTAGGGACTTCGGGACCTCTCAATCTAAGATAGCTAGGACGGCATCAAGCTCTCGATCAAAGGTATATTCAAAGTTCGAACACATGTGAGGGCCTTGTGGATTCAAGTGAGATGACGAATGGATGCAAGCTCTAATATAGATGGCTCACATGAGTGATCTTTGTAACGTCCCCATTTTATAGTTGCATCAGAGTTTATGAATTTAGCCTATCATTGGGTTCTCACATGCTGATTTTGGTTATTAGCGGACCTTGTGGAATTATTCAGCTCTCCAGTGGCCAATTGTGAGTTTTTACTCCGTTTTGAGGGACTTACTATTTGTAGTATGTCAATAGATGATTTCAATGAGCTCCGATGATTTAGAGCAGTTATATGATGCTTTCAGATGTTATTTTTTACTTTTGGCCTGGGCTCCAAGATTCTTGGACATAGCGTGTATTTTTAGTAAGTCACACAGTCAAGATCAGTCATCATCTTTTATCATCAGGAACACTCTTGTGCTATCAGATTTCAATCCCAGTGTGGTTAGGCCATTTTCACAAGTTCAGTGCACAACTAAGTAAATTATTGGTAAATTATAAGTAAATATAATTTACCTATATTTACTAAGGTTGCTATTTTAATTGAAACTGTTTAATGGGCGACTTAGTGTTATAGCTCATTGGAATTGGGATGAAAAGTTTTAAATCATAGGCACATGAACCAAGAACCTTGTGTGTCAAGATAGCATTACATTCAGTGAAAAGATTAATTTGGAGCAATGGGGGAGTTTAATTATTTGTCTACTTTAAATTATAACCTAAAGTTTCTTTAGAAGAAATGAAACTAAAGAAAATTAAAGGAGATAAAGACCAACGGAAATTGAATGGCATAAAACTTCTGGATGTATTTAGATATTTTTAGTAATTTGATGTCAGCTATTTTTCAGTCTGAGAAAATTGAGAATTCATATCAGCATTTGCCAAGGTTGCACAGGGACGGGGGTACTTGGGGTACTTAGGGTACTGGTACGGCTACGGCTATGGCTATTTTTCATAATAGGGGACGGGGGTACTTGGGTATGTTAATATTTATTTTCAACTATACTTTTATATTTATAGAAAATCTGAAATTATGACTCGTGACAATGTTTTTTCAAAACAAGAACAGTGATAAAGTTTGAAAATGTAACGTATTGTTTTCAGTTTCAGATTTGCTATACGTTTGTAATAATAATATATGATAAATGTGTAGATGCATAACAGAGAAGGAAGACTTTAAACATGAACATGAAGATCATAAATCACATGACAATGACATTGCAAATGATAAACTTCTGACTTGAACAGTGATAAAGTTTATTGTTAATCAATACTGTATCAAAGTTTCAAACTCATTAGGTACTGAATTAAGATTGATAAACAGCAAGCTGATACGGAAACCAAAGACCGAAAAAAAAAATCAGAAATCTTAATCAAGATCCTTAGTTATGACGCTCTCCATCAAGTACCCGGTACTTGCGATATGTGTACCCGGTACTTGGGTACGTGGGTACGAGTACCAAGGGTGTGGGTACGAGTACCCATGCAAAGCCATTTGCACTTTGAATTGGTGTTCAGTTCGCTAGTGAATTGAGTCAGAGGTGGTTTAATTCAGAACCGTTATTTGAGCTTATATGGTGATCAATTTGAGAGGAAGTTCTTGTTTGATTGTTCCAGCATTTAATAGAAAAGCCTGGAGGATGATTTGGATGCAGATCACGGCCCTTAGAGGTCTGCGATTGGAATTATAGGCAGCCACCAATCATCTACAGGCAGCGGGCAAGGTTTAGAGGGTGTTGCAAAGAGTTTAGAGAAGTTACTTAGCAAATTCAAGGTGGATCCATTTGATGTCAGGTTTCTAATTAGCTGCAATTTAATTTCAGAATTTAATAAATAATTTCCTCTTGCATTGTATACGATTTCTCTCAAAAATAAAAACATCTGGTTCAATGCTTTGGAGATTAGTTTCATAATTTCCTTTCCTATTGAAAGTTATCATCTTGTCTAGCAACATTTTTCAAAAATTCAAGGAATTGCTTATTTATTTCAAAAATCAGTTTATATATCTAATTTGCAAAGCAAATTAATAGACTAGTGAAGTTAGAACCGATTGGGGCTCTTACAATGGTATCAGAGCTGTTTCTTGCCATCCTGCACGGTTGGAATCTCAAGTTCCCACGTTTGATATATGAGTGATCAGCACTTTAGCTTTTTCTCAGTTATAGATAAATAAAAGAAAACCAGTAAACAGGGAAACCAGTTGAATAGCATGGCTAATCTCAAGAAGCAAGCAAATGCCATGATGGAATGAATGGAAAAACTTAGACAAAATCAGGAAAGGACGAATGCTTTGTTTTAAAATCCGTCAACCATAGACAATGGGGCAAGGTATATAGCTTCCAGTTTTAAAAAGTCTTCCTCACAGAGAAAACAGGAAGAGAGGTAAAGGAGTAGCTTCAGCAGTCTGCAACCATCTACTAGTGGACCCTTTGCTCAATGGGGCAGCTACTAGTCCATTTACACAATGATGTTGGAGGCTCTTCTCAAGAGCATCTAGTTATGACAGACTTGCTTAAGGACAGTTGCATCGAGTCCCAGCATTTACATGAGACATGCGCTAGTGACAGAAAATGCCGATGACATGATAGCCACCAATAATGGCAGCCTTGCATCAGTTGATAGTAATGAAAATGTTAGTCATACAGAATCTGATTTTTATGACAGCAATCCTACTTTTGAGCCTATTGATGGTGTTGATGACAGGGCAAGTGTGGAGAATGCTATTGGTATCACTACGAGTTTCAATTCACATGACGAGAGTGTTAGTTTTAAGGATTGCATGGAAAATATGAGCTCTAATGACTCTAATTTTATAACAGGAGTCATAATGGTGAGCCTATGCAGGAGATGGCAGCTTTTCCATAGAGTTCCCTAGTCTTGACACTCAGGATTCGGGTGTTAGAAGTGTGTTGTATCATGTAGATTCGTGCCATAATGATGCTGATTTTCATGACAGCAATGAGTCATGTTTGCAGCAGCACGAGGAAGTAGAGAGTTTACAGGGGAATGATTTTGGCATTGGTGATGTGGACACTGCTGAAGTTATCTATGAGGATGACTCATGTTGTAGTAAGGCTAATTTGTCATATCAGACTTTAGAAAATGGTTCAGAGGACTCATTAGTTGATGATAGGTCCTAGGATGACGACTTACAGTTGCATTGGTAGTGGAAGCATAAGAGGAGACTGGAGTAGTAACAGCTTCTACTTGTTCAGACGAGTTATTTGTTGAGGTGCTTAGTAGCAGTACCTCAATTGCTGATGTGTTTGTGGATGATAGCACACATGATGCTACTTGTCATGAGGTGAGCGATGTTGATACGATTCCATTTCACAGTGCACATTGTAGGTCACAGAGCTTACATGGGAGCCAGGGTATGCAAAGACATCAGCTGACTGGGCAGTTGAAGGTAAGTGATAGTCAGATTGCTACAGCCCTAGAGCATTATGATGTTTCCTGTCATATGTTAGCCATATTTGGTTGGCTTCTCCTATGTCAGATCAACACAATGGTAGTGACTTTTCCCTGACAGAGATCCATTCTCTATGAGAAGCTATGAGAATCATGAAACATAATTACTTAGAGTAGATAGCAGACAGGGACTACCTTCTTGAATGGGGTTGCACTTGTTAAGATACATTCTTGTGGAAGGAAGAGGTAGTTGATCTCACTCATGAGCTTGAGGCAACTTCTGAGATATTTGAGAACACCTAGTTGGCTCTTCAGGACTCGCAGTAACAGTTAGAGGAGGTTACAAGGAGTTGAGCCAAGCACATACTTCCCTAGTTGCAGATTCAGTTCAGCTTCCTACTATGGCAGTTGGTGATGAGTTGATACCCACGGGTTGCGATGATGGTTGTAGTGAGGAGGTGGCTACATCCGTCGTGGATTTAGGTGTAGTGGAATCAACTAGGGTGAGTACTTTGATTGGGAGTTGCGGAGAGCCTCTTATTGTAACAAGTCCTCCTCGAATAGTTAGCACGATGTCAAATGGACAAAACAGGTTATTGGGACTCCTTATGTGGCAGTGGTGAATTTTTCAGGGAGTTCTGTGATAGTAGACTGTGCTACTCTGTCATTTTTATAGGACATAGACAGAGTATCATCTGGTTTGGAGATTAGCTCTCATGTTGATTTGTTTCCTTCTTCTGGAAGCAAATCGGTTACTTCATCTCACGCAGCCAATAGCAATAGATCATTGGTTGTATCACAGGATCAAGGTGATAAGCTGAGGGTTACAGGAGAAAAAGTTGATTCTACCTCATTTCATTTCAGCTGCACAAATTCGTTTATTGAGTAGTTTGAGACTCTGGAGTTGTAGGAGGGACCATTTGGAGTCATTACAGGTACTCTCATCTGAGGTTCTTGCAGAATCCAACACTTAGTGGGAGCAATGGTAGAAGCTTTTACAATAATGCTTCTTCACACATATTTCATGGTAGGGTTTGCAGAGAGGGTTACTAGATGCTCTACCCAACCAGTTGTTTGGGGTCAGAGATTGGAGCCATCTTCTGATCCGCATGTTGTTAGTGATAAACCACTAACAGAGATTAGAGCTTTTTAGAATAAATATATAGTTAGGAGTGCTCATCGTTTCTCTTCCAATCCACATGTTGAGGATTTGATTATGTGTAGAAGTGGATGGGCTTCGAGATCATACCATCCTTTATGGGATGGGCTTATGCCATCTTCAGGGGATGGAGTTTGTTGTTGAAAGATAGCAAGAGGCTACTTGGAGAGTCGATACATCCACAATAGTTTCATAGGGGTTGAGTATCTTGTTTATAATGTAGGCACTCTTGGGAGTTCCTTTCCATGCAATATAGTTGGATTTCACACTCATGGGGGATTGGTAGTGTACAAGGAGATTTGGTCTATCAAATGTTTTTATATATCCTTCCTTTCTGAAGATGGATGCATGTGAGCCTCGTCTATTCTAGGACCCAGGTAGAGACAGGATTAGCAATGCAGGTTGGATGGGTCCCAGCGGATTGTTTCACTTTACGCAGCATAATGATGACAGGATCATGTTGGCGCAATTAATGTTGTGGGTTATTTACCTTGGCTAACATGGATTAAAGATTTAGGACCCCGACATACTTTATTGAACACTCTTCAATGTGTTGTGGGATCCTTTATGTGCATCGGGATTCCAGCTTGGAATTGCTAGGGGGTTTTACAATTTGTACATGATATGGTCTATTTGCAGTTTCATTTATAATTCTCATGTACAACGTTTGGTTAGATGCACAATTTCAAAGAGCAGAGTTTAAACAAATGGATTGGTGTCACTTCTACCGAGTGTTGGTTATTCTAGTGCTTCAACATTTGTGTTTCAGCATGGGACATTTTCCAGTCTTCCTTTGGATTTCCAGTTCAGTGGAATTTCCTTGCAGTGGACATTGCTTGGGGACAAGCAATTTCAGGGAGGACGGACTGTAATGTCCGCATTTTTTAGTTGCATCAGAGTTGATGAATTTAGCTTGTCATTGGGTCCTTGTAGGATGATATTGGTGATTAGAGGACTTTGTTGTGGAGTTATTTGTCTCTCTAGTGGCCAATTGTGACCTTTGGCTCCATTTTGAGGGACTTACTATTTATAATAAGTCAACAAATGATTCCAATGAGCTCAGATGATTTCAGAGGAGTTATATGATGCTTTCAAATGTTATTTTTGGTTTTTGGTTTGGGCTCCAGGATTCATGGAGGGAGTGCTTAAATTTAGTAAGTCACCTAGTCAAGATCATTCATCATCTTTTATCATCAGGATCACTAATGTGCTATCAGATTTTCAATTCTGGTGTTGTTAGGCCATTTTTGCAAGTTGGGTACACTATTGGTTATAATTTAATTATAATTACTAAGGTTGTTAAACTAATTGAAATTGTTTAATGGGCAACTTAGTGTTATAACTCGTTGGAATCGGGATGAGAAGTTTTAAATCATGGGCACATGAAATAGGAACCTTGTGTGTCAAGATATAATTGTATTATTGAAGAGGTTAATTTTGGTGCAATTGGGGAGTTTAATTATTTGTCAACTTTAAATTATAACATAAAGTTGCTTTATGAGAAATGAAATTGAAGTAAATTAAAGGAGATGAAGACGAATGGAAATTGAATATTACAAAAGGGGTTTCAAATTTAATTTCATGCCTTATGAACGTATTTGGATATTTTTGGTTATTTGGTGTTGAAGTGTGAAACCAAGAGTTTCGGCTTTTTTCAGTCTAAAAGAATTGAGAATTCTTTGAGCACTTGCACTTTGAATTGGTGTTCAGTTGGCCAGTGAATTGTGCTGGAGGTGGTTTAATTTAGAACCATCATTTGAGCTTATATGGTGATCAATCTAAGAGGAAGTTCTTGTTTTATTTGTTTCAGTATTTAATAGCAAAGTTTGGATGATGATTGGATGCAGATCACAGCCCTAAGAGGTCTGTATTTGGAATTATAGACAACCACCAATCATCTACAGGCAGCGGGCAAGGTTTAGCGGCTTTTGCAAATAGTTCAAAGATGCTACTTAGCGAATTCAAGATGGAGCGATTTGATGCCAGGTTCCAAATTAGCTGCAATTTGATTTCAGAATTTAATAAATAATTCCCTCATGCATCGTATATGATTTCTGTCAATAATAAAAGCATCTGGTTCAATGCTTTAGAAATTAGTTTCATAATTTCCTTTTTTATGCAAAGTTATTACCTTACCTGGCAACATTTTTGTTAAATTCAAGGAAATTCTTATTTATTTCAAAAATCAGTTATATATCTGATTTGCAAAGCAAATTAGTATTTTGGTGAAGTTAGAATTGGTTGGGGTTCTTACAATCTTTCTTTGCATTCCAAGACAACTATTTTGTTAAAAGGTTTGATCTTATTGAAAAGGTGATTTTTGATACCAAACACAAATGCTAGAAATGTTGAAAAATGTCTAGAGTGCCAATCTGTCATTGGCAACTTTCATTCTTGTGGCCCAATTTGAAAAAATAACAGTAATGGACGACCAAGGCACTGAACCAACTAATTAATACACAAACTGATTTGTTTCCCTGTGCAAAGGATTTCTTCATTGTTTACTACAAGACAAAAGAAAACAAGAACACAACTCCAGCATGTAAGCCACAATATTACATTAAAGTAATATTTTCTTATTTAAAGGCCATTTAAGAATGTTTATTTGTTTTTTAGTTAGTTTGTGTCTTTGACTTTTGGTTACATTTAAAAGCATCATATATATTGTAAACTCTG
The DNA here is from genome assembly GCA_028749045.1 of Cupressus sempervirens. Lineage (NCBI taxonomy): Eukaryota > Viridiplantae > Streptophyta > Pinopsida > Cupressales > Cupressaceae > Cupressus > Cupressus sempervirens. Next base: position 213,033,770 of record CM053790.1, read on the forward strand.
TTTCATTGTTAATCAAACAATTGCCACTATATGGTATCAGATCAGGTTTTCAATTTTTGGGCATATTTTTGTTAAATAAAAATCCATAGGTGATCCTCAAAAATATTTTCAGAAGTTTTTATCGATTTTGTGCAACAAAAAATAATTTTTCTCCATATTGAAGAGATAGCAGGTCTGTGCAATCGAGAATCATGACATTTCTTTAATAAAATTCGCATTTGTTTACTTTTCACGCAAGGTTTATCTGACGGTTGCTGAATTTTGCAGCTGAGTTTTCTCTACTACTTCCCACATTTTTCTTCTAAATCCATTGCATTATCTGGCAACCCGAGTTTCTGAGACAAGTAATTGGGAAAATATTGGATAATATAATGAATGAGCAAGATGCTAGATTACAAAGACGATGGTTCTATTATGAAACAATCATTTTTATTAGAAACACTCTAATAACAAAAGAATAATAACAATATTAGTTACATTCTAATATTTAAAAGATTTAAAATATTGAACCATTGAAATAATAATAAACAAGATATTACAATGAGAATTCATTTTTAAAGAAGGGCAAATGCTTTGTCCCGAAGTTGTGGATCAGTGAGGCCACAATTGGGGGACCTTGTTGTCGGTAACACTATACTATAGCCGACGGGATTAGCTAGTGTCTGAAAGGTTGCATGACGGTTGAGTCACCCCTTTGGGAGATATATGTACATCGTCCGAATGGAATTATGAATGATCATTGTACTCTTGATTGCATATCTGCTTATATGAATAAAGTATCTTGTTCTATGTTACATTCTAGTCTCTTAATGCGATAAATATCTGTTTACCCTACATGGTAAACATTTGGCGTCGTTGTTAGTCGAACCTAGTACAAAAGATGTGTTATGAAGATTAATGCCGAATTTGATCAATAAAGATCGAAATAAAATAAAAGTAAAGGATGATGCACGCACAGCACGGGAAGCATTAATTCTCACACAACAAGCGGAGTGAAGGCAAAAGTTTCAACAACTCGCTGACAGGCACTGAAGTGGTGAAGAAGCACAGACCGAGGGAGTGCATTCACCTAGTAGACCGAGGAATGCTGAGGACTTGCTTGAGGAGACGTGACAAAGATTGAATTTAGTGGAAGAGACAAGCAAGGAGTTCCTAAACTTGTATACCCCAAGGGTAGAGAATCCGGATGGAAGAGAAGGAATCCGCACGGCTCAAGGTGTCAAAAGAGCACAAGCATGAGGTGAACTCTTCTTTCCCGATACACCAGACGAACGGATACAAGTTGAGAATCGAACAACTTTACGTCTAAAAGACCTCTTCACACCACAGAGTAACGCAGTTGTCCGAAGTAGTGCGGTTGTGCAAAACAATGCAGGTACATAGAATAGCGCGGGTGCACCACAAGTCAAACTAGAGGTAGTGGGATCTGATGCGATGGTCACAATAGATGATGCATTATTGGCCACCAATGAGGGTGCTGCAGCACAGAACTTGAGTGTGCAAAACTTAGGTGAGCAGGATTTGAATAGGTACTTGGGTAGGAGATTCAGCATTAGACCAGTAACACCGACATCTGCCACCCTCTCCGTTATGAGAGAAGTACCTCGGGCGATGGATCCTCTAGCCCCACTTGAGGAGAGTCATCCTACAATTGCAGTTGAACCACTCCCACCACCTCCAACAGGGAGTACTACGAAGAGGATGTTAGAAGCAGTAGAGGCAACGATGGCCATTGAGCACCCCACATCACTAGACCCCTTGGCAGCTATAGGGGAGGATCTCGAGACATACTTAGCGGACATGGTGACTCGAGGTCGCCAAGTAGTAGTTTCAACACAGTAACGTGCTTTGGAGGCAGTGGTGCAGGATTTAGAACAGGTTTTGTCATTTATGTGGGTTGGTTGTCCAGCTGCCTTCTCGGTATGTTTCGACGCACGGGGATGGCCAAACACAAAGACCCCTGAGATGCGGCAGGAGTGGACCACTACAGAGCCTATAGAAGAGAGAAGAATTGAGAACCTAATGCGAGAGATAGTACAAGTATATTAGGAAGTGCACTATGCTCTACGAAGGAGTGAGACAGATCAGGTAGCAGCAGCGAGGGCTCGGGAGGAGACAGCTACCAAATTAGCCGTAGTAGAAGCCAGTTTGGTTGCATAGCAGGCAGCTTGGGAGGAGCGAGCAGCACTCATTGCTGAGAGGGAATCAGAGAAGGCAACATCTGTATCTCAGTTAGGGAACGCAAAGAGGGAGTCGGATACAAAGGAGGTAGAGCTCCGAAACATTGCTGAGATGATGAAGAGAGCATTGGAACTTCAGATGTAGGCTAAGGTGGATTTGAATGCCTTGACACAACAGGTACACAAGTTGAGGGCACAACTGAATGAGTTACGGGCTCAGAGGACATCTACTACACCAGCCCTACCAGGGACGCACCCCTCCTCTTCTTAGTTTTGTTCTTAGTCTTAATGTACTTAGTGGTTTAGTTGTCTCTATTTTGTCATCCAGAGACAACTTTTCTTTTGGGGGGGATGATGTTGTCAATAAAACTATACTATAACCGACGGAATTAGTTAGTGTCTAAAAGGCTCTGTGACGGTTGAGTCACCCCTTCGGGAGATATATGTACATCGTTCGAATGGAATTATGAATGATCATTGTACTCTTGATTGCATATCTGCTTATATGAATAAAGTATCTTGTTCTGTGTTACATTCTAGTCTCTTAATGCGATAAATATACATTTACCCTGTACGGTAAACAGGCCTCATCCCAATGGGATTTGAACCTTGCTATCAAGAACAACACACCTACACATATTACAAAGATATTATTCTAATAGAGTTCTGGTATTTTAATGCCCAACCTCCTTCAACCTTGACAACGTTTATAAACTCAAAACTTCTTCTGCCTACCTGATTGCATGTTGAGTGCCAAAAATTGTGAACGACCTGCTTTTTGCAGTTAGGGTTGGCAACGACTCTTCCCACACTCAGATCATCTCTCTTCATTGTGTTTCTTGTATACCAAGCATCACGTTAGGGTTTGCTCTACGTGTGGCGTTAGGATTTTTGGCCTACGGCAACATTTTTCCCTACAAGTATTGTCTTGCCAAATCCAAGCTTTTATGCATTTAACTCAATGAGATTTGCATTTTCTTCTAGAAAATTGTGGCATTTTTGTTTAAGTTTGTTCACAGTCCCTTCTCAAGCAAAATCATGACCCTTGTAAAGTATATCTTGCTGTATTTCTATTAAATATCATTCTCGGCAATTTCTATTGCAATTTTCCATAAAATTGAGGGAGGCTCTCATAAAATGTGCCCTAGGTTTTTCTACCTGCATTTTCTCAGAGGGTTGTTTCTCTCATATCTCGCAACAGTGTTAGGTTTTGCTGCAACACTTCTTTTCTAATTGATTTTTTTCAAAAATCAAGGTTTTGCTGCAACCAATCTTTCCGGCATCCATCTATTGAGATTCGTGCCTCAAGTTATGTGCCAGCAATTGTCATATCCCTATTTGAGATAGAATTTTAATAATAATTAGTCTATACAAAGTTAGTAAATAAAGAATTTTAATAATAATTAGACTATACAATGTTAGTAAATAAATAATGATAATAGAGTTATATTAAAACTAATACTAAAATATTAAAATAGGAGATAATTATTATTTAATCTATATTATTAATGAAATCATATTTAGTATGATATTTTAAATAATTAAAAAATAATAAAATCAAAATGAATAAAGAAAGAAATTACATTAAATACAAGAGACAATATTGTAGAAAGTATGTTAACTTTCTAAATAGAAATAAATAATATATTAATAATAAACACAAATAAGTAAATAAATAAATAATATAACATAAAATAATATAAATTAACTAAATCTAATGAAAAGTCGAGAGATATTTAACAAATAGACATCTCCTTAAAATTAAGATATAAAAGGGAAGAGAGTTTATTTTAGAGAGGTAAAAAAAAAGGAAGAGGAGATGAAAGGAGTTCAAAAAGGAAAAACAAAAGAGGAATATAATATGAAGAAAATAAGAAAGTGACTTTTTGAAAAAGTATCAATGATATTGAAAGGATGTGAACCTTTGAAAGAGTCATAATTATGAATAGTTGTGACTATTCAAAAAATGTTTTAATTATAAACTATTTGGACTTTTCTAAAGGATCTTGATTATGAAATGTTGCAACTTTTCGACAGGGTTAAAACTATGAATTGTTGTGACTTTTCAAAATATTTCTACCATGAAAGGTTGTGACTCTTGAGAAAGAAGAAACAAAAAGGGCCAAATAAGGATCCAAATGGACCATGCAAAGAGGAAGGTAAGAAAGGTATGTTTATGGATTATATTTTCTTAATTATAGTTATGAATCTATTTATATTAATTAATCATACTTATAGATTATATATAAATATAGATAAAGGTAGAATTTGAAATGGATAACACACATGACTTAATAATTAAAGATTTAAGATCAAGAGATTCCCTTTTGAGAGAAGAGAATGATCTTAATATGGTTAATTGTTTAAGATCAAGAGAGTCCTTTTCGGAAGAGAGTGATCTTAATAGCTTAAGATCAAGAGAGTCCCATTAGAAAGAGAGTAATCTTAATTCAGTTATAAGGCCGGAATATTCCATAGATGTTAACATATGCATGTGTTAAGGGCCCTAGATAGAGAAAGTCTCTTCTAGGAAGGACCTTAAAGGGAACACTTCATAGAAGACGTTGAAGTAACTGGGGATCTAAAGATCCTCAAGGGAGTTATTGATCCTGATGTGGAGACGTCTTTAAGGTTGGGTTAAGATAGAGGGTAGAATAGTGAAATATATTTTATTATTGTATAAATTCTAACATTGGTTTTGCAGATATTATTGTCCTTCCTAGTGGTGACATTACAGCAATCTCTAAGTTTGCACCTTGGGGTATGTGCAAGTGTCATTGGGTTGACTAATTGTGACCAGTCTATTAGTCTTTACCAACACCTTGATATCCATGCCTGCAGGCTTTGTCATTTTTAAACTTATTTTTTAATTTTGCAATCGCATGTGACCTTTTTGTGCATCAAGAATTGTGCAAGATGGTCTCTGACAAAAATCATGCTAGAGAGTAGTCAAAAATTCAATGGCTGCAATTACAACACTTGGAAACAATAGGATGCTTATGATAATTATCAGTGTCTTGATCAAGTTGCTCTAGGCACTCAGTCTTGACCCATAGCAGCAAGAACAGACCAAGACAAATATGTGAGTACAACAATAAAGTCACGATGCTCATCAAATTATCTATCATTGATGATTAGTTGTCTCAAGTGTCATTTGGCAAGATAGCTATAGAGATCTAGAAAGACTTACTCTAAATAACTTTCCACAATCATATGAGCACTTCATTGAGATGTTCAACATTACTTCCACTAGTGTTGATCTCAAATTTTGTCAATCTCTACAACAAGATTCTACAGCGGGATTGATGGAAACAACAGTTCAAGACTAGCACCAACACTTCCTCTATCAAACAAGCTTTCATAGCAAAAGGCTCAGATAAGGACAAAGGTAAAGGTAAGTCTTCCCAATAAAAGGGACAACATAAACCTCAAGAGAATCCCAAGGAAAATGATTAGTGCAATTACAGTCACAAGTGTGGTCTTGAAGAAACAATGCAAAAAACGCTTGGTTGTTGAACAATCAAAGCACGGAGGGTGGCATTAGAAGGCCCATATTGCAGAGCATACTACGAAGAAGTCTGTCTTTGATGCTTTTAAGGCCAAAAGCCTAGCAGACCATGTAATCATCTTCCTGGAACATTGCTTTTAGAGCTCCTTGGCATTTCACTCATCGACAGGTCTAGTTCACAAAATGGTAATCTTTAGAGGAGGAGAAGAGTATTCTATTGTTGACATGGGAAACATTCAGATTACATGTGGTGGGAAAAATCTTATATTTCTCAATCTATACTATGTTCTGGACACGGAACTCAATGTTCCCTTTGTTAGTTAAAGTATGCGTCATTCTCCAAAGCCAAATGTCATCTTTAGTGTATACAAGTGCAGCATTGTCAATAAGGGGCTCGCACCATTGTTGTTGGCCACAAGTATCATGCTCTTTACAAACTTGTTGAAGATAGTGATTCTCAAGAGCATGCCCTGGCAGCAAAGAATTCTATCAGCACACTTTGGAATCAGCGGTATGGGTATCTAAATATTCACTATCTCTCTTAGCTAGCTTGAGAGAATTTGGTCATTGGATTACTTGACAATCAGTCTCAAAATCATGTTGTGAACAGAGATTGCTAGGTAGGAAAGCAACATTGAACTCCTTTCTCAAATGTCCCCCTCTTGGAGAGCATCAAAGAGGTATTGAAACTAGTTCATGTAGATGTCTATGGACTGATGAACACTGCAAAAATCAGTGGATACAGGTATCTTCTGTTATTTGTTGATAATTTTAGTGAGGAAAATGCGGGTGTTTTTCCTTGAACAAAATCAAGGGTGTTTGGAAAATTTTAGAAGTTTGAGGCCTCCGTAGAAAAAGAGTCAGGATGTTAGATTATCAATCTTAGGTCAAATAATGTGGAGAATTTTGTTCTACAGACTTCTCCAACTGTTGCACTACACATGGTAGTAAATGTCAACATACTACACCCTACACACCTCAGTAGAACAATGTTGTTGATTAGAGGAACCACACAATCACTGAAAGGGCTCGTTCTCTGTTAAAGCATAGACATGCTTATCAGAACTTTTGGGCAGACGCAATCTACACTGCAGTTTACCTTCTAATCAAGTCTCCCTCACAGACTATTTTGAAGGTGACCCTAGAGGAAGCTTGGTCTGAGGGAAGCCCAAAATCGGTCACTTCAAGGTTTTTGCCATATACAGCTTATTATTGGTTCCCAAATGCCAAAAGAACAAAATTATATTCTAAGAGCCAAAAGTTAATGCTTTCGGGCTCTAGTGACTACCATAAGGCTTATCGGTTTGATTGATGTGGACAATGATCATTTAATTTTCAATCAAGATGTTGTATTTGATGAAGGTGGGCCTTTTCATCCCGCTTCTCCTAATTTGAACCCTGAAGATCAGGCTCTAAAGGCTAAAAATCTAGGTGACTGACTTCCCCTAGCTGCCCCTGAAGGGAGGGGTTTTGATGATTCTAAACCAGAGGCTATAGAGTTTCCTCAACATGATCCTGCTCCACAAAATTTGCTCAGGCTAATCGTGATCAGAATCTAGATGACTCTATTGCAGGCAGCCCTAGTTATGATAATCAACCTGATTTGGGCACAAGTGCTTCTACTCTCCAGCCTAAGTGATGGAAAAAGACTATTGGTGATGTTCGACATGATGAACTAGTTGAGGTAGATCTTCTAGAGGCAAGAGCAAAAAAACAAAGTTTATATTACTCTTATGGAAAATCTTCAGTGTGTTTTATGAGCCTCAAACTTATTCTGTAATGAAAGGACCTAAATGGGATCTTCAATTAGGGAAGAAACCAATTGGTTGAATGAGTCTATAAAGTGAAGCACAAAGTTGACGGAACTCTTAAGTACAAAGCTTGATTGGCAGTTAAAGGTTTCTTGTAGAAAGAAGGCATCAATTGTGAGGAAAATGTTGCTCCTATAGCAAAGATGAGCACCATCCGGTTCGTTTCGGTTATTGTTGCTCAGTATGGTTGGACACTCCATTAGAGGATAATAATGCCTTCCTCAATGGTGGTTTGGAGGAAGAGGTCTACATGATGCAGCCTCAAGGTTTCAAGGTTCCCATAAAGAACACTAGGTATGCAGACTAGTGAAGACTCCCTATAGCCTAAAGTAAGCTCCTTGGGCATAGTACATCAAAATTAACAAGTACTTGGTTGAGCAAGGATTTTTGAGGAGTCCTTTCAATCCCAACTTGTATGTCAAGAACATTGATAATGAAATCCTTCTGCTTGTTATCTATGTTGATGACCTAACCAAAACTGGTAGTGTGGCATAGTTGATTGAGCAAATCAAACAAAACTTGTGTCAGTCATTTGATATGACAAATTTGGGACTTCTACATTATTGTCTTGATGTAGAGATTTGGCTAAGAAGCAATAGTATCTTTATTTTTCAATTGAAGTATGCCAAGAGTTAGCTAGATAAGTTCACGATTACTAATTGCAAGCCTACATATACACCTATAGTTAAAGGGTTAAAAGTTGAAACTATTAGACAAATAAAATTCGCCTGGGTTGAATGGCCAACATCTAGGCAAGTAGTGAGCAGCCTAATTTATCTTACAACCACTAGACCTCATTAGGGTTATGTTTTGATCTCACTTCATGACAACCCCTAACGCAAAACATTATGTTACAATGAAGTGTGTTTCGAGATATGTGAAAGGGACACCTGACACTAGCATTCTATAACACCAAAATCAAAGATCCTCGACCAATTGGTTTTACAAACTCAGACTGGGCAAGTTCAGTTGATGATAGGATGTTTACTTTTAGGTATGTCTTCAATCTTGGCATGGGTGCAGTCACACGGGCCAAAAAGAAGCAGCAGATTCCTCAACAAAAGGAGAATATCAAGGAACTATAAAAGCAGCATGAGAAACAGTTTGGCTTCAAAAAATGCTTTTGACATGCAATGTCTCAAGAAGCTTCTTCACCCTTGGACTATGGCAATGAATGGATGCTAAAACTTACCAAGTATCGTGTCTTCCACGAGTGCACCAAACATGTTGAGCTTCATTGTCATTTCATCCGCAAACTTGTAGAGATGGATCAATACAATTGCAATGTGTTACAATTGAGAATTAGACTACGGGCATCCTTACCAAGTTTTGAGTTTGGACAAGTTTGTAAAATTTAGATGGCACCGTGGTGTAGTTGATAGAATGACAATTAATGGAGCCCATTGAAGTAATATTTTAGTATTTAGTAGTCATTTAGTGATGTTTGACTATTTTTTAGTTTGTTTCTATTTTAGACTTATGTTCAAGTTTGTTCCGTTTAGAAAAATTGTAATTGCCTACATATTGTAAACTTGTTTTCATTATTTATTACACAATTACCATTACATTCCAAAATAAAAACTCAATGTTTGTTAGGCCCATCTACCCTTCCTCTGCCCTTAATGAAGACTCCTTTAACATAATTCCTATTTGCATCTGTCTTCCCTAGAATTTTGTCTTGACTATAGACTGCAAGCAATTGGTAATTCAATTGAAATATTCACGCATGCTTTTAAGGATACTAAAGATTAATTCCTCCCAAATTTTGTCAAAATCTATGTGCTAAGCAATTAAATAAGGATCATTTGAAGCCAATTCCTTTGAGAAAGAATGGATTGTGTTGATCTCATGTACTTCCAAAATAATATCTCTATAATATCTTGTTTATTAATATTTTAATGGTCAATATTATAAGTCTTGTAAATATTAGAATGTTTCTAATCATAGTTACACCGCCCTGGGGGACGGAGGGACAAGTTTGCGAGCAGGGGGGACAGACGACATAAAGATATAAAATACTAGTTTACCAAAATTTAAATACTTGAACATTGCATTGAATGTTGAACATGAAAGTGGAACATTGAACATTGAACAATATATTAAATTTTAAGTACTCGAATGAGCAAATGGAATAGTTCTAACTTCTATTATATAAATATTAAATAATAACAGATATAGATATCAAAAGTATGAGTATCTCATCATTAAGATGATTACATTGAGCAACATGATATGATATTCAATACGCCCAATAGGATATTAAAAAATGTTTTATTTTTTAAAACAAACTTTATTTTTTGGGGGTTAGACAAGGGACACCCAATCGTCCCTTGGAGGAGTCATGGGACTTGCTCTCGTCCCCCCGTCTCCGCCACAATAGCGATTGATTGGTGGTGCTACTGGAGACACCAAAATGGCGTCCCCCCATCCCCATCTCCGAGACGTTGGGGATTTTTGGGGGTATGCATCCTCGTGTTACACTGTTTCTAATATTCTAGATGTTCTTTCATTATTAGAATGTTTCTAATAACTATAATTGTTTCGTAATAGAAACATTGTCTTCGTAAACTACAAAGGAGTGTCTTGCTCATTCATGAAAGTTTTGGCCACCTGTACGAGGAGGTGAAGTATGGAAGCTTTGATGACCTTATACAAGATGGAAGTTCACCACCCTTTATACCTCCTATCAAGCTGTGGTATTTTCTTGCTATCTCGCTTTCCATACTCCACCAACGGAGGATGGACTACACTAGTGGGATCGAAAAAACCATTTTATCTCATTCGTGTGAGGGAAAAGGCTGGACCATTTCCTTTAGTCGAACTTTATTTATCCAAACATTTTACCAAATCACTTGTACAATATGGTATCAGAGCCAAATTATTTTTTTGAAAATTTATAAATTGCAATTATCTATCCTAAAAAAATTGAAATAACTCCCAATTTTTTTATTTTAATTTTTTGCAAATATTCATCTTTACATCACAATTGATGTCATTTTTCTAGGTCAAAGGTAATTGTTCATGGCTTGTTTTTGTTCCTTCATAACCACAATTTATCCCCACGGAACTTTTGTCTGCATATCTGCACGTTGCTTTGAGGGATTTTTTGTTTTGCAGCCCCTTTTTTGCATTTTCCCTCTGCTATTTCTACCTCTCATGCCTGCTCTTCGCCTACTACTAATGGAATTTCTTTTTCGCAAACCATTTTTTGTTTTCTTTAGTTCCTTTGACCATCCTTTTGGTCATTTCTCTCTTCTAAGTCATAAGAACTGTACTTTTTCTTGTTTTTCACCCTCATTTAGAGGATTTAAGGGCCTCTCTCCTGCCAATTTTTTCAACATCTTCATTTTTTTCTTGCCTACAGTTTTTGTGCCAGGGTTTCCTTCCCATGTTCAACCTAGGGTACAACTTTTTTTGTCTCAAAGTATGAAATCTTTTCACTCGTGATATGCTTCTTCATTAGTTGCCTTATATAAGTTGTTGCGAACAATTGACTTAGGATTTTTCAAAACGCTTTAATATTCCAATCGGATTCGCATTTTGATTACAGATTCTCGGCAAGTCTTTCGAGATGAGTTTTTGGGTGTCTTTCAAAAATTTCTAGGTCTTCAAATAATTTTACCTTAGGATTCATGCCCAAAAATCTCTTGTTCAGTCTTGAAATTAGTGCTTGTTTTCTACCTCGATATTATTAAAGATATGATTGTCAAGTGTTGACTGTAATTTGCCTTGATATTTGTATCAGCATTCGATCAACCACCTTTGACCTCAATTTTCTACAATGGCGTCTCTAACAAATATTCTACTTGAGGGGAGTCAAAAATTCAATGGTAGAAACTACAATGCTTGGAAGCAGCATGTGATGGCAATTTTGGAATCCAAATTTCTTGACAAAATTGTTTTTGGCAAGACCAAACTAAACTGTATGTGTTGCAGAGCACACTGAGAAGGTGAGTTGCCTTCTATGCCTTCATGGCTAAAAGACTTGCAGATCATGTAAAATCCTTTGCCTGTTATATTGATTCAGGAGCCTCCTGCCACTTCACTCATCACTAGGATTGGTTAATAGATTTTCAGCCATTCTCGAATTCACTTATTTTGGAGGGAAGGAGTAAATTGTTCTTTGCAAAAGGCAATATATAGATTAAGTCTAGAGGAAGTAAAGTAATTCTCCTTGATGTATACTATGTTCAAGGAATGGAACTCAACCTTCTCTCAATCAACCAAATTTTTAGACATTCCCCTCGTCTAGACATGATCTTTTGTTCACATCAGTGCAGTATCATTGATAGGGAGACTTGGTCTATTGTTTCCCATGAGCCTTGAGGATCATGGTCTCTTTAGACTTGTTGAATCTAGTGATCCTTAGGACCTTTCTATGGTAACTTGTCACTCCTTTGTTAGTACACTCTAAAATCAGTGGTATGGGCACTTAAATGTGCACTATCTTTCTTAGCTTTTTGGGGAAGATCTTCTCATTGGACTGCCGTAGATTCAAACTCCAAACCTTGAAGCTTGTGAAGCATGTCAGGCTGTGAAGCAGCATCTTACTCTGTTTTCAGATGGTGACTCCTGGAGAACTTTTGAGGCATTACAATTGGTCCAAGCTAATATCTATGAACTTATGGCTACTCTTTTTGATATTGGGTCCAAGTATTTTTTTCCTTTTTGTTGAGGATTTGAGACGTAAGATGTCGGCGTATTTCCTTCATAAAAAATCAGAGGTGTTTGTGTCGTTTCAAAAGTTCAAAGCGTTTGTAGAAAAAGAGTCTAGTCAACATATTGTTACTCTTAGAACTGACAATAGGAGAGAATGATGTTCCTCCACCTTCTCCCATTTTTGTTGAGCCATTTTCAGGGTAATAAATAATTAATACTCATTAAAAAAATATGTTTCATTAATGTTATAATATAAAGTCAACTTTGCATCAAAAAGAAATGAATTGAAGTTATAAAAGTGACTTGTGGGAGAATATGGATTGAACTTCATGATATATTATAAAAGCCTAAGAGAAGAAAGGGATTCATTATTAATGACTTGTGCATTTTTCTTTTGTTTGTGTTGAGAAAAACTTGAAACGAAGGTCTAAGATTTTCAGCTTGCAGCATTGCAAATTCTTCACTTTTATAGCACTTTGGATAGTTTGCAAGATACCAATGAATTGTGCAAGTGCTTTAGTCTTATCCAGAGGAAAGGAATGGATTAATTGATTGCAGAGATTGGGTTTTGAATGTTTAATATTTTTCCAGATCAGCTTGTAGGGGCTGAAGGTTCTCAATAATCCAGATTGCAACTCTCAAAGAGGCCAGCATTAAAAATTAAAGAGTGGCCGCAGGTTATTTAGAGGCCATGTCAGCTAAGTAGAGGTGGTGTCTTGGGCCATTGGTGACACGTTTTGATAGCTGAGTTTTTTCCCTTGCATTTTCAAGCCTAGGCATCCATTTCTAGAGCAGCTGCGCCTCTTTTTGGTGATGATTAAAAGACCAGCAATCAGCTACCAGGTTTTCCTCTAAGCAGCGATAAATTTCAGAGTTCAACCATACGTTAATTTCAGATTTTATCAGTTGCATATATGTTGTTAATTCATGTTTATTGTAATTTGTCATTAATAAGAAAATGATAAAATGCATGGCAAGTGCTTCATAGATTGTTAGTATTCATGTTACATGCCAAGTGTTTGTTAAATTGCTGAAGCATAAAGATTTATCATTTGCCAAAGTTATGTCCAAGTGCTAAGTGTTTGAATTCATGCCTTATTATCACAAGTGAATATACTGAATTACTATTGCCATACAACTGTTTGACAGAATTTCCATGCAATTTACTTGTAATTTGTATTGTGTTTGTGGCACGAGAATTCAAAAATTTCAGTTCAGACCCTGCACACTAACTATTTGACGAAATGCACATGATACAAACTAAAGATTTAAGAGAAAAAATACAAGGGGAATTAAAGTGGTAAAGTTAGAACTGGCTGGGGTTCTTACAAGAAATTACATAAACTGTTCGTGAATGCATTGTCACCTAATGGTCAACAGTGAAGCCCTCCTTTGGTACTACTATGTACTCCTCTAAAATACTTAATTTGTGAAGTACAAGATCAAATATTGGAATATATCACACCATGGACACATTCTCAAGAAATACAATAGAAGACAGTAGGAGTTGGACACCATCACCTTTTAAATCAAAGAGAGCATGACTACTAATTTTCTTAAGGAATTTCCCCTATTCAAAGAGTTGAATGGATGGTTTCTAAGAAAGGATATTTGCTACAAACAACAATCAATAACTCAATCAAAGCCACACATAGTAGGAATATCATATCCAATCTCATCTCTGCCCGAGGGAGCCATTTGTTGTCCTTTCATGAGATAAGTAGGGAAGCAATTATCATTTTTCATCTCTTTTCCGAAAGAGTGGTCCTTCAGCTAGGAGGAAGAACAAGTCAGTATGAATTTGCATCTCTTCTTGTTGTACACACTTATGAGTCCCATCTCTCTGGACGAGCTTGGGCATGTACAGTTTCAAATGATTTAGGGTAAGACTCTCAGCTCAAATGATTTTCCTATTGAATTCTTAGATGAATTCCGGGTTACCTTAAAACTTAACCTATTAGAGGTGGTTTGAGAATCTCAAGGTAGTCATTGTCGAACTTAATACCACATTCCTCGTCTTGATGTAATGTTCCCATTGTAATAAATCATTAATCAAACTATTGTTAATGGGCCAATTGATTTAATATATCTCGGACCCATTTTTGTTTTGTTTCCGTAGTTTGTGTAGCCGTCGGCTATCTTTGTACACCCTCGGAAAGTTTTCCCCAATGGGTATTTAAGCACGGCTTGTTGGTAGTCATTAGGTATGCAATTTGGATTATTTTCTCTATACTGTGAATTCTTGTTGGAGTTCTTTGTTGTTTGCATTTCGGAAGTGAAAGACCTTTCCTATTTGGTTTGTCCGATTTCGATGGGATTTAACCCTCACCCTATTCTATCACCTGTAACACTTCGCTCGGATCTAGCAAATCGGAGCACCATCTCTTGGAAAATATTAATTGAAAGTCATTTGTATTCTAATCTCCATTATTGTTTGGTTCTATATGATGAATTTGGATTCCTAAGTTTAGATTGCATTCGCAGCCAGTGGCTTAATCAATTTTTTGCTCCCACACCTTTCCATACGACTCTCAAACATTCCCGTGTTGTTTCCTCCTTAATCGTACGGTCAACTACCCTTTTGTACAGCCAAGTTGGTAAGCAAGTTCACCGTACGGACTATCATCTGCCTACCGTATGGCCGACAGGTCTCTCCCGTACGGCCATCCAACTACTATGCTCTCTGTCAGTCGTACATCAATTCCCTGTCTATCGTACGGTCCACTTACCACCACATACAGCCAATATGTTTATTACTTCCCCATCCTGCACATCATATGGCCTCCACAACAAACCAATAAGGTATCGTACAGCTTATCTGGGCCCTCCTGTCACATGTGGTAGATTGTATTCGGACGTGCACACACGAACTTGTTACTATGGGTCAGGGGGACATTGGAACATTACAATGGTATTAGAGCTTCGATCCTACTAGCCTGTGGATAGTGAATAAGAGTGTATAGTTGGAAGAGAAGAAGAATCGATTTCGTTGATACAGAACCGAAACCCACAGCTGTCGATCTTGTGGCACTACTGAGAGAACTTGCGAGAAATCAAGCACAGATCAATGATACTCAACGTCTCATGGAAGAATCTCTCAAGAAGTTGGCAAACAATAAAATATCCAGTGAACAAAATGGGTCACAGCGTGGACTCAGTGTTGAGTAAAGCAAACCCTCATCTAGCACGCTCTCGACCTTCCATGTTGTCTTTTCCCCCACACACGGAGGCATGTAGCCGACCTTTGAAGAAATGCAAAAACAACTGAGAGAAGACTGGAAGAATGCAAATTTGGAGGAAGATATATCCTACAAAGATTATGCAGATCTGAGAATGAGATCTTCGAGAGGTGAAAACTAAGGATATTTTAACAATGATCTCAGAAGGAAGTTGAGTAAAGTAAATTTGTCTCCATTTGATGGATCCGGATCCATATCTGTGCAAGCGTGGGTAATGAAGGTCGATACTTACTTCTAGCTCAATCCTATTCTAGAGGAAGAAGCAATTAAATTTGCGGCATTACAATTGGAGGGAGTTGCGCATGAATGGTGGCATCACGGTACCATCACACTAGGGCATGATCAAATAAATACCTATGCGGGATTCACTAACAGATTGATAGATCGATTTGACGGTAAAGATCCAGAACTCAATTTCAAATATTTGGCACAACTGAGGCAAACTAGATCAGTTGACCAGTACATTGCAGAATTCATAAACTCTTTATTTTGGTCATGGACATTTCTGAAAGAAGACAGATAGTGCTTTTCATGGACAAACTAACAGAACCATTGAAGGGTTGGGTAAAAGGGTTCAATCCTGCCACCCTATCAGAGGCCATTAAGAAGGCCATGAGTATGGCATCATCATCAGCATCATCCTCACGAAATTACTCACATTCCAAACTATCAGTGTTTCCGAGGGTCAAATATAACAAACCTCCACCGAGAAAGCCGTCATTGGATGAAGCTACCAGACAAGAGCTCTAAAGGAAGAAATTGTGTTTCAACTACAAGGGACCATGGGAACCTAGGCACAGATGCCTCGAGAAAGGAAAAAAACCACTACATTGAGGTTGTGTCTGATGATGAGGACGAACACAAAGATATACCCTCTGAAGACAACCAACCCCACGAGGACACAAAAATGGTTAGTTTGAACTGTACAGAAAGAATTGCAGCATTGGTACGGCACGGAGGAACTATTGCCCTAGCCGGTAGCCTGAGGTGCACAGTGTTTCATTTACGGGGAACCCTTCAAGGACAGAGAGTTATGGTGATGCTCAATAGCGGGGCCACTGTTAACTTCATAAACTCATCTCTAGTGAAGCAAAGAGGTCTACCCACAGAAACGCATGCAAGTTCTAGGTCAAGGTTGCCAGAGGGACTCTTCTGCCCTGCACACACCTTGTTCCTTAACTAACTATCACAATGGCGAACCACACGGTGACCGAGGATTTCTTCATAGAGGATCTTGATGATATGGAGGTTATTTTGGGCATACACTAGATGGAGACACTTGATGAATACACTCAAAGCTTCAAACGGATGGACTTCACTTTTGTTGTCGATGGAAAGATTGTTCTCCATGGAATGGCAAATGAGGGTCCGAAGGAAGTTTCTACACGTCGAATGGAGACAATTTTTCGGCGTGATGATGTTCCTTAAGGCTGCACACTGTTTTGTCTCGGTAGAACCTATAAAAGGGCAACGGACGCCTCCCCAGGATGATGATCTCCAAAATGTTTTGAGTGATCATAATAAAGTTTTTATCGACATTCCTGGCATACTGTCTCATCAAGGGTTTGAACATACTATCGAGTTAGACGCAGGAGCCAAGCCAGTCATAACCACACCCTACAACCATCCCAAGAAATTCAAAAATGAGATCAAAAAGACAATTCAGGAACTACTTGAGAAAGGATGGATCCGTCCCAGTTCTAGCCCTTTCGCATCATCAGTGGTATTGGTTAAAAAGGACAGGACGATGCAAATGTGTGTGGACTATCGTGCGTTGAACAAAATAAAATAAAAAATAAATACCCCATTCCAAGGATAGATGAGCTACTGGATGAATTACATGGCGCAGTTTGTTTTTCAAAAATAGATCTCCATTCTGGAGACCATCAAATCCGCATGAGGGAAGAAGACATGAAAAAGACGATCTTTCGTTGTCACTACGGGCACTATGAGTTCTTGGTCATGCCATTCAGATTAACGAATGCACCTGCTACATTCCAATCATGCATGAATTGCATCTTCAACAAACAATTACATAAGTACTTACTGGTATTTTTTGATGATATTCTTATTTATAGCAGGACATGGGAAGAGCACCTAAAGAATCTGGATGAAGTCCTACAGATCATGAAGGATCAATCCTTGTTCGCCAAACGATCCAAGTGTGAATTCAGTATGACAGAAATATTGTACTTGGGGCATGTTGTCAGTGAATATGGAGTTCAAGTTCATTAGGAGAAGATTCAGGCTATCCTTGATTGGCCTCCCCCGAAATCACTCACGAAGTTACGAGGATTTTTTGGACTGTGCAGTTATTACTGGAGGTTTGTAAAAAGATTCTCTCAGCTCAGCACCGCATTAATAGATCTGACAAAAAAGGGGTCCTCCCAATGGAATGAAAAGGCACAATTCACTTTTGATAAGTTGAAAGAAGCAATGTGCACTTGTCCCGTACTTGCATTGTTTGATTTCACTCGACCGTTCATTCTAGAGTGCGACACGTCCAGAGAAGGCATTGGCGCGGTACTAATGCAAGATAGACACCCCATAGCCTATGAGAGCACGAAGCTTATGCAAACAAAATGCTTACATTCCATTTAGAACAAAGAGATATTGGCCACCATACATGCACTAACCAAGTTCCAGCAATATCTAGTGAGTGCCAAGTTTGTCGTTCGTACGAATCACAATAGTTTGAGATAATTTTTGGTGCAACAAGACTTGAACGAGAGGCAACAAAAATGGGTAAGCAAGGTTCAAGCTTTTGATTTTGACATTAAATATGTAAAAGGAAAGAACAATGTGGTTGCAAATGCTTTGTCCAGGAAACCTGCCATCTGTTTACTAACCCAGATTTCAGCTGACTGGAAAGCACATTTGTTGGTAGAATATTCCAAAAACACATTTGAATGTGAGCTAATGGATGGCAATACCTAGGATGATCGGTACAAAGTGGTGGATGAAATCATTTACTATAAAAATCGGATATTTTTAGTGCCGGAATCCAAATTGAAGCATAAAATCTTGAAGAAGGTACACAACTCACCCTTCGAAGGACACCCAGGCTTCCTTAAAACTTACAGACGTCTCAGGGAGAGGTTTTCATGGAACGGTCTTAAAGGAGATGTATTGCAATATGTAAGAGAGTGTGCAGTCTGCCAGCAGAACAATCCGAACATACTCTACCTGTCGGGTTACTGCAACCTCTATCAATTCCAAAATAGAAGTGGAAACTCATCTCGATGGATTTCATTACTCGACTTCCCAAGGTGAACGAAAAGGATTGCATTTTCGTGGTGGTCGACAGACTGACGAAGTATGCACATTTCTTCGCCATCCCTTTAGACTTCCAGGCCGCACAAGTAGCCGATCTATTTTTCAGATAAGTCCTTCGTCTACATAGGTTACCCCGAAACATTGTCAGCGATCGGGATGGATGATTTATCAGTATATTCTGGACAAAACTGTTTTGACTAGCAGGAACAGAATTATCGCCAAGCACTAGTTACCACCCTCAGACAAACACACTGATGGATATTGTAAACAAGTGGCTTGAAGGTTACCTTCGGAACTATGTTTCGGCACAACAACGGCCGTGGGTCAAATGAATGCACTTAGGGGAATATTGTTACAATACCACATACCACATGTCCACTAGGATGGCACTGTTCAAAGCACTATACAGGTACAAACCCCTTTCCTTCATAGACAGTTTTGGGTGATAATCGTGCACCAAGGGCGAGGGACTGTCTTCAGGAGGGACAAGACATCCTGAGATTGTTGAAAGAAAACTTACAACGGGTATAGAATCAACAAAAAATGTACGCCAACACACATCGAATCGAGAGAAGTTTCGAGGTGGGAGACTTGATCTATCTTAGACTTCAACCATACCGGCAATCCTCATTGAAGGAAAAGGGAAAAGAAAAATTGAAGCCACGATTTTATGGCCCTTATCGGGTAGTTCACATTGGTGAAGTTGCCTATGAGTTGGAACTTCCAGAGGGGAGCCGTATTCACAATGTTTTTCATGTCTCCTACCTTAACAAAGTCGTGGGATAGAACGTCATGGTAGCTGCAGACCTTTCGCCACTCAATGAAGAAGGAAAGCTCGCATTGGAACTAGCTGAGATCATTGAAGTACGTGAGAACACCCTGCTGAACTGCACAGTAAAAGAGTATTTGGTATGTTGAAAACACTTGCCATTGGACGACACGACGTGGGAGGGCACATTCTACAGCATCCGACATTGCATTTGCTTGAGGACAAGCAAAATTTGGGACGGGAGGACTCTAATGTTCCAGTTATAAAATAAATCATTAATCAAACTATTGTTAATGGGCTGATTGATTTTATATATCTCGGACCCATTTTTGTTTTGTTTCTGTAGTTTGTGTAGCCATCGGCTATCTTTGTACACCCTCGGAAAGTTTTCTTCGATGGGTATTTAAGCACGGCTTGTTGGTAGTCATTAGGTATACAATTTGGATTATTTTCTCTGTGCTGCGAATTCCTATTGGAGTTCTTTGTTGTTCGCCATTTCTGAAGTGAAAGACCTTCCCTATTTGGTTTGTCCGATTTCGGTGGGATTTAACCCTCACCCTATTCTGTCGCCTCTAACACTTCACTCGAATCTGGCAAATCGGAGCACCATCTCTTGGCAAATATTAATTGAAGGTCATTTGTATTCTAATCTCCATTATTGTTTGGTTCTATCTGATGAATTTGGATTCCTAAGTTTAGATTGCATTCACAGCCGGTGGCTTAATCAATTTTTCGCTCCCATACCTATTTGTACGGCTCTCAAACATTCCCGTGTTGTTTCCTCCTTTACTGTACAGCCAACTACCCTTTCGTACGGCCAAGTTGGTAAGCGAGTTCACCGTACGGACTGTCATTTGCCTACCATATGGCCAACAAGCCTCTCCTAGCCATCAGGCCCCTCCCGTATAGCCATCCAACTGTTACACTCTTTGCCAGTCGTACATCCCTTCCCTGTCTACCATACGGTCCACTTACCACCACGTACAGCTAGTCTGTTTATTACTTCCCCATCCTACACACCATACGGCCTATCTAGGCCTTCTTGTCGCATATGGTAGATTGTATTCAGGAAATCTTTAGACACACACGCACGAACTTGTTACTAAGGGTCAGGGGGACACTGGAACATTACACTTGATTCTGAAAGAGAAGGTTGTTGACTCTTTGATTTATCCCATCCTACTGCTCTCTCAAATGTCACTTACAAAATCATTACCAAAGTCAATATGGGGATCACCTAAACTAAATTATAGCTACTCTCAACTTACATGTGCTACAAGGCTTTGTAAAGGGGTACCAAATACTTAAGGGTGTTGCTATGGTTGTTAAGGCCATTCACTCTATGTCGCATTGTAAGGAGAAACCTATGTTTATTAATCGGGATATGTCAAAGCCTTGTGACAAGGTTAGATTTTTGTCAAGAACACCCTTATTGCTTTTAACATCTACTCAAAATGAATCGGATGGTTGATGAGTTGTGTGGGTTCTCTTTATTATATTAAAAATAATGGTGTTCACTTCTTTCATTTCTTTTCTTCTAGGAGATTTTGACAAGGAAATCATTTATTAACTTACCTTTTCATCCTCATGACTAAAGGATTCTACGAAATTGCTTAAGAATCAAAAAACACTGGTAGTATTGAAGGATGCACTATTGGTCAAAATATGGATCTCGAAAGCATATTTGTTTTGCTAATGACATCACTTTGTTAAATGTTGCCAAGATTCAATCTATCAATCTTAGATAAAATAAGATAAGATAATAATATTAATGTCCACCTAAAGACCACCAAAAGGTTTATGGGACTGAAGGATTACAACAAGAAAGCTGACAATAGCAGGAGCACCAAACGGTGTCCAAGAAAAGCGTACAACAAACTGAGGAAGAAGAAAAGATATAGAGAGAGGCCAAGACAAGGACTAGGAGTCCTTTCTTGGTAAAAAGAAATCAGTCAAGGAAGGATACAATTGCGGATGGATAGAAGCTCTAATCTGTCTTTGTGAGCTCGTAGAGGAGTGTCGTTGGTGCAAGAAGTCAGTACGGGGTCTGACAGACCTGGAATGACCAAAAGAACTGGTAGAACTAGACGACCTTTTCACACTATGTAAAGGAGATAAGGGTATGAAAAAGGCAGTAATGAGCTGAGTACATGTATGCTGGTGAGGAAGTAGTGACTGTAAAGTACTATCACGGAGTAGGGTGGCCTCCTAAAGACAGAGTGCAAGACATCGTTGGTCACAGTAACTAAAGAAATCTGAAAGAGAAAAACAATTCTGGAATAGACAGTAAAATCTCCCTCTGATCTCATAATAGATAGGGCAACGAAAAATAAAGTGAGTCTTTGTCTCAACCTCATCTAAAGTACACAACTTACAAATCCGCTCTCCACTATCAATATGATGGTCGGTCTGAGCCTGAAGATGGTGAGCACCAACTCTGAAGGACCCCAAGGAGATATGCACGGCATGAGACCACTGCCGAGATAGGTAACTAGGACAAACAATAATCCCATCACAAATCTTCAAAAAGTGCTTTGCATAGAAAGTCATCCTCGGACTAAGCCACCAAGCGAGTTAGTCCAAGTAGTGATAATGTATTGTCTATAAATATCTAGTTTGACATGTTCATTCAACTCCTACCATGAGGGGAGGAGATGAGCAAGGGCATTCAGCGAGAATTGGTAAGGAGGGAGGCAGTCAATATCAATCCCAATCGATCTCAGCACAGAAGCACGTGCATACCAGCAACGAGCTAGAGAACAAGTATCAGAACTCGCAATAGCAACTGAAGAGCAATACGCCAAGTAGGAGTATCTATCACGTTAAGCAACCAAATCTACAAAACCACACAAACAATGAAGGAACCAAACCAGATCACATCAAATATGGCCGCAAGACTGAAGAGATGAGCGCCGAACTTAGCAAGAATGATACTATGAGGACTGAGCCTGTGACATCTAATGATGCGCCGTAAGAGCAAAGTCTGAACCCGTTCGATCGAGGCTCAATCAGAACCAAGGAGAGAGAACCAAGGAGAGACGGGCCTCAAACCACAGAGCCATAAAGAACCATCGGCCGGACAAGGGAGTCCAAGAGGGATAACTTGGACGAGGTATCCTAAAAGTGGTGTCTAAAACAATGTTTCTCAAGCATAGCAAGAGAACCCATACCCTTATTAACTCTGGACTAAACCGTCGATCTCATACTGAACCGAGGTCCAGAAAAATTCACCCCCAGATACATATAAGAGGAAGTAATCTCAATCTCCTGTCCTTGAAAAAAGAAATGAAGATGAGAAGTCTTTAAGCAATTAAAGATCATAACCCAAGTCTTACCCAGGTTAACCACAAGTTGTCGCTGATCACAAAAGGAAGCCAAACCATCAAGCAACCTCTATAAACTCTTTGGAGAAGAAACAAGAAGAACCACATCATTCGCAAAAAGAGGAATGGAGATCAAAACTAGGTGTAAGTAACAACCATCACCTGGGAGCGATGACTTCAAAAGGAAGTCCTCAAGCTCTTCAATATATAAACCGAACAAACTAGGGGAGAGAGGACAACCCTGTTTGACCCCAATGGTGCTATGGATCGGATCTGAGAAACCCTTAGGGGTCCTGAATCTACCCACCACAGTCTCATATAATCTCATAATAGGAGTAAGTAACATCTCAGAAATCCCAATCTCCCAAAGCCTCTCAAAAAGAGCCATCCTAGGTACAGAATCAAAAGCCTTGCGAAAATCAACAGAGCAACGGTAAACTTTCGTCGATCTATGTCTATCCTCCTAAATAATAGCCCGTAAAGTGAAAATATGATCCATGGTTTGATAGTTGGCCTGAAAACCAGCCTACCTGTAGTGCCTCTCGAGTTCGCAGTTTGTACCTCGTTTATTTTGATCCGAGAGATACTTGTTGGTCATGTTATGTTTTACATTTGAGATGACCTGAGGGTCGGATGTTATACTTTGATTTCAGTATCATAGATGTTAAACTACTCTGTTGTTCAATTGATCATATTTGCATGATGATGCCATTTTGAGATGACAGCATGTTTTATGATGACATATGATTATCCAGTATTTGGACATATCTCTGATTTGGTTATATGTTGGATTAAATGCTATGGTAATTTACTTCATTCTTGCTTTGTGCTTTATGCGAACGTGAGTGATATAAATGGATTATTTCAATATAATTGAATAAATAGTTAAATTTAGGTTATTTAATGCATTTATTGCTTCGGCTATGTTATTATATACAATTGCACTTGATCATGTGTTTTAGTGTGCAGGATTTATATCCCTAGCAATGGCACATGGAGTTAGCAATTCAGTTGTTCATATTTAACCAATGTCGTCCCTATATGGTCGACGTATCTTATTGAAGTGTTTAATTTAAACCTTCCGTTGATTTGATTAAATCCGTTTGCATTATGCGATTAGACCTGTGAATGTGTCTATGCATTTCGAGGATCGCATTGTCGCGAAAGTTGTTTAGGAAATTTCTGTTATTTTGGGTTTTCGGGCTTTATTTTTATTGATTTTAATTTCTAGCAGCTTTGCCATAGATGAATTCCAATTACTTGGAATAGCTTGTTTTCATTTGGGTTGATTTGGGATTAAGTAGGTTTCCTAGTTATTTACCCTAATCAATTATTCACTAGAAAAGTGAATAAGTATCCAAAGAGGAAACTAATTCCACACTTCTCACTTTTGGAAATTAAGAATTTGAGAGCTTTTTCCAAAATCCTCTTCTGGAGGATTGTGTTTCTATTTGTTGTGAGAGCTACGGCTGTGACTTTTGACAACTTCTGCGAGTTATTTATTTTATTGTGCTTCTTGTTTTTGCCCTTTTGGCTATAAAGTAGGGCTCTCTCGTTTTTGTATTTCAGCTTCGTTTCTATTTCCATTTCTATTAGTTGTATGTTAGGAGGCTGAGAACTAGTGTTCCCCTTCGTTTCTAATTGTTGGTTCTGCCCGATTGGTCAGGTATGAACGTTTTCCGATTTTTCGAGAAGAGGGTTTGGAGTTTCCCACTGTTATACTGGTCATTTTTGCATAAGGTGTCCAAACCTGAATTTTAATGGATTTTTGTGGCTTTTGCGCCCTAAGACCAAATGGGTTTTGAGTTCTAAGTTTTTTAAAGTTTTGGGGTTTTTATCTCAATTTGTGTCGCCCAGTTTTCTCAGGTTTTCTTGGCACGATGTTGGTCATGAACCTGGATCATCCATAAGATGTCAGATCATTGTTGCACTTTTATGTTGCATTGGGATATGTGCCACATCCGTCCTCCTGAGCTTGTATTTGGTTGAGTGTTATTTTTGCTTGGTGTTCTCATCCAATCCTTGAGTTATGATCTTCATGATGGTGGTGCGCATGCATTTGTCGGGTGACTTGCGAGGCCTGATCTTCTGTGGTATTTCCAAGAGTTATGATCATTTAGGGTTGGGTTGGGAATGTGCATGCCTACGGGCACTCATTGTTGGATGAGCATGGGTAGGGTAGGGTAGCACCATGGAGGGGGCACCTATCTCGTAGCCTGGTGATCATTATGCCTAGAGGGTTGGCAGAGGAAGTTTTAATCAAGTGATAACTAAATAAAATATTGGGTGGTAATAAAACTTAAGATAATAGAATGTGTGAACACCCAGTTAAGTTTAAGGACACAGTGCGAGAGCCTTCTATTGGGAAGTTGAACCATACGACATCTAGATTGGGCTTTTCGATGCCAAGCAACTCTCCATGCAGCAAGTCTCTACATAGTTACCCATTGAGTGTCTAACCAGGACCTATAGTACTTGCATTGTCTCATGTTCTTGGTTTCAGTCATCTTTACTGTCTGGTGTGAGTGATAGCCATGGACGTTTGGTTTTTGTGTGTTTGCGGTTGGATCATTATCTCCATCAGCACGGCGGGAGTCAACCTATGGGTTTCATGTGGTTGGGAGGCATAGCCACCTATACCACTGTTGGGGACCAGTGTACAGAGCCGGTCCATTATTCCAGTGTGATCGGTGCTTGATGTTCACTTGGTATTTCAGTTTATCCGGAGTATGTTTCCTTATGATTTATGCTTTCATTGGAACGCTTGGATATCATGTTTAGATGATATTAGTTTATTTGACACATTCCTGTATTATGATGTTTAGCATATGTTTAGATGGTGTGTTTTGATTAGTTGGAATATTTATTGCTTTACTTGTTAGCATGTTAGATTTCCTTGTTCTTATGATGTTTTTACGCTTTAGTAGTGACGCCCTCATAATACAACTCCGACTCTCTAGTTGGTAGTTTGGGATGTTAGGCGCAGGGGATGGCTAGGACCTTTGAGGTCTCATGATGCTATTATGGTTGGGAGCAACTGTGCATGTGTTTTGTTATGTCCGTTCATTACAATGTTGCTTTTAGTACTTTTCCTTTACAGCTATGTTTCAAATGGTTAGATGCAGTTTTCATCTTGCAGTTATTGTGTTCGAGTGTTTAAGCCTCAATTTGTGGATCCGGTACTTCCCAGTGTGGAGGAATTATTTTTCCTATCTTCTCATCTTGTGTTTACCTTGCTTGTTGTTGCGAATCCTCGCGCGAGATTGTACTCTCTATGTAATGTTCTAACCTAGCTGTGCGAAAGCTGTACAACCCGATTGGGGAAATGTTTGGAGCAAATCACTGTCTGTATGTTGCAGCGTGGGATCCGTACGGTGCAGGAGGGTGTACCAAGCAAGTCTTACGGTGGAGGTGTTGCCAGGAGTGGTATGGAGGAGTCCATACGGAAGATGTGAAGGTCGTACACTGCAAATGGAGTGTTTATACGATGGAGATGCTTGAAGGGTCGTACGGTGGATCTAAAATGAAGGTCGTACAGAGGGTAGACAGCCGTAGGGAGTGGCAAAAGGTCATACGGTCAAACTAGGTGGTCGTACGATGGTCTTGGGAAGGTCGTATGGTACAAGAGTGGTCCTGAATAGGATGATGTGAAGTGTATTGCCAAAGTGGGGGTCGTACGGTGAGCTTTGGGGATTAAACTTGGAGGTCATAAGGTGTACGATAGTGGCTGGAAAAGGATGGCAGGAGTCTATACGAGTGACGTACAAAGAGTGATTGCAGACCAATAGATAGTGTGAACAAATATCGAGATTTAATGCAAATAAACAATAGATGGAATTACACAGGACAAGAGAGTAGATCAAATTAAACACACTGATTATTCGCAATATGATGGTGCTCTGATTTGCCAGATCCGAGCGAAGTGTTAGAGGCGACAGAATAGGGTGAGGATCGAATCCCACTGAAATCGGACAAACCAAGTAGGGAAGGTCTTTCACTTTCAAAATGGCAAACAACAGAGAACTCCAACAGGAATTCGCAGTACAAAGAAAATAATCCAAATTGCCTACCTAAGACTACCTACATGTCGTGCTTGAATACCCATCGGGAAAACCTTCCGAGGGTGTATAAAGATAGCCGACAGCCACACCTACCTACGAAAACAATTAAATTTAAAATGGGTCCGAGATATATATTAAATCAATTGGCCCATTAACAAAGTTTAATTAAATACATTTATTTTATGACGGGGACATTACAGTCCTCCCGTCCCAAAAATTGCTTGTCCTCAAGCAAATGCAAATCCAGTTGTAGGAAACCTTCCGTAATCAGCTTCTTCAATTCCAAGTCATGTACTAAATAAATCTTACCGCCGAAGTAAATGATGTCATCAATAACTTTGTATCTTTCATCGCGTACATAGCCATTCATCAACTCACATGCAAAAGTATTCTTGGAGTACTCGACCAACCCGCCAATTATCCAAGGAATGGGGTAAGATGTTGACTGTCCTGTTTTTACTTGCAGCGTCTGGGATCAAATCATGTTTAAAAATGGCCTCCATCTTCTTGATTGTGACTTCCTTTGATCCTTTGTTTGACATCCCTCTTAGTAGCACCTTCTTGCCATCTGTCTTGAATGAGAAGTCCATCCTTTTGAAACTTTGGGCATACTAGTCAAGAGTTTCCAACCACTGGATGCCCAAAATGATATCAGTATCAACCAAATCTATGACAAAGAAATCATCTATCATGGTATAGTTTCCCATTGAAATTTGTAGCCATGGGATCACACGAGTGTAAGGTAACAAGGTTCCTCCTGCAACCTTAACCTCAAATCCTCCATGCTCAACTGCGCGCAAGCCTTTACTAGTGACCAAAGATGAGTTAGTGAAATTGAGTGTGGCACCACTATCAATCATAATTGGGACTCATTTTGTGTGAAGTGTGCCACGCACCGTGAAGATACCACTTCCAGTGGCTATAGTGATGGTAGCAATGGAACCCCCTTTTTGTATCAGGGCATTTATTCTCTCCTGTTGGGTAGTTTCTTCATCAGTCATTGTAGGTATTTGTCCTTCGTTGTCATCGGGCATCACCTCAATGTAATGAATCTTTCCCTTCCCAAGGCAATGACGACCAAGTCCTCATGGTTCTTTGCATGTGAAACAGAGTTTTTTCCTCCGAAGCTCTTGCCGAGAATCTTCATCAAACTGAAGTTTTTTATGAATTGGCTCATTGTCTTTGTCTTCTTGTGGGGATGGTGTGGGTGTAGCTGTGTGAGTTTTGGAGGAAGATGCGGCCATGTCACGCACCTTCTTAATAGCTTTGTTGAGTGCACACGGGTTGAACCCTTTGATCCAGCCCCTCAAAGGCTCTCTCAGTCCATCCATGAATAATACAATTCGACATCTTTCAAAGATATATGTGACTAATACTGACAGTCTTTGGAACTCAATGATGTAGTTGTCTATTGTGCCGGTTTGCTTTAGCTGAGCTAGATCTTTGAAGTTTAGTTCAAGATCCTTCCCATCGAAACAATCAATGGGTCTCTCAATGAACTCAACATAAGATGTTACTTGGTTGTGGCCAAGAGTAACCAATCCATGGTGCCACCATTCTTGCACCACTCCTTCCAGATGGAGTGTTGCAAATTTGATTGCTTCCGCTCCGGGCAACGGGTTGAGTTGGAAATTGGTGTCTACCTTCAGAACCCATGCCTATGTAGTGATGGTTCCAGATCCATCAAATGGTAATAAGTTTACCTTTCCGATCTTTCTCCTAAGATCATCATTAAAATAACCATGATTACCTCCACCTGAATATCTCATTCTTAGATCAACATAGTCTTTGTAAGATATATCATCTTCCATATTCACATTCCTCCAATCTTCCCGAAGTTTTTCTTGCATTTCCTCAAAAGTGGGCTCTCTTTCTTTGCACAGTGCTTCCGTCCTAGCAAATTGGACCTGGCAAATCAAAGCACCATCAAATTGCGAATAATCAATGTTTAATTTGATCTACTCTCTTGTCCTGTGTAATTCCATCTATTGTTTCTCTGCATTAAATCTCACTATTTGTTCGCACGATCTATTGGTCTACAATCACTCTCCGTACATCACCCTTACGGACTCCTGTCATCCTTTTCCAGCTACTACCGTACATTGTACAACCTCCAGGTTCAATCCCTAAAGCTCACTGTACGACCCCCACTTCGGCAATACACTTCACATCATCCTTGGGATACTACAAAACCCAAATACACTAGCTCCTCCTTCATGAGCTCACTCTTCTCAAGGTTCACTGTCAACTTTTCCTCTTGAAGCTTCTTCAACACCATTTCTAAGTGCTTCATATGCTCCTCTTTTGTCTTACTGAAGATGAGGATGTCATCCAAATATACAACAAACACTCCTATATAATCTTTCAAGACCTCATTCATGACTCTCATGAAGGTACTTGGTGCATTGGTAAGGCCAAATGGCACTACCAACCACTCATCTAGACCCTCAGTAGTCTTAAATGTAGACTTCCATTCATCACCCTCCTTCATCCTAATCTGATAATAGCCACTCTTGAGATCAATTTTAGAAAAGCATCTAGCTCCACGAAGACAGTCCATTAGATCTTCTATCCTAGGAATAGGAAATCTATCTCTAATTGTAATTCTATTGATTGCCTTAGAATTAGTACACATTCTCCACTTACCTCCCTTTTTAGGTGCTAGAAAAACTAGTACTGCACATGGACTAATGCTCTTCCTAATCAGCCCCTGATCAAGCAACTCTTGGACTTGTCTTGCAATCTCTTTGTTTTGCTCTGGAGTCATCTTGTATACAGTTTTGTTTGGTAACGATGCTCCTGGTATGAAGTCAATTTGATGACTTGTGGCTCTCTTTGGAGGTAAGGTTGGTGGTGATCCATCACAAATTATGTCCTTGAACTGATCTAGTAGTTTTTGTACTTCAGCAAGTATAGGTACTTGTGAAGATGACTTCTCCTCCTTGGGCTTCACCATGATGGCACACCCTACTCCTTCACCTTCCTTCAAGTCCTTGAGGAATTATTTTCCACTCATTAGCAATGTCTTAGCAATAGCCTTCTCTACCTTATCTTCTTCCACTATTGACTATATCCTATAGGTGACTCCATCCTTCTTGAAAGAGTATTTGTTTTCCTTCCCATGATGCACTGCCTCCCTATCATACTGCCAAGGCCTTCCTAACAGCAGATGGAAAGCATCCATGGGAAGCACATCACATAGGATCTTATCTTGATAGTTACCAATAGTGATGTTTGCCCATACTTGTTCATTCACTAATATATTCTAACCCTTGTTCAACCAAGTCACCCTATAAGGAAACACATGGGGAATCTTTGTTAGGCCAAGCTTTTGTACTGCCTCCTCTAACAATACATTGTTAGTAGACCCTAAGTCTATGATCACTTTGCATACCTTACCTAGCATCTTGCATGTAGTTTTGAAAAGTGCTCTTCTCTACTTGGGTTCCTCCTTTACTAGCTCCTTAACCAAGACTCTCCTCAACATAAGGTTCTCACCCTTCCTTATGTCAAGATCCACTTCCCCTATTTTCTGACTGTCCTCCTCTTGGACATAAGTGATCTTCTTCTCTCCATAAGATGTTGATGCCTTCTCTAAACATCTATAGGTAGGATGCCCCAACTTACCACAATTGTAACATTTCATATTACTGAAGTGTGAACCTCTGCTGCTATTCCCATATCTACCTCTGCCACCATTATTAGATCCTCTACCTCTACTAGAGCCTCCCCTTTGACTAGTCTCGCTAGCCTGCTCATTCCATTTGGAATCTCCATAGCTCCTTTGTTCATTGGTCCTTCCATTAGAACCACCTCTTGAGCCACCTCTGAAATCTTTACCTCTACCTCTGCCTTTGGAACTTGAGTCACCGTTCTTCCTTAATTTGTCTTCCACCTTCCTAGCCATCTAAAAATAGATCTGCAATGTGGTGAGACTGAACAAACTCAATTCATCCTGAATAGATCACTTAAGGCCATTTAAGTAACTTGCCACCTTGCTCTCTGCCTCCTATACCCTTGACCTTAGAGCCAATTTTTGAAACTCCTCAGTGTAGGTAGCCACATCAAGATCCCTTTGTCTGAGATTTTGCCTTTGTTTGTGAAGTTGGATCTCATAGTCCTTTGGCAAATAGGTCTCTTTTATCTTTGCTAACATAGCCTTCCAATTGGCTATTGGCTTCTTCCCTTCAGTTTCTCTTTCTTCTTACACAAACTTCCACCAAGTCAATGCTTGTCCCTTCAATCTTGACTTTGCAAATCTAACTCCTGAGCCTCTGTTGTCCCTTCACATTCAAAGTAATTCTGAATACTCTCAATTCACTCTAAGACCACATCTGCATCCATCTTGCCATGGAATAGTGAAACATTTTCAAGACTCTTTCCCCCAAATGCTTTGAGGGCTTTGAGGAATGCTTCTTGTTCACCAAGTGGAGGATCAGGTTCAGGTACTTCATCCTCCAAGCTCACCTTCTCTTTACCCTTACTAATGTCTTCATCTTCTTTTCCCTAGGTTGCATCTTCCATCTCTTTTAGCTTATCTTCCATCTCTTCTATGGCCTCATCAAGAAGCCTAGTTTTCTCCTCCATGAGCTTCTTCTGCTCATCTACCTCCTTGGCCAATTCTGCATTGGTCACCATCTTTGAAGATCCACTTGATTCAGTGGAATACAACATACCACCACAAGCCACAATATTATGGCTCTAATAGCACTTTGATAGGGAGCTTCTTTACTATAGAGCTTTTTTGCTCTACCAAGGCTACTCCTAGTCTATCTAGGGTTACTATTCCAACCCCAACGTAGAGGACTCTCTGCCAATCCCCTCTCTCCAAGAAACTCACTAATCACTTAGGTTTCGCTCCTCCTCACTCCACAACCCTAACTATACATCTTTTGACCTAGTGTGCCAGAACTCCACCAAATGCATTCAAAGGGCCAAAATCAAGTTTATACCATCTTTCTATGGTTCTTGATGCTTTTCACTTCATTCTGCATCTTTTGGGTAGGTCTACCATACCCACAACTCCAAATTGCCATGTTTGCCCTTGTAGCCCTAAGGTCCCCTATTAGCCCTCCTAAAAACAAGGAACTGGCAATAACTCCCAAAATCACTTAACAAGGCCTATTGACTTTGTCTTCTAATGACCTAAGCTTGAAGATTTTCCAAGTCTTACGCCTCCAAGGTGTCTGTACAGTACGGCTCCAGAAAACCCTTATTTTGAGGGTTTCTAAGGCAATGACAGTAAAACTCTCTCCAATTGTTCCAAACTCTGTATCCGACCTTCTCCTCTAGATTTTGGACTCCTGATATCCTACTCCATTATTGCCTATGCAAGATTGGCACATGCCAATCCTCTGTTCTTATCAAAGCTCATTTACAAGCTTTCATTGTGCCTTGCCAAGCCTTCCTTGCTTGCCTAGGGCTCGCTTGTAAAAATAGCTACTTGACTTCCACAAACCCCAAAATCACTATTTACATAATATACAGGGGCTATTACTTGATCTCCAAGGGCCATAGTGTTTTGCCAATTGAAACTCAAGCTATAGCCATTTGAATGTTGGTTACTCAAAACTGGACAATAGGAACACAAGAATTCACTAATTTTGTAAACCTTATAAAATGAATGCTCGAGATCAAAACAAACATGCACAGAGTTAATACATGATCTCAAGACACTACTCCATTCAAAATAGTAAGCTATTCAATCAAGTTTCTTTGCCCAATCCTCCAAACTCCGTTTTCTGTTAAGCAAAACTCTCCTTCACACGTGTTGTCCGTACAGATGTATCTCCAACACCTAGAAATGAGTTGGAAGGTGTTTGTATGGGATCCCCTAACCACCTTGTCCTTTGGTTCAAGCCATAACTACCCATGTTGCCCCTTTTTCCAAACTGTGCAAAAAATTCTATTTCAATTTTGCAAAAATTACAAAGTTGTCAATGAGCAATTTTGACAACTTTTGCAATTTTCAATCTAAGCCTCCAAACTTGACCAGTTTGGTTTCCACCTTCATAAAATGAACCTAGGACATTTAAGGACCTCCTTTGAACACTTCTTGCCCCATTTTAGGCATTTTTAAAGTTTTGCCTCATAGAACCACTTTGAGCAATTTTTAGGCTTATCAACACCTAATTGCTTACAACTTGACTCAACCTAGAATCTCACCTAACCACACATCTAAAACCTATCTTGGGACTTTAGATGTAGTCCTTATTCTATAAATGGTCAGTTAGACCATTTACAAACCAAAACTTGACTTAGGGTTTTACCTTACCCCTAGGTGCTCCTGCACCATTATTTTTCTATTCTTATCAAAATTCCTCTATTCTATACTCTCCATTGATTGAGTTTAAACTTCACTTTTCTATCTTCCAAACCAAGAGGTGGCAGCTTTTGAAGTTAAAAGTCATTTCCTGCCATTATATTTGGTTGTTTCATTAATTATATTATATTATAATTGATTACTATTTATTTATTTTTATATTCTAATTTTATTATTATTATTCAATCCTATTTTCAAATAGAGGCATCACAATGTCTCATTCTTTAAAATGTAAAGAAGAGGTTTGCTCCATCTAAAGTTCCTTTCCTTCAAAGTCTGACGATTGAGTATCTAATGAGTAATTAAACGAAGAGACCCTTATGTTCAAAAATACGAAATTTATTTCACAGACTTTGGATTAAAGAAAAATCAAAATTCAACCCTCAATTTTAGTCTTCGGTTCTAGGTTCTATGTGTTTGCACTTATCAAATATGTTTCTTTAGTTCGGCAATGATAGCAGCAAATATAGTTGTTGATTCCTGTTTGAGTAGATTTGAACATTTAAATCCAGATTTCAGAATTTCAAATTTTTGGTGTAGAACCTTTCCAGCTATACAACCAGTTTTTTAGGCTCATAACGGCTATCCAAATAGGAAGATGAAGTTCTCCTGAATTAGATAGGAGCAGATTAATCAAGAAATTAAGTTTATAAAGGCATCACCCCTCTTCGCAGTTGACAAAAAAGTTCATACTGAGCATCTGCATTCCCCATGTCAGCTGCTTCAACAAGTAGTGCAGCTCCACTGCAAATTAGATGCCAAAATAATGTAGAGCATTAGTTGAGAGAATGCAAACAAGCAGCTCAGAATCAACTATATCTCATGACACACTAAGATTCTTTTTAGTTTTTACTACTGAAATCAACTATTCCGGTACATTTATAGATTCCTATTAATCTTGAACCAATTTTGTACCTCCATAAGGGTATAGCTTAATAAGAACAGAAGAATAAGGACGTCAGTGAACATTGGGGTTTAATGTCTATATAGGCATCATTGGTTGGATCAATTTGCCTCTCCAGAAGAAGTTTGAGCAGAAAAGAGAAAAAGCTTGAGCATTAGAGAAAGCTTACACTGCTTTGCAGGCACCGGGGACACAGTAATTCAAATGCAGCCGTGCTAACCACAGCCTTGCCTGAGTGTTCAGGTTGTCAACTTCCAATGCCAGCTCAAAATTCTGCTTAGCACTCTGCAGACCTAACATAATTTTTAGATACACGAGAGAAAACAGTCACCAACGACCAAAAGACATATTAAACATAAAAGAAAAGGAAAAAGAACCTATGTTTAAATCAAAATCATCTCAATGATAAAGAGTACAGAGAACCTAAAACAATAATTCGTATAAAATTTCTGATGTTGTCCAATTGCACTGTAATTTATCTGAAAGTACGCAGATGAGAAATTATTGAGCTTTTACCACTCGCAGGGCTGGGATGTTATCGTTTCTCCTGAGATTGAGCTTAGTCTCACTAGTTCAAAATCAAACAACATGTTTTCTTCTAAGTCAATCAAAGTCAACTTTAGCACATATTGCATACTGGAAGTTCTTGATTCAAGGGGTTATTAAAGGACAAGCTTCTTTCGATTATGCTAAGGGTCAATATATGAAGCTAGAACTACACAGGAAATATTTCTGTAAATGCGTCCATAATTTAGCCCTGACCCAGGGATATTACGGTAGAATTTCAATCACGCCCCTTAAGCAAATATAGATTTCCTGTATACTTTTAAGGCTACCGCTGAATGATAATCTAAACTTACTTTAAGCAATGGCATTAAAAGTTCGTCGTCAGGTTCTGTGTATGGAACCACCCTATCAACTTCCTGGATAAAACTCCATCCTTTGCCAATAAATTCCTTGGCTTTCTTGTTTCTGCTGTGCAGGCCTCTCTGACCAGTACCAAATTGCCCTCTTATTAGTAAACGAAGGAAATCGTGTAAATCGCAGTGGAAACAACGGGAGAAAACCCCCGCCCAAAAAGAAATACCTGAATTTGAAAGAATAAATTACACGAAGTGGCATTCTTGAGGGATTTCAATAGCCCTAATCTCAACATTGCCGTGTAATTGAGATTATTATTCTTCGTTTTGCCACTTCATAGAATTATATGTTGATGATTTCAAAAACCCATGAAATCAGAAGACATATGAAATTCAAAATCATGTTGTAAATGTAACGATGGGAATGGCGGATGAGCGGAGCAGTCTCTCATACATGAACAGCCCCAGAATGATTTTCCATTTTTTTTCAGGTTAACATCAGAGAGTAAGAAATGTCTGAGAGATTGAATGTGAAGGTTTATGGGTTTAAGCAGTTCAAGTGAAAAAAAGTACATCCTTCCATTTTAATTTTTTTTAAAATTTTTTTTTTAAATATGGAATTGAATTCGTTTATCCTTCACAATAAGATTAAAGTTAACAATTAGTATATATTCAAGTCCATAGGCTTCTCATGAACTAGGTAAAACCTTACACTCAATGTATAGCAAATTTAAGCATATTTTATTTGGAGAGGTTATTTAAGCTCCTCATGTTCCACAAAAGAGTCATCATATAAACAAAACAAAAAATGAAAAAATAGTCCTAATACCCATAAACCATCCATGGGAAAGCTTCTCCATCAATCTAACCCATACATTACTTGTATTAATCTCTATCCCAATATTTGGGTTTTTTAAATTATTATTGAGGAGGCATCACAACCAATGCCCGCAATCCATCTAAAGGGGATCAAATTTAAATATGTGTAAGTGTTGGTTGTCATTTGTGATTTAGTCTTGATATTTGTATTTGTTTGTTAGTTATCAATGTATAGTCAAAAGCATCTTTTGATCCTTATATAAAGCACATCTTCTAACATTCATAAGGCCCATGAGGTGAAGAGTAATACTAATATTACGGAAGCATTATAGCCTTGAGTTATCAACATATTAGGCAATAAACTACAAGCATTTTACAATTAGTATAAATTCATGTTTGTTATCTAGTATTGTGATGGTATTTTATTAACACTTGTAGTATTTCCAAAAGAGCATTGCATAACCACCTTTATATGAAATTCCGTGAGGGAATTTCATATCTAAGATGACTATTTCATTTCAGCATTTCCACTATTATTTTTGCTCTACCCTCCCAAGGACACACTTTTTCATTCTTCATAGCTCTTACAGAGGTTGCAACACCAATATGGGTTCGACTTAGGTAAGACCTCCTCTTCTTCTGGGTTTTTCATGTGTTTGGTTTCATATTAGATGATAGAAATGGTACAAGAGAGCATCTAGCAAATTGTTATAATTTGCAACAAATTTCAAACAAGTGAAAAATCCTAAACTATTCACTAGGTGTCCTTGTCCTTCTATTTTGGGTTTAATTTCTAGGAGACAACATTTTAGAGCCTCTTGATTACATTTATGTTTACCTCTTTCCAATTTAGATTCCTTCGAACTAGGCCACTTTGTATCTATATTCTAAACCTTGTGCTACAACTTTCAAATCTAGATATATTTTTTGTATCTTTGTTGCAAATTTGGCTTGTTGTGTTTTCTACATTGAAATAGATCATTTGACTATCATTAAACATCTAGATCTCAAACACACACTTCACAGTCTCAATTCTACTGCACAAAAGTAGATAATCCAAGTGTGTAACTCTCTTATCAAGATTGTAGCTAAACCAATTTGTATTCCAATGTTTTTAATGAAAATTTGAGATATTACAATGCATTCATGGGCCTAGGATCTCATTTCCAAATTAATATCAATATTAATTCAATAATAACATTATAAGTAAAAGAGGTAAGTATAATTATAAGTGGAGATGGAGGGTAAACATATTTGGACGATATTGTAGATACATAAGCAAAAATTAATTATTTTGTAGGTTATGACAAAGTATAAACCATGAGGTGAGTTATTATTTGGCATGTGAAGGAAGTTAAATATTTGTGAGAAAAAAAGTTCAATTTCATGATATCAATATTTTAGTAATATAATGCTAGTTTAACGCAAGAGCCTATAACACAATGGTTACTTGGTGCAAAGCACCTCCATTTTTTTGGTTTTAGGAGTTGTGAAGGGTTAGTTAAGAGTTTGTGTGTGTTTAATAAGTTCCAATGGTCCTTGGAATCCAACTTGTCTCAATGTGATTGTAAAAGAGCAAACATTGCTCATAAGGTCTTGGAGTCGTCAAAAGTTGTTCAATGGGTAGAAAGTTGCTAGGGATGAGAAACTAAGGTATTTGGTTAGTTATTAGGTCCTAGGAATCATAACTAGGGTCCTAGAATAGGCCTAGAGACACCCATTTGATCAAAAGTTGAAAAAAGCAAAAATTGCTCAAAAGTTGTAAAGTTGCTTTAGCAACTTTTGCAAATGAAGATTTGGGTAGATGTAACTACCCATGATGGGGTATTTGAGCATGGGATGCATATTTTGGAAGGTTGGAATGATTTCCAAACATATTCCACATGTGTGAGCAAACTATACGTGCTGCTACTGTATTTTCCATTGTTTGTACAAAGCTTTCATGCCTTAGTACAGTTGTGTACAGATTGGGATAGATGATCTGACTTCAGGAATTTGTAGTGTATTGTCTTACCTTTCTTTTTCATATTCAAACTTAATCTCAAGTTGCAAAGTTAGAGAGTTGCAAAGGTTCTTTTAGTGATTGGTTTGTGATTCCCATTCACAGGGCTATTGTCACATAAATGACTGTAACCTAATCATCCACAATGGAAAATGTATGAAACCTTGTGGGATGATAGATTAGACCTTGTACATATTATTTTTTCTTTATTTTGCATGTTTATGACTAGTTTCCAATCTATGGAGTGATGCCCTAAGTTGACTGTTAGGAGTATGTGAGTCAAGACAAGTAGAAGAAGTTGTTGTAGAGCACACCTCTGGCATGGCCAACCTATTGGCATGGTTAGAAGCCCTAGGATGTTACCTTGATGAATCAAGTGGTTTTGAAGGTTGGATTGAAGTTTGAAGGGTTTTTTAGGTCTTTTGGTGAAAATTGGTTCAGAGGCCTAAAAGTTAGCCTAGAAACTAGGGCTTTAGGGAGAATAGGATTGTGGGCGGTTTGAGATTCTGTAAATTAGGATTCTAGAAGTGTTAGGTGATAGCTTTAAGAATCCTAACGTCTTCCATGGGATTGTGTGGAAGAAAATGGAGAATTGATTAAAACAGTGTAACTAGACCTAATACAATTAGGCCTAATTAGCCTATTCGAGGATAGTGACTTTTTGGTGATTGTTGATGTGGCCAAAGGTGTTAGTCAAGTTCAAGAGGGTATGGAGGATTCCAAAACATCATTAAAATCTAAGGAAGGGTGAGAGTAAGATCCTAAGCAAGGGTTTAGGTTTCTAAGGGAAGGAAGGACTAGTAGGACTAGTTCCTTAAACAAGAAAGACTAAGTTCTACATCAATCCAACTATACCTAGGAGGCAAGTTGGGATAGATGTCTTGGTGGCAAAGATTGGTGGAAATGGATGAGAATCAAAGAACCATAGGATGGTTCAAGAATTAGAACATTAATTAGAAGTGGTTAAGTGATAGAACCCTAGACCTTCTACGTTAGAGTGGTATTAGAGCCAACTTTTAGTTTGGTGTATGTCTAACATTGAAGATAGCCAAGAGGTTGATAGTATGCCACCCAAGGCAATGAGCAAGGGTGTCATAGTGGATTTGGTCAAGGATCTATTGGCCAAGGCCAATCAAGAAGAAGCAAAGAGTGAAAAGAAAATCACAAAGTGGGGAGATGAGAGTGAGGAAGAAGATGATAGTTAAATAGGGGAGACATCTAATAGGGGCAAGGACCTTGAGATGGAGAAGGACCAAAAGATGTTCTTTCTTGGATGTCTTTAAGTCTCTCAACAAAGACAATATGGAGCATATTCCTTATTATAGTGGTAGCTTGAATGAAGAATAATTGTTAGATTGGTTGGAGGCCATAGATAATTAGTTTGATTACAAGTAAGATTAAGAGGAGAAGAGAGTTGGTTATGTCAAGGCTAGACACAAGGGATCAGCATTAGTATGGTGGAATATGATGTAGGATGATAGAGTAACATCAAGGAAGAAGAAGATAATGTCTTGGGATAGGATGAAGATTAGGTTGAGGGTACGATTCCCACCCATAGACTATGAAATATAGATATATCAAAGGTTGCAGAACCTAAGGCAAAGGGATCTCACAGTGAGTGCCTACACTGAAGAGTTCAACAAACTAAGTCTAAGAGTAAGAAGACAAGAAGAGGAAGTGGAAAGAGTGGAAAGGTACCTCAATGGATTAAGATTAGGAATTCAAGATGAGATCAACATGATGGCCCCTAATAGTATGCATAAGTGCCTTCAATTAGCCTTGAGGGCAGAAGAGAAGGCTAGGAGAAGACATGACTCACAACAAAGAGGAAGAGGTGATAGAGGATTCAAAGGTAGGGGTAATTTTGGCAGAGGACAAGGACCAAGTAGGCCTAAAGAAACTCAAACAAATGATAATAGTGGAGGTAACCAGAACAAGACCACATTTCATAGAGGGGAATATAGAGGAAGAGGACCATTTAGAGGTAGGTTTCAGTCCCAAGGTAGGGGTAATTCAATCTTCACTAGCAGGTGCTATAATTGCAATCAACTGGGTCACACTATGGGTAGATGTCCTGAAAAGGGTTCAACATCAACTATGGGAGAGAGGAGAACTCAATTTGTGCAAGAAGAAGACACCCAAAGTGTCACCTCATCAATTTCTAAGGTAGGGCCAGAATTAGATGGATAGAATCTCATGTTGAGAACATTATTAAAGGTGCCTAGTGTTATAGAACCACCTCAAAGGAAGAGTTTCTTTAAGACCACTTGTAGGTCACATGGGAAGATCTGCAAGGTGATAATAGACTCTGGCTCCATAGAGAACGTAGTGTCAACTGAGATGGTGGATAAGCTAAAGCTTAGGAGGATACCTCACAGTACACCATACAAGGTGTCATGGTTAAAGGACAACAAATATTGATGGATGAGAAAACCTTAGTGGAGTTTGGAATAGGGGAATATAAAGACAAATACTATGTTATATAATGTTAATGGATGCATGCCACCTCTTACTAGGACATCCATGGCAATATGATGTCAAGGCCATTCATGATTGAGAAAAGAATAGTTATGTAATTACTAAACAAGGCAAGAAATATCAAATGGATCCCTTAGCAAAACCTAGTGAAGAGAAGCATGTGGGAGCTAGTGTGATGCTCTTGGGTGGAAAAGAGTTCCTTAAGGTAGTGAAGAAGGAGGAAGGAGTTTGTTGTGTAGTGATAGTGAAGCCTAGAGAGGAAACTAAGGGGAAGGTCAAGATGCCTCAAGAAGTACAACAACTACTGGAGAAGTATCATGAAGTAGTAGACAATGGACTACCTAATGCCTTACTACCTATGAGTGATGTGAGTCATCAAATAGATCTCATACTAGGAGTAATTTACCTAACAAGGTAGCCTATAAGATGACTCCAAGTCAGAATGCTGAAATTGCAAAACAAATACAAGATTTGTTGGAGAAAGGCCTTATAAGGAAGAGCTTGAACCCTTGTGTTGTACCAACTATTCTTGCACCTCAGAAAGATGGAAAGTGGAGAATGTGTACAGACTCCAGAGCTATCAATAAGATCACCATCAGATATAGATTCCCTATGCCCTAGATTAAGGATTTGTTGGATAATTTGGGAGAATCTTGCTACTTCTCTAAGGTGGATTTGAAATCAGGTTATCATCAAATCAGAGTTAGGCCCGGTGATGAATGGAAGAAAGCCTTCAAGACAAATGAAGGCTTGTATGAGTGGATTGTGATGCCTTTTGGCTTGACAAATTCCCCTAGCACATTCATGAGACTCATGAATGAAGTGCTAGCTAATTTTATATGCAAATTTGTAATTGTTTATCTTATTGACATTTTGATCTTTAGCAGGTCCAAGGAGGAGCACATGATGCACTTGGAGATGGTCTTGAGGAGGCTACATCAAGAGAAGTTTATGATTAACCAAGATAAATGTGAGTTTTTGAAAACTAAACTAGTCTATCTTAGTTTTGTTGTTTCTAATGGATGTATTAATATGGACCCTGATAAGGTCAAGACTATCCTAGAATGGCCACCACCTAGATCTATAGGAGATGTGAGGAGCTTTCATGGACTAGCTTCTTATTATAGGAAATTTGTAATGAATTTTATCCATGTGCGTGCACCTATCCTAAATACAATCAAAGGAGGGATTAAATGCTAGCTCAAGTGGATAGAGGTAGCAGGTAAGAGCTTTGACATGTTGGAAGAAGATAGCAGAGCTACCTACTCTTAGGTACCTTGACTACAATCAGGTTTTTGTGGTTGAGTGTGATGCCAACAAACTAGCCATTAGGGGAGTATTGAGTCAAGAAGGACATCTTGTGGCATTTGTCTCTAAGAAATTGAATGAAGCCAAGCAGAGGTACTCTACCTATGATCTAGAGTTATATGCAATGGTCCAAGCACTTAAAAAGTGGAGGCATTATCTCTTACCCAAGGAGTTTGTAGTATACATAGATAACCATGCGCTTAGCTTTTTGAATGGACAAGAAAAGTTGAACCAAAGGTATCTAAAATGGGTAGAGTATCTACAAGCATACACCTTTGTCATCAAACACAAGAAAGGGGTCAGCAACAAAGTTACAAATGCACTAAGTAAGAGAGTGCTATCCATTCAAGAGATATAATTACAAAGTGTGGGAATGACTGATCTTAAAGATCTCTATAAGGAGGACAAAGACTTCAAAGAGGCATATGAAGCATGTGTGAAGTTCATGTAGGGCTTTAAGGTAGAATTTATTGATTATATGTTGCAGGAAAGACTACTATTCAAGGAAACTTGGTATGTATACTCCAATGCTCCATGAGGGACAATATAACTAAGGAGAAATACAAAGGCAGTTTGGGAGGCCACTTTGGAGTGGATAAGACACTTGAGCAGGTAAATAGGCACTACTATTGACCTAAGTTACAAACAGATGTGAGGAAATTTGTGGAGCATTGTCAAGATTGTCAAAGAGTCAAAGGACATAGTAGTAATACTGGTTTGTATCAATCCCTATCCATACCACAAAGACCTTGGGAGTGCCTAAGCATGGATTTTGTTTTACAACTACCTAAGACATCAAGAGGACATGACAGTTTCTTTGTTGTGGTTGATAAGTTCAGCAAGATGGGACATTTTATTCCTTGCAAGAAAACCAGTGATGCTTTATACATTGCAAGGCTTTTCTTTAGGGACATAGTAAGACTTCATGGATTACCACTCAACATTGTGAGTGATAGGGACAACAAGTTTATGGGCCACTTTGGAGAACTCTTTGGAAGATGTCAAGGAAAAATTCATCTTTCTCTTTAGCTTATCATCCTCAGTCAGATGGCCAAACTAAAGTGGTAAATAGGTCCCTAGGTAATCTACTAAGGTGCTTAACTAAACATCATGTACATTTATTGTTGTTTACTGTGGAGCCTGATTAGTCCCCAAGTGGGAGATTGTTAGTTTATGGTGACTGATCAGGGAATTACTGTACATACTTCATAATTCTTTCCTATTTTATTGAGATTTTGGGCCAACATGTAATAATTAATTATAACCCTAAAGCAAAAAAAATACTTGTATAAAAGATCTTAGGGTTAGGGATTTTCATAATGTGTGATATGAAATTACTTCTTGCAGCAGTATTGAGTTGTAAGGGATTATGGATTGTAATCATGTTGTAATCACTGGATTGTAATAATATTGGACTTGTTTTTTCGGTGGATGTAGCCCAGGGTTTTGGTGAACCACATTAAATCTTGGTGTCTTGTGTTTTCTTCTATGTGATTTATTATTTCTTGATATTGATTATATTTGTATGTAATTGTTATTTATGTCTGTGGTTAATCCTAAAAAGAAGTGTTGGTAGAGACCAAGCGTAGTATTGGTCGAGCGAACCTGTTAATGTTGAGTGAGAAAGCATAGTGATTGTCAAGCTACACAGTAATGACCAAGCAGAAGAACATAGTGATTGTAAAGTGACAAAAATTTTTATTGAGAAAGTTCTGATTTTGAGGCCAACATAGTTTGAATTTTGAATTAGTCAAAGCATGTGGAAGATAAGAATTGATGAGCTAGCATATTTAATGCATGAGGAGAGTTTTTTAGGTGATCAAAGTCACATATTTGATCAAAAGTTTCTCGTAGAAGAAGGAGAACAAAAAGATGGAAGGATTTGATGAATTTGACCTAATCCTATGATCAACAATGATGTTTAAGTGGAAAAAGATTGAAATTACCTATTTAAGGAGGGATAAGAGATGTTTTCCAAGGCTGGTTTATTGTTGATAGGTGATCTTACAAAGAAGCTATGAAGAACACAACAATAGAGATGAAGTGTGAAGAGTTTGTGAAGAAGTTCTTTCTTGAGGAGATGCCAAGAATATTAGTGATGAAGAGTCAATGGAGGCCAATCAATGAACCAACAAATGAGCGAATGGAGATCTAAATTTCCAAAGTGAGTTGTACTTTATAGATCAAACCTACAGTTACATTCTAACCATAATATCAGTCAAAATCATGTAATCAAGGTTATACTAATAGCCATTTTGTAAATCCTTTAATCAAGGTGACATTTTAATGGAATGTTCTAAAGTTCTCTAACAAGGAAACTCCTAATAGGATGATTAAATCCTCTAATAGGGTTACATTTAATAGTGTGTTTTATAATCTTTAACAAGGTTTCTCTTAACCAAGCTCACTCCATAAGAGTGAAATATTGGTAGCATGTTACTTGGTGGTTTCTCCCAAATTGGGTTTCTACTTTAAATCCTGGTATCAAAGTGTTATTTTCATGTGTGGATGTTATTTTTTTACATGCTATACTTTATAGTATTTTATTTACTACCAATCGACACATATAGAGATAGAGAGTTAAGTTATTGCATGAAATGTTAAATTGTTGAAGCTATGCTATATAGACAGAGTGGGTTTTTTAGAGTGATTGACCTATTGGAAGTTAGTAAAAGTTGAAGTGGTACATCTAGACTCGAGGATAACTAATTCACCCCCACCCCCCTCTCAATTATTTTAAATCATTATAACAATTGGTATTAGAGCATAGGTGCTTGTTAGGAAAAGTTTGAAGG
This sequence comes from Cupressus sempervirens, assembly GCA_028749045.1. NCBI lineage: Eukaryota > Viridiplantae > Streptophyta > Pinopsida > Cupressales > Cupressaceae > Cupressus > Cupressus sempervirens. The sequence goes on from CM053790.1 coordinate 213,078,084, forward strand.
GACTTAAGCCAAATTTTAGGATGTACAAGAGAGAGATACCTAAGTTGAACAAGGAGAACTTCCTAGCATGGCAAATGTTGATAAGATTTCACTTATCTGGTATTGGAGATTCCACATCTTACTACTCAGACAATTAATACATTGAGGTGCCTAGACCTATGATGGTTGAAAAAATGAAAGAGAAGCAAGAGCACAACCAAATGATGATTGAACTCGCAATGCCCCTGAGTTATGCAAAATTTGATGATATGAAGGAAGGCACTACTACTAAGAAAATGTGGGACAAATTGGAAAAAAATCCTTGGAGGATACAAGAATGTATTGAGAGTTAAGGCAAAAATCTTAAGAGGAAAATTTTATTACACAAGAATGTAAGAAGGTGAGAATATTGCACAATATTGTGGCTAAATCAAAGAAGTGGTGAATGTCATAAGAGGAGTTGGAGGCATCATATTTGATGAGACTATGATAAGTAAGGTATTGAGGACTTTACTTCCTATCTATGCAATTAGAGTATCTATTATTCAAGAAATGAGATGTACACATGGTAATGATCTGACCTTGGATAGTTTGATTGGTAGACTTAATACATTTGAATTATCAAATTTTGATAATTTCTCCCCTGCTAATGTTGAATATGCATTCAAAGCGCAACTAACTCTTGATGGATCTAAGAAAAAGAAGAAAACCAAGTATGTAGAAAGTGACATTGGATGTGATGCTGAAATAAAATTGAAGCATTATTAGCTAGAAGACTTCCTAGAGGAAAAGGAAAATACAAAGGTAAACTTCTTATTATATGTTTTACATGTAACAAAGTTGGTCATGTTACTTTTATATGTCCTAATAGAGATGACAAAGATGAAAGGAAAGACTTCAAGTACACTGGAAGGAGAGATGATAGAGACAACAGAGGGGATAGAGATAAAAGAGACTTCAAGGACAAAGGTAAGAAATCTTGCTATATTATTGATGAGGATGGTGTTGATAGTAATTCTGATGATCATGATGAAGAAGTTGTTTATGTTGCAATGAAAATGATTCTAATGAAGATGAGAAAACTGGAATAATCTCACATGTGAGTAAGAATGATAGATGGATAATTGTTAATGGTTTCTCACATCACATGACTAATGATACAAGTAAGTTTGATAAGCTAGAACATTATAATGGATGTAGTGTTAAATTTGGTAATGATGCACCATGTTATGTGAAAGGTATATGATCAATTAAACTGAATGAAAATTCAAAAAATATGACAATGTGTATTGGGTTGATGGTTTGAAATATAACCTGTTGAGTGTGGTACACTTGATAAGTACAGGCTACAGAGTTGATTTCCATAACAAGAAGGAAAAGATCTATGATGCTACTGGTGAACTAGTTTGAAGTGGACAGGAAAAAATAAAAGAAAAGAAAAGGTAACTTATTCTATCTAGACCTATCTAAATTTACTTGTCTATTTCACAATGCGAAGATGTTTGGTTATGGTATAAGAGGCTATGCCATGTAAACTTTGATAACTTGGTAAGTATTAGTAAAATGGAAAGAGTTAGAGGGTTTCTAAGATTAAGGAAACCTAATAAAGTGATGTACAAACAATGTCAAATGAGTAAAATGACAAATTCTAGTTTCAAGAGCAAGACATATTCTTCTAATGATATCTTGGAGTTGGTTCATATTGATTTATGTGGTCCTATTAGAATATAGAGCTACTATGGTGATAAGTATTTCATTTTGTTTGTTGATGACTTTTCTAAAATGATGTTTGTGATGTTTCTTGAGGAAAAATATGATGCATTTCAAATGTTTAGTGGTATCTAGCTATAGCAGAGAAAGAAATAGGAAAGTGTCTAAAATGTTTGAGATTAGATAGAGGCGGTGAATTTTCTTTAGACGAGTTTAACATATTTGGTAATGACAAAGGAATCAAGAGACAAATGAGTGCACCAAGGACACTACCACATAATGGTATAACTGAGAGAAGGAATGGATCAATTATAGATTATGCAAGAACGCTAATGTTGGAGAAGGATGTTTCACAGAAGTACTGGAGAGAGGTTGTAAGCACTATAGTCTACACTCTGAACCATGTTCAAGTGAAGAAATGAACAAACAAAACACCTTTTGAACTATGGTATGGATATGCACCAAATGTGATTTTTAAAAAAGGTTTTTGGAAGAAAATGTTATATATTGAAAGATGCAAGAAAAGGTAAACTTGGTGCAAAAAGTGATGAAGGCTTATTTATAGGTCATTCCACTAAGAATAAAGCTTATAAGTGTTTGAATTCTAATACTAACAAAGTTATGGAAAGTGAAAATGTTAGAGTTGATGAATTTGCAGAGAAAAATGAATTATAATGCAAAAAAGAACGTAAAGCCTATGGAAAGTTTGTCTATATCTATGAAGGTGAGCCTAACACCTTACCTGAACTAGAAAAGGTGGTTGTCGAACATCAACAGCTAGGCACTACTATGGTTTTATAGTAGATTTTTTTTGAGCATCAGGCTATAGTAGTCGAGTCATAGACTGTGACTACTGACCAACAGACAAAGGAAGCTGAGTTGCAGCTAGAGATAACAAAAGATGTTGTACATGCAAAATCTAGTGAACAATAGCAAGAGGAACCCAAACCTAAACCTACATTGGAAAAGTATGTGAGAAGACATCATGCACCAGAAAAAAATATTAGAGATAAAGATTCAAGAGCCATGATAAGAAGAAGATTGAAGAATGGTATATGCTTATGTGAGTTTGAGCCTAAATCTATCAAATATTATTTGGAGAATGCAGATAGGGTCAAGGAAATGAATGAATAAATTGAGAAAATTGAGAAGAATAAGACACGGGAACTAGTACCCAGACCAAAAGATAATAATGTGATTGGAACTAAGTGGGTTTTCAAAAACAAGTTGAATTTGAAAGGTGAAGTCACAAGGAACAAGCAAGATTGGTTTGTATAGGACATGCACGGGAGGAAGCGTTGACTATGGTGAAACTTTTGCCCTAGTTGCAAGATTAGAAGGAGTGAAAACTTTTCCTACATATAATGCCTAATAAGGATTTAAATTATACCAATGGATGTAAAATCTACATTTCTGAATGGAATTCTAGAGGAAGAAGTCTCCATTGAACAACCTGAAGGTTTTGTTGATCCAAACAAAAGCACTATGATATGTAAGTTACAAAAAGAATTATATGGTTTGAAGTAATCCCCTAGAGCACGGTATGAAAGGTTTCACAATTACTTGGTGAAAATTGGTTTTACAAGAAATAATGACAATAGAAATCAGTATCGAAAAAGCGAACCTGAAAATAAGATATTGCTAGCTGAAATTTTTGTTGATGACATCATATTTGGAGGAAGGATTCATTGAGAAAGTCATTTTCTGATTTTTAAACAAAAAAGGAGTTTAAAATTTAAAATTTTTGAGAGAATAAATTCTTTATTAGTTTACAAGTTTATTAGAACCCCAATCCAAGAGGTAGAAAGGATGTTTGCACCTTCGTGTTCAAAGTCGTGTTTCAATTTCTTTTCCATCTATGTCGGATGGGATGCATTTGATCACTTGATTGATTCCATGGCTCAGTCAGGTGGTGGAGAGCTCCCCGAACAAAATAGACATTAACACTTGGTTAGCAATATCATGGTGGTGTCTATCTATATAATGATATGAAAGCATTTGAATCATGGGTTTGGCAAACTTTAGATTAATTGATTTGATAGGGAGGGCCCCTACTATTATATTATTGCTCTTGCAATCATTACTCAACCGAAGTATATCAAAGATATTTTGAAGACTTTTGGTATGGAAGACTCAAGACTAGTTGGAACACCTATGGTGATTGAACATAAATTATCAAAGAATGATGATTCCCATGAGGTGAATCAAACATTGTGTAGGTCAATGATTGGGAAACTACAATATGTTGTACATAACAGACTTGACATTGCATTAGTTATTTGAATTTTTTCTAGATTCTTTGCTAATCCCAAATAAAATTATATGATGACAATAAAGAGGATATTGAGATACTTGAAAGGAATAGAAGACTACGAACTATGGTACAAAAGAAGCAAAAAATTTGAACTGAAAGTTCACACATATGTTGATTGGGAAAGAAATATTGATAATAGAAAGAACACAAGTGGAAGATCTTTCTTGGGAAGAAGATTGATTTCATGTACAAGCAAGAAGTTGAGTTGTATTTCACAATCTATAGTAGAGGATGAATATGTTGCTGCAACTGTGAAATGTTACAACATCGTATGGATCAAGCAATTGTTAAAACGACTGAAGGAAGAGATAACTAGATGTTGTAATACCCCAAATTTGGCTCATTGCCATTATACCAATTCTAGTCTATTTCTGATAACTCCAAAGTCCTATTCTAATAGGCAATTCTCATTCTGCTATTCGCTACTTGACTTAATTGTTAGATGCAGAAAAACCCTAATCTACATTCGTCATATTTCTTATTTAATTCCTATAGTACGTACTCATATTAGTTGCATTAAACCTACTTGATTAATATTTAATTTAATTATTAAGTATTTATACTTTAATTAAATTAAATTATATCCTAAGGCTAATATACTATGGAATTAAATTTATTTAATTTAATAAATACGCCTATCTTAATTAATTAAATGTAATTATTTAATTAAATGAGAAAGGTATTTCTAATTAATTAAAAGAAATTATTTAATTAAATAGAGTACTTACTTCTAAATAATTAAACAAAGTTATTTAATTAAATGGGAAGACATTCCTAATTAATTAAATAAAGTTATTTAATTAAACAAAAGTGTCTCTAATTAATTAAAGATTATTTAATTAAATAGAAAAAGTAATTATGAGAGCATATTTCATTTTATTAAATTAAATATCTCAACAAAATCTCTCTTTAGTTCAAAAAAGGGGAATTTCCAGTTCACTATTGATAAAAAATGAGTTAACACAGTTAACTCCTTTTTCTACTCAAATTAAAATAGTTAACTCCTTATTTATCTCAAATTAAGTCTGTTAACTCCCTTTAACTTAGGGATCTCCCTTTATGACTGAAACTCATCTTCAATCCTGACCGTTGATCTGAATCGATCTCAACCGTTGATGGATTCCAGGAAACTCTATTTAAGAGACCCTCATCTCTTCATTTGGGAGAGGATGAATTGATTTGCTATCGAATTGCTGTTGAAATTCATGCTCATATTTACTTCCATTTCTTGCACACATTCTCATTTTTAGTTTAATCTCATTTTAGTTTAATCATGCATATGCTTAATCTAGTTTGCTTCATTTGTTCTTAGATTACATTGCATCTTTCATTTTCTTAGATTAATCTGTATACTCATTCTTAGCTTAATTTCATTGTCAAATCCTTCGTTCTTAGAGGGTCTGGTTGCCTACACCTCGATTCTGAGGATATTAACAGGAAAAATCCCTTTAGATAGAAGGCAACAGGTCGCTTTTCAGGGCAAATTTCGGATGTACAATTCAATGTTCATTCCGCGATGAATCCGCAAATAAGGACCGTGTTGAAGTGTGTGTGTTAGTATAGGCCGCATTTTCACGCATACAGATGTATTGTGATATATTGTGATAATACAAGTTCTATAAACACATCAAAGAATCTTGTGATGTATACAAATACTAGGCATATTGAGATCACGTATCATTACTTGAGAGAGTTGGTACAAGATAAAGAAGTGAGATTGGAATATGTAAACACAAAAGAATAGTTACCTATCATATTTACAAAGACACTACCTAAGGATGCATATGAGTATCTAAGAGGTAATTTAAGGGTCATTCGCTACCTGAAGCAAGCTAAGCATAAATGTTGCATTGCATCAAACATTTGAATCAAAATATCATGAACATTGATGTAGGAGGTCACACTTTAGGGGTTGTCTAGAGCTGTGAAGAGCAAGACACTGAACTATAAATAAATCAAGCTACAAGGAGTTGATGTTGAAATGAAATTTCTATATCAGTAAGAGTAGTGACATAAAGATGTGTGTATGGTATATCTTTGGCATTGTTTTCAAAGAGGGAGAGATTAACATGATTAAGTTACCATACAAGTTATCAGTTAAAGGAAGGAGTTAGCATCAATTGAGTTACCATACAAGAATACATAAAGAGGGAGAGTGCATGAGTTACCATACAAGGATAGATACAAAAAGGGAGAAGATTACCAATAAGATCAGAGAGAAGTTATGCCAAGAAAATGATATTTTTGTCAAATGGGAAACAAATGCTACTAACACATGTTGTGGTGTTGTTATAAAGAAAGATTATGCATTGAACTGATAAAGAGAGCATCCTAAGACTGCATGGTTGAGAATCAGAATAAAACTAAGACAGAGACAACACAACCATAGAGTGAGTTGAAGTATACAAAATTGAATATTTTTGGATTGCATGATAACTAGTGAAGTATGACTAGTGTTGTCATTAATACCAAAGAGGGAGATTATTAGAAAGTAAAATTGGAGCAATTGTTATGTTGTCATTGATGTCAAACCTATTGGTAAGATAGAGTGCCAAACCTACTAGTGAAACATTTAGTAATAGTGCAGAGTTCTATATCATTTGATTGATGAAGAATATTTGAAAATAAGAGATCATGAGATGACCTAGTAAAAGGTTGAGTTGAGATGTGTTAAGTATCATGGAATTAAAATGGGCACTTGATAAGTTAGTCCTTAACAAGATGTGTTGTTTAATCGATACATGAAATAAACAAGATAGTTAGATGAAGCTAAGAGTTAAAAAAAGTCATAAGGATATGCTTGATTTAGTATCAATATTGCTTGGTATATAAAGGAGCTAAAGCACAAGATTAAGGAACTTATATAGTATCCAAGAAAAATAGTTCAAGTTGAGTATTAGTTATTGCCGAAAAAATATATGAAGTTTTGGTAGCGATTGAACCTAGTATTGATCGAGCGAGCCTATTGATGCCGAGTGAGAAAGTATAGTAATTATTGAGCTACACAATGATGACAGAGCAAAATAACATAATGAAATTTGAGTGAAAACAAAAGTTACCGTTAGAGAAAGATTTAATCTCAAGGCCGACATAGTTGGAAGTTTGAATTAGTCAAAGTACATGGATTATAAGGATTGATGAGCTAGCATATTTAATGCACGAGGAAAGTTTTTTATCTGATCAAAGGTGAGGATTTGATTAGAAGTTTCTAGAAGAAGGAGAACAAAAATATGGAAGGATTCACTGAATCTGACCTAACCCTAAGATCAATAGTGATATTTAAGTGAAAAAGATCAAAATTACTTATTTAAGGAGGCATAAGAGATGTTTTCCAAAGTTGGTTCATTGTTGATTGGTGATCTTAAATAGAAGATGTGAAGAAAACAACAATAGGGGTGAAGTGTGAAGAGTTTGTAAAGAAGTGATTGCTTGAGGAGATACTAAGCATATCAAAGATGATGTCAATGGAGGCCAATCAACGAACTAGTAGATGAGTGAATGGAGATCTAAATTTGCGAGGTGAGTTGTGCTTTATAGATCAAATGTAGTGCCTGCCCTCGTTTACATTTTTCTAGACACATTGTTGCTATTATTATCGGACTATGTTAGACTTGTTTTATGTTGATGGATTAGTAGCATTGTTTCAAGACTATCAGACATTATGTTATGGATTCAGTTGATGTATGATGAGATTATTTAGACTCTAGATTTCATGTATGCATGATGATTATTAAATTGCTTTCAGTTATTCATGATGATTAGTTAGATGGTCTATTATCACATGTATTTTTATTATGGATACTTACCCCATACTTGCATGCGTATGGTGTGCGTGTTTGTTCTTATGTATGGCATTTCTGATGTGGTTAAGGAAGGGAGTCATAGTCACCTGCTAGTCGGGATCTACACGATGCACCACTTCCTGCCATTGCCTATTTAGTTTAGCATATATATATATATATATATATACATATATATATATATATATATACATATATATATATATATATACATATATATATATATATATATATACATATATATATATATATATATATACATATATGTATATATATATATATATATATACATATATATATATATATACATATATATATATGTATATATATATATATATATGTATATATATATATATATGTATATATATATATATATATATATATGTATATATATATATATATATATGTATATATATATATATATATATTGTATGTACATGCATGGTTTTTATGCAGGTTGTAGGTACCGGGTATCGACTTCCCTGAATTGCTAGGATGAGCGTACCCTATCACATTGTCTCAATGGTAAGAGAGGGGAGATAAATTCTCAAGTCCAAATCCTAAACCCCTAAACCATGTCCTAGTGAGGTAGGACAAGTATCTGGATATATTACCTTTCGAATGTGTCAGATGACATAATTCGTGATTTTTAACCCTTTAGACTGATTTTGTATGACTTGTTCTATGATGGGTTTTCATATTTTATCTTGGAGGTCTATGGTGAATTTTCTATTAATTAAGTCTTTATAAATAGATTTAATTAATAAATTAATTATTCAAGAAAAATGAATATAATATCATGATCTTTTGATATTTTGATTGTAATTAATTAAATGAGAATTAATTGAGAAAAGAATTTTTAAAAAAGAAATTAGAAATTAAAATTAATAATAATTGATAATAATAAAAATAATAAATAATTAATAAATAATAATAATAAAAGTAATTAAATAATTAAAATAAAAGTTATAAGCTTGCCTAGGAGTAAACGCACCTTTTGATTGCACATATGTCAACAACACAGGAGTTAGTGCACAAATTAAGAACATGGTGTCTACAACCTTATGACTCATCTAGAAGGTTGGAAAAAGCTCGTGCTTAGTTGTCAACTCCTTCTGGTTGTTTCTAGAGACATTCTAGGTGCTTCCTGAGAGTTCTTTATATTCAGGCACTCCTAGAAGCTTAGGGAGCGTGTTTGGAGGACCGCGAACGTAGGAGAAGGAAGGAGCTTGCTCTGCGAATTCTGAGGAGAAGTAATTTAGCATCAGTGTCCATGTAGACACTCGTCATTTTTGCATATGTCATTTTCACTTCTTGCACTTCCTGTCTTCTTCGTGTCTTCTGAATGCTTTCTAAGGATTTCCATATTTTGGTTGTATGCATTTTGCCACGAGTAGTTAAAATCTCTATGAGAAAATTTCATATGTGTAGATCCAATAAAATTATGGGGCTAGGGTTAAAATTTATAGTCAAACCTATTAGAAGAATTAATGGGTAAATTTAGAGAACAAATATTTTATAGGAAAATTCTTAAAATTGGAAGCCCTTTAAAAAAATTGTGTTTATGTTCTCGGTAGAAATGTACCGTTTTACATTTTTTTAAAGATCTGCACACACACACACACACACACACACACACACACACACACACACACACACACACACACACACGCACACACACATGTTTATTATTAAAATGATGTTGTGCTTAAAAAGAAAACTCTGCATATATATATATATATATATATATATATATATATATATATATATACACATATTGAAAAATCGAATATTAATCACAGAAGAAAAACTTCATTATAAAACTCGAGTCGTGCTTCGCGTTTGAGAAAGGCATTTTCAAAAAAACACGTTATAAAAAAAAAAATATTATAAATTATGGAGGGGCGGGTTATACCCCATACCCCCCCCACCCCCCCACATTCCACTGACTCCATTGGTCGTAGGGTACCTGCGTATGCAGTGTACCCACAATAGTACATTTAACGTATAAGTCGCAAGGTACCCGCAATAGTAAGTCACATAAGTGATAGTCACACAGTATTGCAATTTAATTAAGATCGTCGTCGGGTGTTGTAATTGAAACATTCGGCTTTATAAACATATGCATGATGTTAAATATAAATATATATTATTTCATGGGCGATTATTTTATATATATATATATATATATATATATATATATATATATATATATATATATATATATATATATATATATATATATATATATATATATATATATATATATATATATATATATATATATATATATATATATATATATATATATATATATATATATATATATATATTAATGAATTTTTTTAATATCCAAGATTTATAAATAAATAATATATAGTTTTAAATTAATTCATTTATTTAATTGGAATTTAACCTAATTAAGGTTAAAGAGGAAGGTTATAAGTGAAATTTTATGTTATCATTTTGGGATTTTCAAGAGAAGAGATTAAGTTATTTGAAAACAACAATTCATTATCAAAATAATGTATAGCATATATTCCTAAAACATTTAGGAAATTGAATTCTAAGAGAGTTAGAGGGAAAAGCTTAAATCCATCAAACAACGCATGGGTTAGGTAAATGTACAAATTTCTCCACTTGATATCTAAAATTGAAAATGAAAACTGAGACCTCCACATTTTATTCAACCATATAATTTTAGCAAACCAAAACATGTGCTTACATTGTATTTTCTCTATGCTTCTTGTTTTGGGTTTTTTGGGTTGACTAGTGTTGACCAGTTGTAGGACGTCTACTAGAGGCTCGAGGTTATGATTGTGATGTCATGATGATGTCTTTTGATTCCGATCTTTATAAACCCAACCATGGTTATGTGATGGTATGCTCTATGAAATGTTGTATTGTTATTGCTTTCTAGTCTTCTTGTGTGAAGCTGAGATTCATATGTATGAGACACTTGACTTAACTATTTTGAGTCATCGATCAATTATACTTGGGTTATTTTCCATTCATTTGATGGAATTGAAATTATTTATCTGATCTTGATGATGTCATGTTTTGACTCAACCATTTTGGAGTCTACGATCAATATTACTTTGAGATACTTTTTGGTTGCTTAATAAGAACCAATGATTATTGTGATTATCAGGGATACCTTCAGTTGCCAATAGAGAATTGTTGTGGTCATGATTATCTATGGATGCTTTTCAGTTGACTCGTGGAAATTTGATGTTTATATTATGGATTATCTTTTGTGATTTTGAGATTTATGATTCCATGAGTTTAGGGTAGGTTATCTACTTGTAGTGTTGAGAAGTGGCTTGCAATGGGGGTCAGGGCCCTAAGAGGCTGCCAAGGTAACTCATTGTAAGTTGTCTTAATAAGTGAAAACATTCACACCTAATACTGACTTAAATGAACCTAATAAGATAATTGTTTTGTTCTCGCCCATGCCTCGAGTGCTAGTACAGACTAGGATGGGAGTAGAGAGAACGCTTGGTTGCGACCTTGCATTCTGTAGTATGCCTCATTTGTATGAGAGGATACTAGTGGCTGCATAGGGATCACTAGGGGGTCAGGGTCTATTGAGAGACTGTTAGGGTAACTCTAGCGTGATCTGTACGATGACACTTTCCCACTTGCATAGTAGGTTTCCTACATGTCTTTGTTGTGCCTCTGGGATTAGATGTCAGTTTGTGAATTAGAACCTTTGAGTTAGTATACTTTTAGGATTCCTAGACTTAGAGAGTATTTGTGCTTTGTGAATTGATCACTTGAGATTATCAACTCAACGCGGTGGGAGTGGACCATTTAGGTACCACGCGGTCGGGTGGTAGTGTTTTTTCACTCTTACCATATGAGATCTGTTTGAGACACCGTAGCTGATGCATTCTTGGATTATGATGGTGGATATGTATCCTTTCATTGATGATTGGCATATGATAGATGATGTTATCTTATGCTTTATTTTGCATGTTAGATTTCTTTTTTGCATATGATGTAGTATGACTTAGGAGTGACATTCCTATTTGATAATACCAATGATCTCTTCGATAATTTTGGAATGTTACTGACAGAGGGATGGCTAGGGCCCACGGTGGTCTAATGATGCTATTTACGTTTGGGAGGAATCGTGCACTTAGTTAATTATGTTTGTGATAAATGGTTATCTTTTATGATGATGTATCATGTATGACATGTGATTACCTTTACTTTGTTGCATCATGGATTAGATTTAGAATGATGATATACTTTATTTTCACATATTTATATTCTTTTAAGCCTTTCATACCCTGCGGCATGTACAACGGATGATTGAGCAATCAAAAATGTAATTTATGAACATTAGACTTTTCATTATTATTTTATGTGGATGTAGTATTAGATGGAATCATTAATATTAGTTGATTTAGATGTAACTCAACATTAAGGGATCCTTAAAGAATGTAACTTATTATGTATGCTATGTTTACTTTCATTTGGATTGTTGCTATTGCTTCCGTTACTATGTATAAGTTGTAAATGGTTTTTACATTCATGTTTGAAAAAAAAAAAATTGCTACCAAACTTATTGAAACTTTAGGTTAATTCTTTGGATCCCTTGGCGGGGCGTTACATTTGGTATTAGAGCTCGAGTTTCTACATTGGGAGCTTTGGGTATTTTGGAACAAAACTAGGACTTTGAACTATTATGTGCATCTCTTCAAAACTTGAAACTAGGTGAACTAAAATAGAACTTAAACTGTTACTTGCATATTTTTCATACTTCAACACTTAGGTTTTAAACCTGAAAATTCTACTTAAACCTAAACATAGGCAACACTGAGACTAAGCTTAGTCTTTTGTAAAACATGTGCCTTTTATGTTTTTCAGTAGTAATAGTATTTTGTACCTTGGATATTGTTCCAGGATGGTATCTGGGACTAGGTCTTCTGCTAGAGGCTGTGGTCATGGCAGAGCTATCAGTGTCCATGAGTCTGTTCGTAGAGGATTTGCTCATGAAGAGAGCGGAGGAGAGCATGCTAGTATGCAGTAGGAAGAGAGTCGTAGAGAGGACCAAGCTGAGTCTAAGGAGGTTAACTTGAGACAAATGATGCAGACCATTCTTGACCATCTACCTCCTGTTCAAGATCAGCATAGAGCATATGAGATAGAACAAGAGCATAGACCCAGGTCTAGGAGCCCTTGAAAGGATTGACAGAGATCCATTGTATCTACTCAAATGAAGGACCTTTCGAGATCCAAGGTCAAGCCCTTTAATGGGCAGGGTTCTGGATATGTGGTCGAACAATGGCTTATTGCCCTTGACAGGATTTTTTCCATGTAGGATTTTGACAATAATGTTAAGGCGAGATTTGTGATTACCAATCTAGAGAATTTCGGGGCCACTTGGTGGACAATTGAGGAAAAGAAGTTGGGTATTGATATGAGCAGTGTCACTTAGGAGCTATTCTTAGAGAGTTTCTGCGAATGATTCCTACCAGAGGAATGGAAGCAGCAAAGGGAAGATGAGTTCCATAACCTCAGGTAGTATTCTATGACTGTGACAGAGTATGAGCACAAATTCTACAAGCTCGTGTCCTTTTCAGGATTCTATGACAACTCAGCTCAATTTACACAACACTTTATTAGAGGTTTGAACAATTGTATAATTGGGGGTGTCAAGGTGTTTGAGCCAAAAACCCTCAAAGATGCAGTACGACAAGCCATCCTTATTGAACAAAGTGTCAACCTTGGTCAGGGAGGTTTTGTAGGAGCACCTACAGCATTAGGATCTAAAGGCAACTACAACTCAGGTGGAAATAGGAAGCCTCCTTTTTCTACGGGGGAATAGTATCAGTAGCAATCTCAACAGACACAGCAGTAGAAGGGATCAAACTCTCAGGCTCAAGGTGGTGGCGAAGGTTCTAACTCCAAGAACAACCGCAATGCTCAATGTAATAAACAAAATCAACCCAATCAGCCAGCTCAGAGCAATTAGTTTTTTGTTAGCACGAACAGCCGTCAACAATCAAATGCACCACCTATGGGTAGAGAATCTGGCAGAAATACAAGATGTTTTACATGTGGGAAAGTTGGACATTTTGTAGCTCACTGTCCTCAACGAGCACCTCATTATTTAGGCCCTAGGCCAATAGCATCCAAGCCTACAGTTGGGGATGCAGGTAGAGCTCATAGAGTGTTTGCAGCAGTAGATAACTGACAGGTGGATCATCAGGGAACAATGGTTGAAACCACAGGAGCTATTCGAGGTACATCTCTTTCAGTGTTGTTTGATTCAGAAGCTACAAATTCATTTATTTCTCCATCTATAGTTGCTAAGTGTAAGCTGGATGCGGTGAAGCGAGATCATGGTTAGCAAGTGGAACTAGCCTCAGGGATTAAGGTCTCCATAGATTTTGTAGTTCATAAGTGTGGGCTTAGCATAGGAGGATTTGATACTGCAGTTGACCTTCAGGTTATACCCCTTGGTTCCTACGATGTGGTTTTGGGTATGGATTGGCTTGGATCTCATAGGGCCAGTATAGACTGTAGGAAGAAGATTATAATGTGCCAAGATGACCA